>JACVVK020000210.1:515000-572500 GCA_018292915.2 Batillaria attramentaria | reverse complement strand
GGAACAAGACACGAGGCTAGACGGGAACGCAAACAAGAAACGCTATCTGTGCTGCAGCGTATGTCCGCGTGGCTGGTCAAAAATTCGGCTCGGAGAAAAATAAATGGGAGACTTCAGACGCGCGTGTTATTCTACCCATAAATATGTACTTAGCTTTGGATGAAGATACAATTACACTGCCTGTGGCTACGCACACTTGAGTGACGTGTACACCGCCAAGGGTGGTGGCGCATTTGCCATCTAGCTCTGTTGAGAAAAGAGAGATTTTTTTCTTCTTCTGCGGACCATATTCGCTGGTGGCCTGTGAGACAGACTGACAGGCATTTCTGTGTACGCTGTTCTCGCAGATGTAAATATTTCATGAACCTGTAATTTACTTCACGCTGTAATTGTTGCTCAACCGCTGAAGGGTTGGTTAGAATGGTTCACCTTGTCGCTTGGCGGACAGAGAAAGCTACAATCATTTTGCGTGTCCGTTCAGTTCAGTTTGTGAGTCCATGTGTTGTCAATTTGCTGATTGGGTTGATTATTGATCCCAACCACCCATCCCTCCTCCATCCCCCCCCCCCCTTTCCCTTCAATCCGTTTCATCTCATAATAGAGTTGGTATATATATATTTGTACAGAATGTTGATCAACAGTTGCATGTGTTTGTTTGTGATACTGTGTAATGATTGGGTCACCGGGTGTTAGCGTGACTGCGACAGTTAATAGCCTCTGCTGACATTTTGACATTTAGAAATGTTTCATCAGAAGAATAATGTGAGAAACCCGCCTACCTTCCTTTGACCCCATTAACATTTATGTCTTCATCATCATCAACCCATTTACCTGTGGAGAAAATGATGTGTGCCTTGTAATCTTTTTGTTTTTTGACTTCTGTTGTCTTTCCTAACATTGTGATTCACACACACACACAAAAGTGAGTGTGCTCTTTCGGTGTTTTATCCGCATTTGTTTTCCTTCTCTAAGTTGTTGAAGACTGAAAGGTCTCGGTTTCAAGGTTTCTGCTTGGCTTGCATTTTCTTCTGAAACTATTTCTGGATTTGTCATTCTTTGGTTTGTTATAAAAAAAAAGAGTGGTCAGTGCACACATTGAGACATGAAATTTCTTTGTTTTCTATGCAGAATGTTATTCTAGAGATCAGTTTTCATGAATATACCCCTACCTGAAAAAAATGTGCACATTGCAGTTTTCATAAATATGCTCTCACATGAAAATTGTACAAATTTTCCGCCATTTGTTGTGAAATTAACTCATTACAGCTAATACACGCTCTTTGTCGATCAGTCGAATGCGTTAGCTTGTGAAAGGAATTCCGTCTTTCTAACATTAGAGCAGAGAACATGTAAATCAACGTATGCAGTCTATTCAGCTAGGAAACTCTATACCCGTTCTAGGCGGCAATAGTCCATATCAGTTCTGCTCTGTTGCTTGCACAGTCCCAGCTATTCAGTACCCTCCCACGCACAGAATTAAACATTAAACCCACACCATACCAGAGGTCGGTTCAGCGGGAGTTGACTAAGTAGGTCCTGTACCAGATCGCTTAGCTCGAAGCTGCTGGGTCGAACACGTAGGCGAACCACTTCTTGCAGTAAAGCTCGTTCGAGTGCGCTGTCGTCTGTGTAGTGTAGGTAGGTACCCCTTTGTTAGAAGAAGGAAAAATGAGGGGAAGAAGTGTCATGGGTAGAAGTAGCTTGGCAATCAGATAGGGACTGTGTAGGTGTGCGATGGCAATAGAAAGTACATGTAGTAGGTCAGCGTGCTATGCTGTTAAACCAGCAAATACATTGACTTACGTGAGGGTGCATTTCGCAAATTTCTCTCAGGCCTCAGTTGAACCTTCGGTTCCGTTTACACGTCCGTGAGCGAAATAGCCGTGATCTGATTTCAGTTAAAAACGTTAATTTCAGTATGTCATATGATAGCGTTATACCTGAAAGTAAAGATTTTTTCCTTTAATTTTTTTTCTTTAAGTCTGATATTTTGTCTTAACCCGTAGTGTCTTCTTGCTGGAAACTTTCCAAATTGTAACGCCGTGTACGCCTATGGCCTAAAATATCCAGGCAGCCATTGCAAGGGTCCTGCGTTGAAATTATTCCCGACAGGTAGACCGAAGCCACGGTATGAGGAAGTGTCTGTTAAAACACGTTAACACGTTAACGCAAAGTAGAGACGACGACAAGCTTGTAAACCTTGTAGGGTGGAGAAGAGGGATTGGAAAATCAGGCGCTCGCGTCAGACACACAGAAACAAATTATGGCCACAAGACCTTTAGATTAATCCCCACAAAAATCTACACGGTATGCGGTGAATGCTGCTCACATGCGAAGAACAAGCTCCCTCACGTCGGGCGGGTGACATGTTCGGAGGTGAAATAGTTTTTGGTGCTTTACAACCTCCCGACTGCATGGTTTCTTTTTCCACCTGAATTCTGCCTAAATGCCCACAAGCGGTTTTTACGCACTCACGTTGTTATTAACGTTGTTCGGAACGGCAGGGAAGAAAAAAAAAAAAAAAAAAAAAAACCTGACGTTTGAAACTAGGTTAGTGTCTAGAGATAGAGACGACCTAACAGTAATCAGGGGGCAGCTTGAAATACTTTGCTTCGCTAAAATTGTGTTGAAAGAAGTCGCACTTATGCAGGCTACACTCTTCTCTTTCCTTTTCCGAGAACTGAGTCGGTGTAATAGCAATGCAGATGCGGTGCTCGTCATCCTTTTTCAGTGAACAAATAAGAGCAGTTTGTGTGTGAAGTTTTTTTCCCACTTTTTTTTCCTTTCCTCTTTTTAACCACAGGTTTTTGCTTTTCCTTCTAGAAGTAGTTCACTATGAATATGATACCATTCGCTACATCTTGTTTCTCCATGATCGCGTCCACCATTGTTAACTAAAGACCCTTTGGCAGAAGTCTAGCGAGAAAAGAAACCTTGCCTCCCGATACAGACCTTACCATTCACTACATCTTGTTTCTCCATGATCGCGTCCACTGTTGTTAACTAAAGACCCTTTGACAGAAGTCTAGCGAGAAAAGAAACCTTGCCTCCCGATACAGACCTTACCATACCCTACAGAAAAGCCCCCCCCCCCCCCCCCCCGTGTAATCTCCCTCTCTCTCTCGCTGTGCCATACCTAGGAGGTTTAACGGACCAAATCGCCATTTAAATGGTTGAATTGGGCCTTACCCAAGTATTAGACCCTCCTCCCCTTCAAGGACTTGTTCGCTGTTTTAAGACGTGACCCTGTAGGTTTTTAAGAGGCTGCTCAGTGCATGGGAAAATGTCGGAGTTTTCTTTTCAGGGGTGACCGGTTGTTATTTGCTGAAACATGTTTCAGGTCACGATGTAGATGTAGTCTTAGCTCTCTCTCTCTCTCTCTCTCTCTCTCTCTCTCTCTCTCTCTCTCTCTCTCTCTCATTTTGTCCCTAGTTTTTGGTTGACTATTTGTGATGGGTGGGTGGGTGGTGTATGAGAATTTTTGTAACATTTGTTGGTTGTGAAAAGACATGAAGGCTTACTGCTCTGTACTTCGCATAGCATTTTTGTAAAAAAAATTTATTTGGTAAGATTTTCATTCATTCTCGTCTTTTTGCCCCATATAAATTGTATGCCGATGAAAAGAAAAAAATGAAATGATTAGTGTTATCGTCAGTACTGACGGTTTGACTTGAACAGTGGCTAAGCTAAGAACTGCCTTTTGGGGAAACATTGTGTGTAGAAGAGGTAAAAATTCAAGGGTGAAAGAAACAAAGAGGAGGACTATACCCCCTACCCCCTACCCCCTACCCCCCCCCCCAAAAAAAAAAAAAAACAAAAAAAAAAAAAAAAAAAACCAAGGTGCGCCAGGAGTTCCCGTGGTCTGTGTGAGGTCCAATGTCCTAATCTGGGGATAGTTTAACGCTACCGCTTCACGGTAAAAGAGCTTAAGCGCTATGGAGTTGTTACGAACTAAGTCCCTTTTACCGTTTGCCGGTAAATCTGTAGTCGAGTGGTTTGTCTGCTCTCTGGTTCCTAAGGCGATCCTGACATGCGTTTCTTAGACCTGTATAACGCGCTAATCCACTTTGTCATTACGGTCATCGCGCTATTCTTGGTCCCCTTTTTTTGCCTCCCTGAGAAAGTGTCACAAGTTTACAGCTATGTAGGACTTCGCTCCAGGAAATTGTGTTTCGTGTGGTCACTTAGCGCTTTTGTCTACCCCCACAGACGACAACAGAAATCGTAAACACGCTTAGAATAGACCTTACCCAAGTAGAACTCTCGACTTGGCCATGAAACAACAGCCAGAAAGAGGTGTGGGGTGTGGAAGCGAATGCCATATAATTGCCGTTAAGCCTGTTTTGTGCCGTTACCATATCATGCACACACACTATGCGACGGGCCTTTTTTTGTATTGTATTGTCGGAGGGTATTTATGGAGTCTGGGTATTTCCATTCTTCTCGGACGAATATCACATTCCAAGAGATTAGTGTGCCGTGGAAAAGATTTAGCCGGAGATAAGCCAAACTGAAGCAGCCCTATCTTTACAAATGCATGGGAACCGTGTATTCGAGTCGTATTGAGTTATCAAGAGATTGAGTCACGCAATCGTTGCCTCGTTTGCGGGATAGAAGTATGCCGGTGGAAATGGTATTGTAAGAATGATTGACTGGGTAATACCTGTACCTTTTTTTTTTTTTTTTTTTGAAGCAGCACCCGTTCTCATCATGGTTGAAATAAACAAATAAATCAATCAATCGCATTCCAGTGTCGAAATAGTAGAGACAAAAACCTTGAAACATGGTCACCAATGATTTTTTTTTTTTTTTTTTTTTGGGGGGGGGGGGGGGGGCTGTATATTGGTACGTTTGTTTACTGTGACCATTTCTTAACAGTGTACTTGTTTGTTGATCGGATTTTATTAATTTTTTAAAGTTTCTTCACCACTCTTCCCCGACCCCAACCCGTTTAATATTATTGTTGGGTTTTGCTTTGATCTTCTGATAGGAAAACTCACTCAGCGTGACGGTGAGGCCTTCAGTTCCTCAGATCACTCAGCGTGAAATCTCACTCACTCACTCGCATAATCATTGTGAAACGTTTTCCATGTTTCGTTTTACTTTGTTCCCACATGTTTGTCCATTTATTTTCAAGTTATATTATTTGTGTGTGTGTGTGTGTGTGTGTGTGTGTGTGTGTGTGTGTGTGTGTGTGTGTGTGTGTGTGTGTGTGTGTGTGTGTGTGTGTGTGTTTGTGCGCGCGCGCCTTGGGTAAAAAAAGAAAAGAAATGCTGCATATTCTTCACCTTCTACCTTTGAGCGCCAGTGGCCTTAAAACGGCCCAGTGATGCCTAGAATTGTTTGTACATTCTGAACATCACATCGACCATTTTCAGTAAATTTATCACTGATTCTGAAAAAAACTGACATGTTGTAGTATATTATGGATACGAGACAACGTGAAGGTTCAGACGATAACTTAACGTATGTACCTGTCACTTCAACTTTTTATGTTTGTGTTGAACTTAAGTGGGGACCACACCGAATGTTTGTTTGTTTTGTTTGTTTATTGGGTTGTAAATAATCATGGTCGTCTTTTCTCTTTTTGTCCAGTTTCGTGTAAGGGTTTCAAAGGCGTTTCTTTTTATTGTTTTTTTTTTTCTTTTAAAATATTGTGCATTATGATGTTCATTTTGATTTGTAAATTATAAAAAATGAACGCATTTTTTTTTTTAGATTCTTCATAGTGAGAGGAAAGAAGAATGAAAGTTTTTTTTTTTTTTTTTTTTTTTTTTGGTGTGTACATGGTATGGAAATGAAATGGAATTTATGCTTCTTCTCTGGTGCTGCTCCCGTACTGACCTGAAAATCCAGACCTATAATTATTATCTACTTTCCAGAGCACTGATAGTTGATATAAAGTGTTCCTTCCTTAGATTTTTACTTTTGTATCTTACCATCAGTACGAGCGCTCTCGGTTTCGCCACTGTTGCGTTCCTTTGTAAGATAAATAACAAAGTAGTCTTCGATACTGATTTGCTTCCGTTTACCAGGGATCTTGGTTATGAGACACTTGTACAGGAAGAGTATTTTACAGCCGTAGGTGTTTTGTACATTACCGATATGTGCTTTCTCCGAAGAGATTTTGTTTTGTGGTCGACTGTTGCAGTGTGAGTGACCCGTACTGAATGAGTTAATAATTTAAAGGAGTGCTTTTTGCGTGGCTGAATTTTTTGCAAGGGATATTTTTTTTTTTCGATGAATGCTTATACTAGTGAAACATTTGTCTTTCTGTCACTTATTGTTAAACATGAATAAAAATCGTGTTTTGAAGTATAATTTTTTGTGTGTTGTATATATTGTGTGTGCCATAATGTGTGTGTGTGTGTGTGTGTGTGTGTGTGTGTGTGTGTGTGTGTGTGTGTGTCTCTCTCTCTCTCTCTCTCTTTGCACATGAACTGGTGTATTCTGGCTTGCCTGTACGTATACCACGTGCATACCACTTTCACGAATACCCTGACACTGACACATGCACGAGTACAGACTTTGACACAACACACACCCATCAATACTTACCATATAAACCCGATCTAGACCAGACTGGGCCTCTCATACATCCAAACAAGCAAACGGAACCAAACTGAGTGAAACTTGCACTTGTAGGGGTCGACCACTGTGTATGTCTCTGGTGAACCAAACTAACTGTTTGGGGGGGGGGGGGGGGTTCAGTCCAGTGGTTAAGGCATCCGACTTCGGATCCTGAGCTGCCCGGTTCGAGTCCACGGTGGGCAGGAATAATGGTGGGGATTTTTCCTAAATAAATCGAGTCGACAGTATTTATGTGAAGACTCGTTTACGGTGCCTGTCTCGCCTTCGTGTACACACGCGCGCACAATATCAAGTGTGCACGCTAAAACTCCTGGCATTTCAGGGGATTTGGTCTAGTGGTTAAGGCACCCGACTTCGGATCCTGAGCTGCCTGGTTCGAGTCCCCGGTAGACAGGATTTTGGTTGGATTTTCCTTACTAAATCGAGTCAAATTCACTGTGCAGACTCGTTTACGGTGCCTGTCTCGCCTTCGTGTGCACACGCGCGCACATACATGAAGTGCGCACGCTAAAAATCTCACGTTCATCTTTCGAAGAAGAGTAGGCTGTGGCCGGTGTCGTGGTAAACAGAAATACTGTCGCACGCACCAGAGTGAATAGCAGGGTGGAGGTTTGCACATGAAGTAGCGCTTAGCGGCAGCAGGCTTTCATTGCTTCGTCCTCCAGCCCTGCGGCGCCGTGAGCATTTCAGCAGAGATGGATATGTGCGCCGAGGAGAAGTCTACCATACCATACCATACCATACCATACCATACCATACCATGCCTGTTGCCATACCATACCATACCATACCATACCATACCATACCATACCATTTCAAACGGGAGGGGGCGCGGAATGGAAAACAGTTAACCAGCATGCAGTACTACACTGGTAATGGTCCTCACTATGTTGAGGTTGGTCAGTTAATTGGAGGAAGAAGAACTGTTAGCTGGATTTGAAATGGAGGACTTGGCAGAATCTCCTGCAGGCCGGCGTAACGACACGACTTGACCGTGGGGTCATGTTTGGTGTTTATTACAGGTACGCTGTTTGGCGAGTGTGTTAGTCTGTAGTGAAAAGGCGTGATTTTTGTGTTGTCCAGGTCAAGGTGCATGCCAGGCGGTCCCGAAAAGAGGCAAGCTGCCAGTCAGTGAAGCTGGGACTTTTTGCAAAGACTGAGGTCGAGCACAAGTGAGGCAAGTGGATTTGTGTGAACTGGCTCTCTGGCCTAAAGAGAAAGTAGACGTGCATTACTCCAGTGACGCCTGAGCAGAAAGGAGACATTCAATTTTTTTAAACTCCTGTCGGGTGCGTGCCTTTGAATGGTCTGTTCATGGTAGTAGCTGTTTCTAGATTGAAGCATTTTTAGGGGTGACTATGAGGCTAATAGGGAATATATAGGCATTTTGAGGCCCTGTGTATTTGTGTTCTTCGGCCTGTACGAGGCCACTATTCCAGAGAACAGGACGGAAAAAAAAAACAAAAACAAAACAAAACAAAAACAACCACGGCGCTGGCCAAAAGATTTGATCCTAGCAGGCACTGAAATAGAGGAAGTCAGAGGGTTAATACAACTGTCTGGCAGGAGTGTTAATGTTTAGAAGGTCAGAGAGATAGACAGACCCACAGCCAAAAATAGAACTTAGTCAGTGACAGACTTTGAACCACCCATGCATCTGCAATTCAGCCACAATTACCCCACGACTGAAAACAGTGTTTCTCAGTGCGCAAGTGCAGTAACAGAATAACGGCAAACACGAACGAACTGAGATAAGCGAGTATTCTCAGCTCAGCCCCGAACTCTTCAGGTAAACACATTAAAAGCAGTTCGTGTAGTGTTTGATGAATAGCACGGTTATCACAGACGTTTTTCACCTGCACATAAAATCCGGTTTCCTATGCACCGTTTATGAGTTGTTCATCGTCTATTTTGCTCGAAGGAATGCGTGCTATTTCATGCTCGGTGTAACACAGTAAGGCGACGGCTAGAATTGCTCGCCAACATTCCGACAAGTCTACTACAAGAAAAATAACTAACTCTTCAATCATGCACTTTGCACAGTTTCCCGGCCGTTGCGGTTAGTTAGTTAGTTAGTTAGGGCTGAAGTTAGTTATTTAGGGCTGAAGTTAGTTATTTAGGGCTGAAGTTAGTTATTTAGGGCTGAAGTTAGTTATTTAGGGCTGAAGTTAGTTATTTAGGGCTGAAGATAGTTATTTAGGGCTGAAGTTAGTTATTTAGGGCTGAAGTTAGTTATTTAGGGCTGAAGTTAGTTATTTAGGGCTAAATAGCGCATTACTGATTTGATTTGAAAACTGTATTGTCCTTCTTGCTCTTTCTTTCTTTCTTTCTTTCTTAGCCGCGAATTAGTCTTTGTGGCTTGAGCGGCGTTAAGCCTAGAAAACTCACTCATTCACTCTTCTTTCTTTCTTTCTTCGTTTCTTTGTTAGTTACCAGTTTGTTCATTTCTCTGACCGAAAGCAATTTGATGTCGTAGGGTTAAAAAATGTAAAAGATGGTTAAAAGATGTAGAAGTCAAGTAAACGGCATGCCATCTCTGATCTCCCTGGGCGCAGGCCATCCCTTGTGCTTGCCTCTCCTTTGTCTGCCGCTTCCGAAAATTATCGAAGCGGATGAACGCACCGTTGAAACAATGGAACGTAGCTATAACCATCCCCGTATTTAAAAAGAATGTAGTGCTGGTGTGGCCGGATCTCAGTCTTAAAACTAAAATGGGCCTGCGATATTTCAAAGGAGTTTTCATCTGACGTTTACTGTTTCTTTATTGAAAGACAAAAGTGTAATGATGAACAGTTAGCAAGGGCGCATGTACTTGAGAAGATCATAGTGGTGTGTCGAGCCGCGATTTTGTCTAGGGCGAGGCTACAGTGCAGTGGAGAGTGACAGAACCCGGGCTGTCAGTTTTGGCGCGCACGCGCACACACAGACACAGACACAGACACAGACACACACACACACTGGCACACACACACACACACACACACACACACACACACACTGGCACACACGCACACACACACACACACACACACACACACACACACACACACACACACACACACACACACACACACACACACACACAGAAACAAACGCATGAGCCGCACAAGCGTACAGACCGCCACAAGTTTGTTGTTGTTGTTGCTGCTGTTCTTTAAACCTGAATCAGTAACAGATTAATGTGTTACAGTAGCAATGAAGGGACTTTACTCAGTGTTAGTAAAGACACTGAAAATGTCCTTGACTTTGACCTGTATTGAATTAAGAGACTTCAACAAGTGTTTCTACTGTAAGAAGTTCAGAAAACTACTCCTACTTCTTCAGCCCCCCTCCCCCCCCCCCCCCCCCCCCCCGCCAACCACTCCCACCCACAGCCCAAACAAAACAAGCAAAAATGCAACCTCTGACCTCACGCAGCGCAACACTAGCTCTTGTTTAATGGCTATCCTATGTCTTTGTGAAGGATCACTTCATACATCACAGGCATGCGATACTCTTACCGACAACCAATCCCAACCGTTAGTCTTGCTTGCAATCTTTCTGTCTGATGGTCGCGATCTTTTGACTAGACCGGGGAGTTTCCTGTTTCAAACAGGGATCATTCACCATTTTATATCTCACTTTACGCCGAGATAAGCCCTTTAAGCTTTGCATTGTCGGCGACAAATTCGGAAATGGTCAAAGGAGAGAGGCGGTAACAGGCGCGCTGTGGCGGAATTACGGTTTTCCTAGTGTGCACAAAGACACGGTTCATACGCACAAGCTGGGACAGGACCATCCCCTTCATTCATCTTGTAAGGACTGGGAAACTGGGTGCGTGTGAAAACTGAAGGAACAGAGAGAGAGAGAGAGAGAGAGAGAATGAATGAACGAACGAACGTTTGACGGAAGTGATTTAACCAAACAATGATTAATTTTCAATCACAGACAGGCGGGCAGACGGACAGACGGACCGAACGAACGAACGTTTAACGGAAGTGATGTAACCAAACAATGATTAATTTTCAATCAGAGAGAGATGATGATGATGATGATGATGATGAAACTTTATTACACAAGGATTGAGACTGATATAAGTTCACGAGAACCTGTCTGACACTGATCTGTCCTTGCTGAACTACAACAACATGAGAGAGAGAGATGATGAAACTTTATTTATCAACGGTAAAAGTTTTGACAGAAATTCGCCAGTTTGCAAACTTGCCGTTGCTAATACTACAGAGAGAGAGAGAGAGAGACGGAGAGAGAGAGAGAGAGAACGACAGACAGAGAGAGAGAGAGACAGAGACAGAGAGACAGAGACAGAGACGGAGACAGACAGACAGACAGACATACCGACCGACGGGGGGGGGGGGGGAGAGAGAGAGAGAGAGAGAGAGAGCGCTTTTAGAGACACTGAGACAAACAAGCAGGCATATGCTGGCAGGGAGGCAATGACTCGAAAACCTTTCTTCTCCTCATATCCGAAAACGGGTGTATTTCACAGGCAGGTACAGTAAACAGGCGTACGTATCTTCGTATTTATTTCGGGTCGACACGCTGCAGTTTCTAGGAACGCTATTTGAAGCTCTAAGCCCTAACCGTCCCTTCCCTTCATTTCGGTAATTCCCGATACGCTCCCTACATACGTACGTAAACATGCCGGCGTGTCCATGTAATATACACCAATATTACACCAACCAAAACACGAATGTGGTTTCCCATTGGCTTATGTCACGAGTAATTAACATGCATGACTGAGAAATGACGAGAATTATCGGCGAGACACGAACTCCTCGTGGTCAGTTGCTAATCGCATCACTCAGTGATTAACGTGACATTCAGTGTTGCGCGTAGGTTGATCCAATGACCGAGCAGCTAACATAGACGAGTAGACGCCGAGTTGTAGAATGACCCAATGACCGCACAGCTTACATAGCCGAGGTTGGTGGTATTGCAGGCCAAGCTGAAGCAATGTTTGGCATCTTGGCGCTGTGTGTATTTTGGGAACATCCTGCTATGGGGTAATATTATGCTTGTGGGAATTCCACTGCCGGCTATTGTTAGGGCCATGACTGGACAATGAAGGAATGCGTGATCCGAAGGTTCCTGGCACCAACTGCAATGCATGTTGAAAGAAGGAAGAGTGAATGACCTTGACAGTCACTGACTTAGCGACTGTTGATCGATTCGGGGGAAACAAATTGTCACGACTGATTTTGACAGCTCTCTCTCTCTCTCTCAGTGTATCTGTCTGTCTGTCTCTGTCTGTCTGTCCGCCGTCTGTCCGCCTCTCTCTCTCTCTCTCTCTCTAACAGTGTATCTGTCTGTCTGTCTCTGTCTGTCTGTCTGTCCGCCTTCCTGTCTGTCCGCCTCTCTCTCTCTCTCTCTCTCTCTCTCTCTGTCAGGGGAGCCTGGGTGGCCGAATGGTAGAGCGTTGGACTTCTAATGCTCGGGTCGCGAGTTCGTATCCCGGCTGGGGCCAAATATTTGTGCTGGCTTTTTCATCGTTGCCCCGTCTTTGATGTCACCCGTATGTAGTGGAAAAGGACGTTAACCCCCCCCCCCCAAACCCACTCACCCACCCTGTCTGTCTGTCTGTCTTCACGCACACACACACACACACACACACACACACACACACACACACACACACACACACACACACACACACACAGAGGACAGGAACGTTATGACATAGCACAGGCTAAATACAGAGAGAGAGAGAGACAGAGAGAGACAGAGAGAGAGAGACAGAGAGAGAGAGACAGAGAGAGAGAGAGAACGCGTTTAATCAGTGCACTGATACGGACAATCAAGAGAGGCCAGTACGGCCAACCACAAAACACGACTCACATCGGTAAATGTCGCCCACACAAATATTTTCCACTTCAACCAGTCGTGTTCCCGTGTTTCTGTTTTACAATATTATGACCATCATTAATACACAGGCATGCTAAACGAAAAATTCCCATTGCCCCCTTATATAGCACACGGCCATGGCTCGGAACATAAATCATTCATTTACAACGGTTCATATGCGCCTCAGACATCTATATCTGGTCTGTAATTGCCAACAGCTAAGCTCACACACGAACACACGCTTGCACGCACACTATGTCTGTCTGTCTGTCCGTCCGTCCGTCCGTCTCCCCATCTCTCTCTCTCTCTCTCACACACACACACACACACACACACACACACACACACACACACACACACACACACACACACACACACTTTCTTAAACTGGCCTTTGTCAGTGCCCTTGTCTTTGAAATCAACAATTACGGGTGGACAGAAGACTAAAACCTCAAAATACCCACCCACTCGCCCTCCCATCTACCCGCCCTTCCACCTGCCCACCTAAATCCCACCCGCGCTCCCTCCCGCCCATCCTTGTAAGGTGTTAATTGCTTTGTTCGTTCACAGTTTCCTTCAGGATGTTACTCCAACCCCTCAGTGGGTGGGTGAGTAAGTGGGTGGTTGGGTGGGTGTTTAGGAGTTTAACGTCCAGCACGTAAGGGTGATATCAAAGACGGGGCAACGAGAAAAAGGCCAGCACAAATATTTGGCCCCAGCCGAGATTCGAACTCGCGGCGACCCGAGCGTTGAGAGTCATACGCTCTACCATTCGGCTATCCCGGCTCCCCCACCCCCCTCCCCCCCTTCAATGGCTATTTGTCGGCTCGACGGACAAACAACAACAACAACAAAGACTCCTAGTTTAGTTTTGGAAAATAAATGAAACTTTGCTCGATGAACGGTACTGTCGAATATTATCAGGGCCCGCATAATTATGAACAATACATTGTCCGCCCTTGTACGCCAATCATCCAGAAATGTAACCAGAGAAATAAAACTACCGACGTTTTCATAATAGAGATATAAACGATGCCCTGGGAAACTTGGAATGGGCAATTTAACGAATGACTAGGCGGTTATTGTTATGCGTCTCTTTATGACCAAGAAGATGACATTTCAGGGTTACAGACGGGGCTGATTTGGAAGCATTTACAAGAAAGCGTATAGCGTCCTTTTCTCTCTCGCAAAATGAGAACATTCTGCTCGCCTACATAAAAACTTTTAACGATGGTAAGACAAGACTTATTTCATCGGTTGTAATGTGAGACTCCTACGCTTGGTGTTTTCGTTCTCTTTCTTTTCTTTCTTTCTTGGATTGTAAAGTGGGCAAGATATCAACGTTTCAAGATTGAATGCTCCCGTATTCTTGTCGGTTCGTGGGCGGGACTGTTTGTGTGATGAAACAGCCCACAAACTTGAGTAACACCCTAGGGATAATCACTTGATTCACTCTGTCTGCTTCATGCTTTTAGATTTTCAATGAAGTAGTCAACCATTTCTTCAACCCACGTCACAGTTACTTATACGGAGAAACATATATACGATCGGCTCTCATGTGACTTTCTATCCAGCGGAGGTGGACAAAAATTCTGTATTTGCAAAGTTTATTTTCCAGTAGCAACCAAGATAATCACTTGATGTCCTCTGTGTATCATGCTTCAGGATTTTCAAAGAACTATTCAACTATTCCTTCAAGGCCCGTTACGAGAAGTGTACGATATACTCTAATATCACCCCCTAGGCAGCGGTGGTGCCCGGACAAAAAGCCTGTATTTGCATGTTTATTTTCGGTAGCAACCAAGATAATCACTTGATGTACTCTGTGTATCATGCTTCAGGATTTTCAAAGAACTATTCAACTATTCCTTCAAGGCCCGTTACTTATCATAATAGAGAAGTGTACGATATGCTCTAATATCACCCCCTAGGCAGCGGAGGTGCCCGGACAAAAAGCCTGTATTTGCATGTTTATTTTCTGTCAATTTCAAGCTGATTTTCATGAATTCTGTAATTGTATCCCTCAAACCTACGCTACACCAAGTCTCATTCTGATTCGGTATTCTGTACTTGTGAATCTTGGTAAAGGGCATAAGTGACTATCAAATCTATGGCACTTAGGCGCTTTTACTGATGACGGATCGTTGATACCATCTTTACGTGGGGTTGGGCAGAACTGCCTGTTACTCAAGACCTTGTCCTCGGGGCTGGAAAGACATGATCTATGGTGATAGAATTCCGCAGAAGACAGTAGACAACCAGAGTCCAGGACTGAGGGAAAGCAAGATGGCGCCCCCTCCTGCGGTGCCAGAGCTTCTCTGGAATCAGGGAGTCTGCTACTGGCCTGGTGATAAATGTCATGGCACAGAGAATAAGCTTGTGTTGCAAGCTGCTTTCTTTTAGCGCTCTGTAAATACACTAGTGTAAATGTGCTCTGCTGGACAGTGTGTGTGTGTGTGTGTGTGTGTGTGTGTGTGTGTGTGTGTGTGTGTGTGTGTGTGTGTGTGTGTGTGTGTGTGTGTGCGTGCGCGCGCGCGCGCGCGTGTGTGTGTGAGAGAGAGAGAGAGAGGTGAAACTTTACTTATCAACCGTGAAAGTTTTGACAGAAATTCCAGTTTGCAAACGTGAAGTTGCTAAAGCTACAGAGACTATCTACTAAAATGAACAACAACAACAACAAAAAGATTTCAAGATAGAAAATCATGCACTAAACTACAAGAAACAAAGTCGTAGAGAAAATCATCCATGAGCGAGAGAGAGAGAGAGACAGAGAGAGACAGAGACAGAGACAGAGAGAGAGACAGACAGACAGACAGAGACAGACAGACAGACAGACAGACAGAGAGTTGTCATTTATTTGTCAGATTTGTTTTCCGTGTTTCTCCCGAAGACGTTGACACGCCGAAACGTTGACCTGTCCTATCATTGTTTCCAAGTTAAGCGGAGATTTCAATGTTTTTCGTTGCTTTCTCATAAATTATTTATCACCACTTGCAGTCACCACACTTCTCTTTCTGTTAAAATGAAGGTTTATTGTTGTTCCCATTATTATTGTTGTCAGTTGTTGTTGCAGCTGCTGAGTCACATTTCTCGCACATGGCGTCCTCTGTAAAATGCAGAACAGGTAACCAAAAGGGTCCAATCATAAAACCTCTCTCAAGAACGAATGGGACAAAATATCCGTTTTTAACCAATCCCAGTGCCCCACGCATCTGAAACTGACGTGACATACACGCGTATCCTGTTTGCACAGTATGCGTAACTGCAATCGCTTCAGTGTTTTACGGATATAAATGATTGTATCAAATGAAGGCGATCAGCATGCGATGCAGATAATATTATTATGACACGTGACAACAGACAGGTTAACATCGCACAATGACGCACCAAAAAGTGAAACGGTTCAGGATGTAACGCCAGCTGACGAAATAGTGAAACTAGACACCTTGGACAAATACCCCTGTGAGATTTGTGACCTTTTCGCTTCACAGTAGGTAACTGTCATCCTAACTGACACACGCTTCAGACACTGCAGATTATCAAGTTGACGGTTAAAATGGTTTTGAAGGACTGGAGTGGTGGTAGTGTGTGTGTGTGTGTGTGTGTGTGTGTGTGTGTGTGTGTGTGTGTGTGTGTGTGTGTGTGTGTGTGTGTGTGTGTGTAGGGGGGGGGGGGCAATGGGGGAGGGTGCAGCATGAGTTAATTAGGTAGTTATTTCGGGTTTAACGGCGCGCAAGCAACAAAGACTATTTCGCTGCTAATCAAGGTCCTTCTTCGCCAGACTAAAATAAACAGGAAGACAATAAAACAAGGTGTAAATATAATTATATATAGGCACTTTGAGGCCCTGTGTATTTGTGTCCTTCGGCCTGCAGTGCAGGTCGCAATTAAATATATATCCGGTATAAATAATACTAATACACGTTTCACATCTTTGTACATCGAACATGCAGAGGTCGAGGATAGTCCGTGTTACTTGAGGTCTAAATTTCATAGAACAGATTTGACTCATTCAATAATGGGCAGCGTGAAAGGAAATGGGCAGTCGGAATCGTTCAGTGCTCAAATAGCGATCACAGTACTCTCTAAAGCAGGAAAACACAAGTCGTATTCACTAATTTGCATTCGTCTGTACATACGTCACTGGCTGATACGATTATCTCGACCTATAATTTTCAAAGCAATATTTCTTTTTTCAGTAACGGATAGACTGAATACCGAAACCGTCGTAAACATCGTGAGTCGGTCACTGACTGTGACACCAGTTTACCAGTAACGCGCGACTCAGTCTCTCGTACACTGACGCTCCGGCCCGCACTGCAGGCCAAAGGACACAAATACACAGGGCCTCAAAATGCCTATATATTCCCTATTAGCCTCAGGCATCATAGTCACCCCTAAAAATGCTTCAATCTAGAAACATGCCATGAATCGACCATTCAAATGCACGCACCTGGCAGGAGTTTAAAAAAAAATTGAATATCTCCTTCCCGCTCAGGCCTCACTGGAGTAATGCACGTCTGCTTTCTCTTTAGGCCAGAGAGCCGGTTCACACAAATCCGCTTGCCTCACTTGTACTCGACCTCTGTGCAAAAAGTCCCAGCTTCACTGACTGGCAGATTGCCTCTTTTTGCGACCGCCTGACATGCACCTTGTTAGTTAGTTAGTTAGTTAGTTAGTTAGTTAGTTAGTTAGTTAGTTCTTAACGCCGCTTAAAAATCACTACAGACTAACACACTCGCCAAACAGCGTACCTCAGATAAACACCAAACATCACCCCACGCTCAATTCAAGTTGTGTCCTCAGTTACGCCTGCAGTCAGACACGATTTATTAGCACTGAAATGTCCTTGTTAATAATCGAAATGTCACGGGAAGGAATTCACCAAATTTTCTGAATGACTTTCGAGTTTCGATTCCCTCACCCTCACCGTTCCCCCGCACGATTCACGTTGGCGCCTGCGGACGCTCTCAAATACTCCGTGACTATCGAGAGACACGGAATCGCTCACGATAGCAGAGGCCGCGTCTTTGTTCGCAATTTCCCGGAGACAAAGCATCGATAGTAAAAGAGTAACTCATCTTGCATTTTATTAAAAACGCCCTGCATAGATATTTGTTTGTTTGGTTGTTTGTTGTTTGGTTGTTCAGGGATCCTGTGAAAAAACAGAAAAACAAACAAACAAACGATCAAACAGAAGCTATCGCGGACTGCCGATTGTCCACGGTAGTCTCTAAGACCGTGCTTATGAGGGATTGGCCAGCCAGCACCTTTCCTCCTCTGATATTTGTTCTCGAAAACGGCGCGGAACGCCGGCACGTGAAAGACTAGACTGGAAGGAGGGAAGCAGGTAAATTTGAAACACCTTGTGCAGGGAGGGGCCGCTCCGGTTCTTCTCGTTGAGAGAGAGAGAGAGAGAGAGAGAGACATAGACGAACAATCGAACAGTCAATCTTATAGCTTATAGCTTTAACAATCATCTGTCATGCTCATTATATCCGTGGCAGTCAGTCCGACAATCGTAATGTTTCCACAAAAATAAATCCAAACAGTGGGCCTATCTCACGTACACAGCCCGACAATGACATACTATTGTATGCCACACCGGCACAGGAACTCCATTTCCTGGTACTGAGTGATTCATACGAAAGGACAAAAAAAAATTCTCTTCAAACTGAATGCAGATATTTATGCATGACAAAGTCGTTACTGTCACTGACACATAATGCATTTCCTGCTCTAAATTCCCTTATGCTCACAATGATAGTTTCGGTGCATGGTGGGTATTTCCAAAACAATCTATGAATACCACGTAACTATGAAGCCATAAGGACGCGCGTGCAATTTTTGTTTCTCCCTCTGCGTGGAAATAGAAGTGTCGAGAGCAAGATAGACTTCGTCGCTCCAATGTTTTGGTACTGACGCATCTGTTTCCTGAGAAAAATGACGTCATATTGACACGCATTTCTCGGAACTGCAGTGTTCGTAATACTTTGACAGATCGATGTGTAAAAAAAAAAACAAAAAAAAAACAGCGTCCAGAAATAAAAGGAAAGGCGGGAATTTTTTTCCTGTCGATCTTGGCCCGTTTTGTTTGTTTGTTTCTTTCCTTTCTCGAAAGAGTCCAACTTGTTTTTATAAAATCTAGTCTCTCATGCAATATGGACTTTCTTTGACCTACCTAACTTCGTGATTTTTTATGAACATGTTTATCTCAATATTTCCAGACAGATTTTTTTTTATATTTACATCTTGTTTTACGGAATAGCTTTTTACACTTTTAACGACCTGGCAGAGGCAAACTTTTGCTCAGCCGCGAATTAGTCTTTGTTGCTTGCGCGGCGTTAAGCCCTAAATAACTAACTAATTGTTCTTCCTTTCTCTTTGGTTCGTGCGTTTGTTTGTTCGTTCGTGTATTTGTCAGTTTGGAAGTGTGTTTGTGTGATATTGTTGTTTGGTGGTGGTGTTTGTTTGTTTGTTTGTTGTTTGTTTGTTTGTTTGTTGTTTGTTTGTTTGTTTTGGGGGCGTCTTTCTTTCCGAAGTTTCCGAAGTTTTGTTGTTGTTGCGTTGTTGTTTGTTGTTGCTTTGTTTTTGTTTTGTTGTCGTTGCTGTTGTTTTGTTTTGTTTTGTTGTTGTTAGTGATGGTCGTACTTTTGTTGTTGTTGTTGATTTTGTGTTGTTTGGTGGTGGTTTTTGTTTGTTTGTAGTTGTTTGTTTGTTTTTTGGGGGGGTGTCTTTCTTTCCGAAGTAATAGGGCTTACCATTACCCCCCCCCTCCTCCCTTCTGGTTTGATTCTTGGACACTTCTTAGTTCTAGCCTCAAGCTTCTGAGACCCGGGACACCTCACGCTCAGGAGCACACCTCGCGCGTTACACGGGCATTCTTCCTCCGTCCTTTTCCTTCTTTCTTTGCTTTTCTTGTATACTTTTGTTTGTTTGTATATGCATAATAGTGCTTGCAAGAGAAAGTAAGTTCTTTGTACATATTTAAAGCCTGTATGTCCTTCTTCCAACGACTCAGTGACTGAGAGCCACACAGACAAAAAACCTCTTACAATGCAGAGACAATCAGACGTAGGTTCCCATTCACGACAGTAATCGGCCCAGCCATTTAGCCAAGGGCGCCATCTATTTCGCCCTTGATTGGGAACGTGAATGAACACAGGAAGCAGCCTGATACTGATGGGCCGTGCAGGACAGCCCCATGACCTCATCGTCCAATCTGGCCAGACTCACGCCGGCCCGGCCCACCCCCGCACAACCGTTAACACAAAATGGGGGTCTTATCCACTGCCCTGAAGAAAAGACCAATGTAGGAACGCCGTGTGCACCAGGTGTACCAGTGACTTGGTGTGGATGAGTGAGTGAGTGGAGGTTTTTTGTGTTTTTTTCCTCTAAAAACGCCCATACAGAAATCGCAATTTTACTTGGAATCTTCAGGGCCCGTATGTAAAAGTCGAGGTTCATTTTACCCAAGGCTAAGGGCCTAACCCAGACTAGGACAAAAGAAACCCAAAAGCAAAATTAAATAAAAAGGAAGCGAAGAAAGGAAGAAAAAAATCCTTCTATAACGGCTCATGCACCGTCCTGGAATGGGCCTGCTTCCTGATTTAAAACAATAAACAACAGAAAACTAAATTTAACCCTAGAGCTAGTTTAGTTCGAGGCTAGACTCTAACCCGGGGCTAAAAGCCCTAACCTCGACTATTACATACGGGCCCTGGGTGTACCGCCAAGGGAAAGGACGCCGATATTTTTGTAAACAAAGGCGATACCCACGTAAACACTGCTGGTAAAGTCCCTGTCTAGCCTTGGGCTGCAGCTTTCTTCTCTGTCACCTCCTTCAAACTACACCTACGGCCCTACCCCCGAAAACCAGCCTCTAATAGTGTAGTTTATGGAGTTTGTGGAATACGAACTAGCTTGTACATGATGTGCTTGGCATGTTACCACGTCTGTGCACAACTTACAGTCAGTATTGGTCCCGGGTGGCACGAGTATAGCAGCCATCCCGCTGAGTGTAACCTTATCTAACGTTTTCCCCTATCACGACTGTCAGGGAGCGGTCCGGCCTGTGTGTTTTAAAGTGCACGAGGGTGCTGTCGGCATGCATGGGTCGCCAGATGCACGTGGCTGGTCTGAAACTACGATTTTCTCCTGTTTAAACGGTTGCGAAAGAACATTTGTATTGGTTTGAAAATGTGTGGAACATAATTATACGCCATGCAAAAAGAAGAATGTGTGTGTGTGTGTGTGTGTGTGTGTGTGTGTGTGTGTGTGTGTGTGTGTGTGTGTGTGTGTGTGGTGTTGTTGTTGTTGTTTTAAATTAATTTCACCGTCCGATGACCCATCTTATTTGTCCCTCAAGGGATAAATAAAGTATGTTGAATTGAATTGAATTGAATTGAATTGAATTCAATTGAACTGGTGGCACGTTTCACCCGAGGGGATTCCAGTAGTCAGAACCTCCCTCACCATGGTAATATGACAAGGATGGTTGGGTGTTTGAGAGTTTAACGTCCTTTTATACCACGTGTGGGTGACGTCAAAGGCCAGCACAAATATTTAGCCCCAGCCGGGATTCGAACTCACGACCGGAGCATTAAAAGTCCAACGCTCTACCATTTGGCTATCCCGGCTGGAAATAGGACAAAATAATGATAATAATACTAATATCATTGTTGTGATCTCGAGAGTCATGTATGGGCCCCAAAACACTTGTCTGCTCCACCCCCACCCCCCCCCCCTTTTTTTAACGTTTTTTTTTTCTCTCGTTTCTCTTTAACATCACCTTAAAGGTATAGAAAAGGACGCTTATTCTCAACATCCACACCCGCACCGCCACAGAGAGAGAGAGAGAGAGAGAGAGAGAGACTTTACAGGGTAACCCTGCCGGAAATAAGAAAGGCTACAACCACAGTCATGAAAATAATCGAACCTCAAACCCCTGAAAATGTTATTCATCCTTCACACATACGCCCTTACGACAAACGTCCCAGAACACTAGTGCATCATGCGCCCCATTCACCAACGTTTACCTCGATCAGCCAAATTTTGCCGGCGGGCCGGGCCACAGGGCCGCCGACGCATGATGCAGAACTTTCCGAGGGCAGGTTTGGTCCGGTCTGATTCATCCCTATTTCGGGCCCCACGAGGGCGGGGATTGTGTTGCCATGGAGCCACTCCCAGCGTGTGTTGTCCACGGTCTGTTCAGCGGTAATGCAGTACACTGAGGCTCTGATCAGGTGGGCTGATTGATTGAGTAATTGAGTGATCTGTCTCTCTGTGTCTGCTGTGCGCGGTCGTGCGTTGGTGGGTAGTTGCGATGCCCAGGTCAACAGTGTTAGCATTACTGGATTTCTGCTAAATTTTCACTGAAAGTCTCGGGTGGGTGGGTGTTTGGGGATTTAACGTCCTTTTCCACCACATACGGGTGATATCAAAGACGGGGCAACGATGGAAAAACCAGCACAAATATTTGGCCCCGCGAACTCACGACCCAAGTCAAGTCAAGTCAAGTCAAGTCAAAGTTTATTTCAAAACCCCGTTGGGGGTACATGAAACTAGAAATTAACATACATCAAGCTCACCACACCGACCAACATACATCATAGTCATTCGCACACACGTTTTGCAGGACTCATACATACATACATACATACATATATACATACATACATACATACATACATACTGCGTACAAATATATTAGCATTAGAAGTCCAACGCTCTACCATTCGGCCACCGCGGCTCCCCACTGAAAGTCTCAATACGTACGACGAGCATACAACAGCGTGGGAACTGAAAACTTGTCATCAAGTGCGCTGAATCTGTGCATCAAAATCAGTCACTTGGGTCACAGTATAGCGTCTGAGATCAATGTGGTGACTCTGCCCGGCGTATAAGTTGTTCTAGAAGTGTACCGCATACCTGCGCAGACCGGACGATATTTGGTTCCGGACTGAGGACCAGCTAGACGGTGCTGATTGGTTGCTATTTTTATCAGCTTTTTCGATTCCCAGTCTGTTCAAAAATGGACCGTAGGCTCAAAGAAAGTTGTATTTCTCTGATATTACTACTAGAAGCCACAAAGTCGCGAAAACGGTCGCAATGGCCAAATGAAACATCCTTCTTTCTGGTAAACAGCATTAAGCCTGCTCTTAACTGGGTACAGCGCGCGAAACACACATGCGCACATCACGGTCGTTGCGCTCGGTGTGTCAGCTAACTACAAAACTGAACACAGCTGTGCTCGGTGACAAACCGATTGAAGATGCACTGTCCGCCATGTTTTCGCGCCGAGTGGCGTAGTACAGCCAATCAGAATCTGTTGTGGAAACCACAGTCACAGCTGTGGCTATTTGAAATCCAGGTCGCTGTGATGACGCCACAGCGGCGGAACCCCCCCCCCCCCCCTCCAAATCACAACTGTGTCACAACTGTGGGCACCACTGTAGCGCTCCGCAGTGCCCAGTTAAGAGCCGGCTAAAACGCGGCAGTTATCACTCTCAGCGAAGTTACGAACATTGAGTCTTGAGTCTTTAAACTTCACTATCGCGGTTTAGCAATAAAACAAATGGCTTTGCACTGACAGCAACCATCATCGAAACTTTCGAAACAGACTGGGTAGCACCAGAAACTCTAGCATCCGTTTTGGCTACACCCCGTAGTGTTGTCGGCAGTGCGTTGGCGTAGTCAGTGGTGGTGGTGGTGGTCACAGAACTACATGTACACACTTAGCTGTTTATTTCTAGCTCTGTGGAGGTAGGCAAGTTTAGAAATGACAGATGTAACGGACGACAGCCCCAGGAAATACAAACACGCGCTAACGAGTGGGCGATTGAGTGATTGCTACTATTAATAATCTCGTGAGCGGACGTCCCTCCAGGAAACGGGCTGGGCAAGGATTGAGAAGGTGTAGAAAACTAACCCCTCCCTGATGGACTGGAATAGCAGACTATTAAACTATTAATATTATATGACCAATCAAACAATGCAGCGAGAAGGTCAAAGAAACAAACAGCCAATCAGTGGGCAGTGAAGCAGATCACAGGAACGGAAGCGCCCAAGAAACAAGAACTCGCAGGTAGTTCCCCTAAAACAGTGTAGGCGGGTATTGGATTTAATCATGGCGGTCTTGATTGTTGTCGTTTAAGAAAAGACTTTGGAATAAAGATCTTTGGTTTAAGTCTTAACAAGTATGACAGGCTTTTTTTTTTTTTTTTTTTTTACTTTATTGTCTCTTTCGGGAAATTCATACTGCTTCCCCCAGGTGCCGTCTTTGATATCACCCGATTGTGATAGAAAAAGGTTAAAGCCCCAAACACCCACCCACCCACCCACCCACCCACCCTTCCCCCGGGGGAAGCGTGTCGCCGCAGTGCAGCGTCACCCAATACCTATCCTTCCTTTTTTTTAAAAACAGTTTTGCTGGGGGAGGAAAGCCGGATAACCCGGAGAGAAACCCCCGATGAGCAGCCCGGCAGCCAGGAAAAATCGGTATCACATATCACAAGCTCGACCTGGGCTCGACGTCAGTGTGGAAAACTTTTCATCGAATGCGTTGACTCTGTGCATCGGGGGATCAGTCACGCGGGTCACAGTATGAAACCATTGTGGTGATTCTGGCCAGCGTAGAGGTTGTTCTAGACGTGTGCCTCGTACTGATGTGGCTCTGTACATGTCTAAATAGAACAGAGAACACTCAAATTGTCTGATAAGGTTCAGGTTTGGCGTTTCACCGATAAAAGCTCATAATCTGCGTTGTACTGATGCTGAACCCCTGAGTAAATTATGTCCACTGTGTCAGATTGGTATAGAGGACGAGCTACAGTTTCTTTTATACTGTCCCAGTCTTTCTGACATACGTACCCGGTTTATTCCTCGAAAATACTGGAACCATCCAAGCAGCTTTCGACTCACTTTGTTAATGGCCTCAAGTAACTATTATACAGTTAAGAACCTGGCATTATATATTTTTCTAGCTTTAAGAAAAAGACAACAGTTGCTCAGCTGAGTTGATATACTTTATTTTGCACTTTGGTTATTTCATGTACAAGTATTGATGTGTATAAGAATGTCTGGATGTCACTCTCAACTTTGAATGGGCCTAAGGCCTATCAATAAACAGTTCTGTTCTGTTCTGTACCTCGTACTGAGCAGACGACGATATTTGGTTGCGGACTGAGGACCAACTAGACGGCGCCGATTGGTGGCTATTTTTAGAAGCATTGTCGAGTCGCAGTCTGTCTATGAATGGACCATAAGCTCAAAGAAAATTGTACTCTCTAATATTAGAGGGTGGGTGGGTGTTTGGGATTTTAACGTCCTTTTCCACCACATACGGGTGAGATACCAAAGACGGGGCAACGATGACAAAGCCAGCACAAATATTTGGCCCCAGCCGGGATTCGAACTCACGACCCGAGCACTGGATGTCCAACGCTCTACCATTCGGCCACCCCGGCTCCCCATTCTAATATTAGAAGCCACAAAACCACGAAAACGATCGCAGTGGCCAAAGAAACATCCTTCTATCTGGCAAACAGTCTTAGATTTTCTGGAATTGGCTCAAAGTGCCGCTGAACTGAACCCAGCACGCACCGCTCATGTGAATCACACGCATTCTTTCACGCACTGGACGTGAACACAATACAGTCACGTGGTGCGAAGGGTCAGCTCAGCTATTTAAGTTTGGGAATTTAGGTTTGCGTTTCTTTTTGAATTTTGTGGTCTGAACATTTCCAAGGCATTTCAAATGGTAACTGACGTTGTGCGGTATGTGGTCAAAATTATTTACACATTCTTTCACAGCTTGCCTATAGAGCTTCTTCATTTGTACGGCATATGGACAGAACTATATCGTTCTTTAGTAAAAGAGCCTAAGCTGCCGCGGATCTGTTAAGTACTTACACCCTTTCACCGTTTGCCAGAACTGTGCGAGCGCGGGATTTCCAGCTCTACGGCAAACTCCTCCACAGAGAGCTGAGCGATTATTCAAACACTCGTCACAGGGCATTAAACATATTTCCGCGGCGGAGCACGGCTTCTGATACTGAGAGTCAACATGGCGTAAAAGCTACGGCCGTTAGAAGCGGTGAAATGGTTATTAATGTCGTACGGTTCTGTAGACAGGGGACGTCGCATTCCGGTGGTCGTAAGACTTCGTCACCAATGCGAAAGGTCCCACTTGGGGCAAAGAATTCTTCTCTTTCGTATGTAGCACCGTTCTTTCGGGCCGATCGTCCGCCGGGGGTTTTCTTCGGGTACTCCGGCTTCCTTCCCTCCTCTCCTTTGGAAATGTTCAGCCCACAACATTTGAAAAACAAAACAAAACAAACAAACAAAACAAAAAAACCCTCAAACTTCCCAATTCCCAAAATTCCCAAACTTAAAATGTTGAGCTGACCCTTTGCACCACGTGGTTTGTCATGTGCCCAGTGTGTGAGAGAATGCGTGTGATTCAAGTGAGCGTGCGTTTAGACTTCAGTTCGCGGCGCTTTGTGTCAAGTAATCGGGATATCACGATAATCATTTAAACACCCGAAAGCAACCTGGAAACTAAGGGGGGGGGGGGGGGGGGGGTGGGGGGGGGGGGGGGGGGGGGACAACCGGTATCGCATATATAGGCCTACGACATCATAGCTCAGCATGAGGGCCACGCTTCACCGTCGCAGCAATGAAAGCGGCCGTTTACACTTGTCAGGTTTACCGGTTTTAAATTGAATTTACCTTTATTAATCAATAGTTTTACATTTAGTGACATTTAACCAATCCGGGTTAAAAGCCACCCGGGTTCAACCTTGCTACGGACCAGGGCTGAACCAGGGTCCGGGGTCAACCCGCATTTCAGATCTAAACAATCATGCAGCTGGCGTCATGATGTGATGCTTTCGTCAAGACATGACGGCGGGGCATGACGTAAGTTTTCCCTACGTCACTGTCAGGGTTAGACTTGCAGAGAATGTAGTGTAACGTCAGGTTCTGTGTCAGTCATGACCTTCAAGCGGAACCTCAAGACGCATCTTCTCTCTCTCTCTCTCTCTCTCTTTTAAATATATATATATATATATATATATATATATATATATATATATATATATATATATATATATATTTTTTTTTTTTTTTTTTTTTTTTGGGGGGGGGGGGTCTCACTTTTTTGGTAGCCTAGATTGTTAGTTTATCTTTGCTTATTATGCTTTGGTTTTGCTTTTACTTGATCATTATTGTAGATGTAGTGAGGACTTCTTGTAAGATAGGCAGAGATGCCTACAAGAATTATCCTAATAAACGTTTCATCATCATCATCATCATCATCTCTCTCTTCACTCCAAAGGCGCCGTGAGCATGCTTACTGCATGGAAGTTTTCTTGTAGCGCTATACAAATGGCCAATCATCATCATAAACGCTATTGACCCGAGTCCCACCAGAGGCGAGGTAAAACTCGGGTTGCGAGCCCGGGTTGTAGTGGAAACAGAATCATACATGCATGCACCTGCTAAAGATAGATCTATCTATTGAGACACTGCTCAACCCTAAATACATGCAATAGAATATTAGAACTTAATTATATTATTAATGGAAGAAAGCCACTCTGGTGTTCCACTTTCCGTCATCAGTACCAAATAAGTGGCACACAATAAGTGAAGAAGTGGGCCCGTATGTAAAACTCGAGGTTAATTTAACCCACGGCTAGGGCCTAACCCAGACTAGGACAAAAGAAACCCCAAAGCAAAATTGAATTAAAAAAGGAAGCGAAGAAAAAAAGACAAAAATCCTCCTATAACGGCACCTTGCTGGAATGGACCCGCTTCATGATTTAAATCATAAAACAAAAACCAACAGAAATTTTAACCCTAGAGCTAGTTTACTTCGGGGCTAAACTCCCTAACCCCGACTTTTACATGCGAGCCCAGGCTTTTTGCCCATACTTAGCAAAAAATTGAAGAAGCTTGAAACCGTCTTTGCACTCTTGAGAAAGTCATGCTTTGAATTCTTCTCGCCGCCCACACCCGGGCATGTCTTCCTGGTAAACTGACAAGGAAACCTGCCGCTGACCTTAAAACCTGTTTGTCGTACGTCAGTCTTGTCAATTGACCCACTCAACGGCCGTGTCAGGTGTTTCGAAATGTAACATGGCGTTTTGTTTTGTTTTTTGTTTTTATCGGCGTGGGTACATTTAAAGGCCCAGGTTTTAACATTTTTTTCAGGTTTACAGATCGTCCTGAGCTCTCCCGGCCGTGTCTTGCAACGTACCACTCGCGCACCTGCACAGTGACAGCATCTCAAATGCTGGTGTTGAGCCAACAGAAGGGTACACGTGACGCGGATAACAAGGACTGAGCGAGAGGCTTGCGGCACCGTCAACCGCTCAGTAGAAGAATTTGAATTTTGGCAGTTTGGCAGAGGTCGCAGACGGCACTGTCTCGCATTTAGAGCTCTACTAATCTGTAGGAAAGACTATTTCCAGCGGACACGCGCAGTCACAAGCGAAACTGCTCCGAACATAAACTGGTTTCTGTGTAGTTCGGGCAACCCGCTTTGATTCAAAATTCGAATGTCAGAAAAAACACCACAACAATGAAACAACGACAACCAAAAAACCATTCCTCCCCCAACAAAACAACAACAAACAAAACAACAACAATAAAAAAGACAAAACAACAACAACAACAAACAAACAAAAGAACCAATAAAACACAACAAACAAAACAACAAACAAAAACAATAAAAACAACAACAAACAAAACAACAACAACAACAAACAAACAAAAAACAACAACAACAACAGCAAAAACAGCAACAAAAAACAGCAACAAAAAAATCAGAAACAAAAATCAAAAACAACTACAACAACAAAACAAATAAAAACAAAACCACAAAAACAAAAACAAAACACTCAAACAAAATAAATTTAAAAAAAAAAACAAAACAAAAAAACAGAAACAAAACAAAACAAAAGTCAAACCAACCAACCAAAAACCGATAGGGTCACCCGAACCAGCTCCTGTGAATTGAATCCTGGTGAACATGGAAACGGCCCCTTTCACAACCTGATTTCTCAGTCCTTATTTCTGGCACGATCAGATCTGCCTTGCCTTGCCTTGCGCAATGTTCAACGAACCTGATGACAATGGGTCGAGACTGCCACCTTCACAGCTGGCAAAGTGCAACAGCATGTTTTGATCGGATGCAGAGAACCCAGACTGTACCACGCTAATGAAATGGAGTACTGGTTCAGGGGTTTGATGATGTTGGAGTGTCTTGGACTAAGGTGGTCAGCGGTGGTCTAATAGATAGCGCCGGACTTAGCCGCTGTGCTACTGAACGACAGTCACCGCTGTCATGGCGATGAAGCGTGGGTTCGAGCCCAGGCCGAGCTTGTGATAATTATGAGATACCGTTTTTTTTGTTGTTTTTTTCCTGGCTACCGGGCTGCTCGTCGGGGGTTTCTCTCCGGGTTATTCGGCTTTCCTCCCAAGCGAAACTGATTTTTTTTTTAAATGATAGGTATTGGGTGGCGCTGCACCGCGGCGATGCGCTTCACCCAGGGGGGAGCGGGGTGGGTCGGGTGGGCGGGTGTTTGGGGGTTTAACGTCCTTTTCCACTACATACGGGTGATATCAAAGACGGGGCAACGATGAAAAAGCCAGCGCACATAATTATTTGGCCCCAGCCGGGATTCGAACTCACGACCCGAGCATTGGAAGTCCAACGCTCTACCATTCGGCCACCCTGGCTCCCCGCATAAACGGAGACCAAAGTAAGTTTAGCGACAATTTTAGATGCATAAACGAAGACTAAGGCCATTTTAGCGACTATTGTTTAGCGTCTAAACTGCAATACAAGCTGATGATTACCGGCCCACGTAGTGTAGTGGTTAGCACTTCGGACCATGGACCGGGAGACCCGGGTTCGAGTCCCAGCCGAGGCAAGCGGGATTTTTCCCACCTAGGTCGGCTCCTACCCAGAGCGGGTGTGCTATGGGCCCAATGGGGAGGCTGTTAATGTCGGGATATTTATGACAGGAAGCGTGGAATGCGGCCCTGTCCCGTAGTCCCAAACCACACGGACCTCCATAGCATCATCTTACCATCATCCTCATCTCCATCATATTGCCATCATCCTCATCTCCATCATCATGCATAATAAAAATTGCCCCAGGTTCCGAGCCCTCCGTGGATTCAACCCATGACCTGGGAGGAACACCACTGGAACTGGAAAAAGAGTTGGGGTGGGGAAAAAATATAAGCTGATGATTAGTCCCTACGTAATGGATCTAAGACTAGAGCTAAGTCTCAGATTAGTCTGGTCTCTTTTAATGCATCAGACCCTATATTCTTGGATCGTTCGCGTCGCCACAGTGCAGCTGCACTTTTTGTTGTTGGTGGTGTTGTGGTGGTGGTGGTTGCTGTGGTGGTGGTTGTTGTTGTGGTTGTTGTGTGTTTGTTTTTTGATTTGTTTTTCTTTTCTTTTTTTTCCCCTGCTCGGGCCGTGAGTTCGTATCCCGGCTGGGGCCAAATATTTGTGCTGGCTTTTTCGTCGCTGCCCCGTCTTTGATATCACCCGTATGTGGTGGAAAAAGGACGTTAAACCCCGAACACCCACCCACCCCCTTGTTTTTTTTTTTTTTTCCCCGCATGCGTGGTGTGTACTTGTTTTCCCATTCCGCTGTCTCTCCAGTTTGGAAAGGGCTTTTGCTAACGCGCACTCTTCATATTGAGCGTGCGTGCGAAGTCGCGAGAGACAGGCGCCTTAGACGAGTCAGCACGTGATTTTGACTCGATTTGGTAAAGGAAAATCCTATACAAATTCCTGCCCGCCGCTGCACCTCTGGATCCGTACAGGCCTCAGCGCACGAATTTCTTGCCGGTTCCCCGTACTGTTTTTGCATGCCAGCAGCGTGAAACACTTTTGTGCGCTGTAGTTGCGCAAGACTGGTATACAGTGGCATAAAAACTGGTCAGAAGTCACCGCATACAAAAGCGAATGTTCTCGATATGCCCTGGCTGGATTCTGTACACACTCGTGACTCGCTGACTCTGTCTTGATGAATGTCAGACCTTCTAGAATCGAAAATGGCGACATGGAATTTTTTTTTTTTTTTTTTAACCCTGGCGCCTTCTGTGTCTCTGTGCGTGTATGTCTTCCAGTTGCTAATCTTACAGCCTCCGATGTCCTTAAAAACAGAAAATGCGCGTTACATGTAGAATCTCAGCTGCCACATTAACTCATTTCTTACCGAGTACGTTCGGACTTCTGCACCAGTGGCCTCACTAAAAAAAAAAAAAAAAAAATAATAATAATAATAATTTTTTCTCTGCATGGATTTAAATTTGGCTTGTTGGGAGTGTTGCACTGTCAGGAGGAAGGCCACTACAATTGTCAACGACCCCACCCACCCCCTCCATGATCAGTTCCAAAAACTTCCGTCTGGGCGCCGCTACAGAGTACCGAGAGCGAGGAAAAATTTGTTTAAGAAATCTTTCATTCCCTCAGCAGTATCTATTTTAAACTCATGACTGTGTTTACTGCCCGTTCCTAGTATGTATAGATTTTATTTGTTGAGATTTTCATAACTGTGCTTGCTCCTCAGCTGTGTCATGTCCGCTATGCCCTTGCCATCTTTTAGTTTAGATTTCTTAGTTTAGTAGCATTGTATTAGACTTGGACATCACACATTACTTTAGGATCTGTGTTTAATATGTATGGATTTATATGTCTAGATAAATAAATGTCGGGGTGCGTGTGTGTGTGTGTGTGTGTGTGTGTGTGTGTGTGTGTGTGTGTGTGTGTGTGTGTGTGTGTGTGTGTGTGTGTGTGTGTGTGTGTGTGCGAGCCAGAAGAAAATTTTCTGCCATCGACAGACAATAAAGTTATATTGAATTGAATTATACTCGTGTTGGTTGCGGTAAAAGCCGTCAAGGAACCGTTCATCTTGCTTGTGAGATTCTCGTATACAGGGGCCAAAACCGAAATAGAGTCAAAAACTTGGGAAACTCGTGCGCGGTACGAAATGTGTTAAAATAACAGCAGCAGCAGCAGCAGCAACAACAACACCGGAAAACAAGTGGTGCTTCTTTTTGTTATGACACATCTCATGATGTGGATGATTACACGAGCGGAATCGTCCCGGGCCTGGTTAACACCGGGATATTTATGACAGGAAGCGTGGAATGCGGCCTTCTCACACAGTCTCAAACCACATGGACCTCCATAGCAACATCCTCACCCTCATCATCATGCATGAAAAATTGCCCAAGAATTCGTGCCCTCCATGGAAATCCACCCACGGCCTGGAAGCAATATCACTGAAGATGACCAAAATTTAAAAAAAAAACACAGAAAACAAAACAACAACAACAACAACAACAATTAGCAACAATAACGACAAAAAACCCAAGTAAAGTGTGTTATCTTCTGAGCGTGTTTGAACCTTTTGGTATTGATCTTCTTTCTAGTGCCCCGTGTTTGATAAAAACTAGCAGTCTACAGATGACAGTAAACTTCTAAAAATCCACCCACCCACACACCCTACCCTTCCCCGACCCCCACCCCCTCCTTCCACTCCCCTTCGCCCGTGAGAAGCGTCACGTAAGCAAGTCAGGTCGTCCGCCAAAAAAAATCCACAATAGCCGTTTCGCTGGAACAGCGGCCAGAGATGTGTCAATCTTTAGTTAATACCTTCTGAACGTTTTCTTTATTACCTTCCAGTCACCACTTGGCAGGAAATACCCTCTACCTAACTAACTCACACCCTACCTCTGGTGTGCACAGGCATCTTGGGGGAAAAAAAGGCATACAGCGCTATGGAGTTAACAAGCGCTTACGCCTTTTCTCCCCCAGATGACAGCAGGTGTCTGAACACCGTCAGTACACAAGTGGTGTCAACTGGCAAAATGGGCACGAGCGCTTTGGCTTTGACAAGCGCTTACGACCTTTTTCCCTGATGACAGCAGGTGTCTGAACACCGTCAGAACAGGTGGGGGTCAATGGAAAAAGGGCTCGAGCGCCACGGATTTCACAAGCGCTTAGACCTTTTTTCCCTCGTGACATTAGACATACATACCACTCTGAAGAGGTCAGGAAATCGTGGGGCTGTTCACCCGCCTTTACTTATGCCCATTGACAACGAAGGAGACCGGGGGTCGTAAGACTTAGGCTGCCTTGTGTAAATTTGACACTTCGCTGACAACTATGAGCGGAGCGGCGGGGGTACCTTTTGTTCTGACGCTGTCTGACTGAGGTACCACCCCGGGTGCTTTGTTCCACTGCGTCAGGACAGGTCTTGGGGCGGAAGCAGGAAAACTTGAAGGAGGAGGGGGTGAGTGGGGGTTGGGGGTGTGGGGTGGGGTGGGGGGCGGGTGTTTTGTGTGTGTGTGTGTGTGTGTGTGTGTGTGTGTGTGTGTGTGTTGCCTTCGTTTTCTTTGTCGTTGTCGTTGTTGCTGTTGTTGTTCTCGTTGTTGTTTGGTGGTGTTGTCGTTATTATTGCTGTTGTTGTTTAGCGTTGTTGTTGTCGTTTTGTCGCTGCTCCCGCCATTTTTTTTTAAGACGTAGAACCAAACGAACGTACAAACGGACAAGATGACGAGAGGTAAGATTTGAACTAGCTCCCCCTACAAGTCTTCACTGCATCCGCTGCTGAACCTTAACCTGAATGGGAAGCCACACACCCACAGAATGAATAATTACTCCTAAGACTGGATCACCAGGTGCGGCATAGGTGGTGCTGGCATGGGGGTGGGGGTGGTGGGGGGGAGGAGGTGTAGGTGGGTGTGGGGGGGGGGGGTCCTAAATCGCACAGGGTCCCCCAGCCGACCTGTTATGTCTGTAGGGTCGCGGGTTCAAGTCCTCTGATTTGCGTATCGAGAAGGTCGCGCTGGGTATCGGGTCACACTTTGGCTTCAATGGTGATTGTCGTATGGTCTTTGGCCGTCTTTGGCCGTTCATGCGGCGCATCCACAGAACTACGTATATGGTATGGTATGGTATGGTATGGTATGGTATAATAATAATAATAAGTAATAAGTAGTATTGAATAGGCGTTTTACCCAATTTCATGAATCGGCTTAAAGCGCCGCTTTGTGAACCAAACACGCACGCTCACGTGAATCACACGCATTCTCTCATACACTGGACATAAACATATTACAATCACGTGGTGCGAAGGGTCAGCTCAGCTATTTAAGTTTCGGAATTAAGAATTGCATTTACTTGATTTTTTTTTTTTTTCAAATTTGGTGGGCTGAACATTTCCAAAGCAGAGGGGGAGGAAGCCGGAGTACCCGGAGAGAACCCCCGACGATCGGCGCGAATGAACGGTGCCACATACGAGAAGGAAAAAATTCTTTGCCCCGAGTGGGACTCGAACCACTGATTTCTCGCATTGGTGACAAGTCTCTTAACCACGAGACTACCGCTCGCCCCGGTATGGTATGGTATGGTATGGTATGGTATGTCAGGGTACGCAGCATACAGTTACAATACCAGTGGAGACAGGCTATCCCCGCGTCCTGTACCCGGCGCAAATCATTACGATATTGACTGTTTCCTTCATAGTTTGAGCCGTGCTTGGCGGCGGTAACTCGTACCCAAGTTGCCCCTTTGCCCCCCAGTGATCCTCCCTTGATTTGTTTGGCGTAGGTTACGCATGTTAAACGCTGTCATTGTGGTGTATCCTTACGGGAGGAAAAAAAATAGGAATCTCAAAAAGGGGACGTAAGCCGGCCTGTAGGGTCAGCGTTGTCTCCCTTTGAATCCTGCTTTATACTTTGCGAAGGGTGATACGTCCGATATCCTCCAGCTATGCCCGGACTGTGTGAAAAATCGGAGTGCTCTGCATTCCGAGAGGTAATCAGAAAGAAAGAAATTGCACGTTTGAGTTTAAATGGAGGATTTATTTTCTACCTTCCACCCCGCTCTTCCATACCCCCCCCCCCCCCCCCCCTGCTATCTCCCAGTGCTCTTTGTCCCATGGAAAAATAAATCCGACGTCAGTGTCCAGTCATCGAGGTCTAAAGTTTGCGAAAGATCTAGACTACTGCCTTGCTCTTTTCAAAACGCAGGTCAGGTTTTGGTTAGCTTTGAAGAATATCTATCTCTCTATCTGTCTGTCTGTCTGTCTCCTATCTATCTATCTATCTATCTATCTATCTATCTATCTATCTATCTATCTATCTATCTATCTGTCGGTCGATCGCCTGTCTATCTATCTATCTATCTATCTAGCTAGCTAGCCAGCTATCTTTTAGTCTGTCTGTGTGTTTGTTTGTCTGTCTTGGGGAACCGGGACAGAAGAACACTGGACTGACTTTCAATGCTCGGGTCGTGAGTTCGATCCCCGGCTTCCATCTTTGATATCACCCATTGTGTGGCGGGAAAAAGACGTTAAACCATAAACACCAGCAGTGAAGCTGGGACTTATTGCGCACAAGAGAGGTAAAGGTGACGCGAGTGGATTTGGGTGAAGTGGCTTTCTGGCTTTCTAAACAGAAAGTAGTCTAGCTAATATTACTCCAGTGATCCCTGAGCCGAAAGAAGACTTTTTTTTCTTTCTGAAACTCCTTGAATGATCTGTGCATGGTAATTTGTGTTCTAGACTGAGACATTTTTGGGGGGTGACTATGAAGCCTGAGGCTAACAGGGAATACACAGACATTTCGAGGATTCATGCATTGGTATTCCATGACCTACACAGACTGTTTTGTTTTGTATCCAGAGCTACAGCGCAGTATGCTCCATCTTGGTGAACATTCTAAACCAGATCAATGGAAAATAGACACAAATAAAATCAATGTCGTGACAGTAAAGTCGGTAAACGAGAATCTCCTCTTTGAAGTCTTTCCTGTGAAGGCTTCACGCGGAGAATTCGACAGCATTTGTGAACTGGAACTTAAGTGCAATTGAGACACCATAAAAAATTAAACAAGAACCCCCCCCCCCCCCCAAAAAAAAAAAAAAAAAAAAAAGACAACAGGAAGACGAAAAACAAATTCTCGGTGGGGTTTGCGGTCCTGCATTTTGTTGGCTTTGTTTGCGACGAGTAGATAGGCCATTAAAATTTTTACTGACTCTCTTTCTCTCTCAGTGTGAGGTCCATTAAGGGGGGGTAAGGCGAAGCTGGGGGTTCCTTGTTTGTTGTGCAGATAATGATAGGGTGCAGGTATCCCAGGAAGGGGGAAGGGGGTGACAGTGGTGGTGGTGGGAGTGGGGTGAGGGGGGGTTACAACTAGTGAGGTAAGGCATAAAAGAAGACCTCCAGGTAGGAAATGGTCAAAATTACCTGTTGCTGAGTCACCTGTGCACTCGCTTCCCCCTTCTTTGTGTCCCGCCTAGCTCCCCCCCTCCCCCTTCTTCACCCCCGCCCTCCCCCCCCAACACGACCTGCATCCTCCACAGGTAGCCTCTCTACCCCCACCCGACTACCTCCACCTTTCGTCTTCAGTTGCTCTGCTACCATCCCTGCCCCCCCCCCCCCCCCCCCCCCCCCCCCCCCCCACCACCTTTGTGACCCTACACCCATACTTTCTTCACTGAACGTGCAGAAAGCCCCCCCCCCCCCCCCCCCCGCCCTTCTCCCCCTTTCCCTAAACTAGAACAGGGGAACCGTCCGAGGAACAAGTGCTGGGGTCCGTGGTCCGTGAAGCAGACAGGTGTTCGGGGGGAGGCCGCATTGCAAGCTCAGTAAAGGAGGGTGCGCCGCTATAGAACTTTGAACAGAGAATTGTCGGGAGTGTGTCGTGGACACAAGTAGGCCTACTGTAGCTTTAAACCATCCCTGGCAAACACGCTTTATGGCCAAAGGCTGGAGGCATCTGACTAAACGCGTCTTGTGCACTGAGCTATAAATATGTATTTAGTTCTGTGGTATTCTGTCCGACTGGCGCTGGGTTGGCCGGGCTAATGACTTCACTGACTACGAAAAGTGTTGAACTGATTTTGAATTGAACTGAACTGACTTGATCCCTAGCCCGTACACTGAGCCAGTCATCTCAGTGATCCATCGCGATGCCTCCTTGCTGGTCCCGAAGAGGTCTGTTCCTTTGGCATGTCTTCAGGAAGTATGCTGGCAGGATCAGCACTGACGTGCACATTTTACTCAGTTGAAGCACGCCGGAAAACATTTGGAACTAATTTGAACTGAATCTAGTCAACCATTGGGGGAGGAGGGTGGGATGGGGTCTGGCTGTCGCGATGAGGTGTATCCCTTTAGCATCCCTTAATGACGTCAGTCAAGCACGTATTGTCAGGTGCTATGATGAACAAAATTCATCATCTTTAAATACAAAGTGTTGAAATGGTTTGATGAACTGTCTCTGAGTAGAGCGATCTAGGGATCCACTGGGAATCCTTACTGTTTTGAAGAGGTCTTTTTTTTCTTTTGTATTGGACATCAGTTATTGATGCACTGAGTATGGCCCGTTTGGAATCCATTCAACGTAAAGTTCATATCTATTAGAAGGGATGCCAAACGGACCATTGTACTACGCACTACGTACATACCATACCATACCATACCATACCGCATCGCATCGCATCGCATCAGTCGCATCGAGGTGCGACATACCATACCATACCATACCATACCATACCATACCATACCATACCATACCATACCATATCGCATCGCATCGCATCGTATCGCATCGCAGTGCACCATACCATACCATACCATACCATACCGCATCGCATCGCATCGCATCGAGGTGCGACATACCATACCATACCATACCATACCATACCATCCTTCCCAGTAACTCACTGACTTTAGATGCCTGTGCTCAGACCCCCACCCCACCCCCCTCCCAACACACACACACACACACACACACACACACACACACACACACACACACACACATCGGCATTTACTGACATCATCCACGCACGGTTACTTACCTCACGTATCAACAATTCAGAAGATCCTATCTAGAAACTTCCCCCTACGGCAACGTTAACGTGAGAACAAGACACGTACAGGTGCGCCAAAATTAAATCATGCGCCCGGACGTATGATCACGACACTGCAGCCTCGTTATCAAGGTATTAAGTCTGTCACGTGACACTTTACCAGGAAGTGCGCACGTGCCTGTCCGGCTGTATCGCAACCATTATATATTACGTCGACTGGACGATTACATTTTTCTAGTCATGTGCTGACGAGCTTGCGTCACAGGTGTGGTTAATGTGTGTTGTTTGGTAAAAAAAAGGAAGTTTTGAAGTAGCATAACGATCTAATTATTACGGCATACGTGCACGTGTGTGTACTCGTTCATATTAATAATAGTAATAAATAATAATACATGGTATTTGTAGGGCGCTTTTCTTTAGAATAAAACTCAATGCGCCGATCGCTCACCGACTGTGACATTCACGCACATTTGACGGACAGCCGTACACTGGTGAAACTGACCAGTTACAGCGGAAATTACTGGAAGGATTTGTAAAATAGAAACGTTTTAACTCTTTGACGACGGAGCGCAATTTCTGACACACGATTTTCCACGACGGCCTGGTTGTCCTTAGGGCCCTCTCACACTAGCGTCAAGCGTGCGCGACGCGGCAAGATTTCTGTCGCACGCATCAAGTTTTCCCGCGCGTTCCAGTGTGAGACCCCTTGCTGCGCGTCTCGTCCGCAACGAAAATCTCTCCTATAGGAAATCGTGTGTCAGAAATTGCGCTCCGTCGTCAAAGAGTTAACGGATTGCTCTTGAAACTGAACAGACAGTGTAGGCCGCGCATTTCTCAAATTCTCAAGCAGAGAGTTCCAAAATGGTTGGTCAGTGCGACAAAACTGAAGGAGCGCTCGCCAAAAGATTTCAAGTTGCGCTTGGGACGACGACCGGAGGGTTCGCGACGGTTGACGAATGAAGCTGATTAAGTTCTAGTGTTGTTGTTGTTGTTGTTGTTGATGTTGTGTTGGTTGCTATTGTTGTTCTGCTTGTTGTAAGATTCACTGCTTCGGAAACATTAGGAAAATGGTGGTATTTGTATCGTGGAAACATCCATTCTACTTCCTTCTCCTTTTTGTCATCATCATCATCATCATCACAATCATCGTCGTCGTCGTCGTCGTTGCCGGAAGTAAGAAAAATCTCACCTGGAGAGTTGAGGTTAAAGAGTTACATGTATAATGATTGGGTCCTACCATTTTCACCTCCTCCCCCCCCCCCCCCCATATTCTAGAAGGACCACCACTCCCCATATTTCAGTTTGTGAACATTACCAGGAAAACTATCAGACTTCAATGCAAGAAGACTTTGTACTATGTCTGAGGGAAACCCTAGCTAATTATCAACCAATACTTGCCTAAGTGACTGACGCGGCAAAGCTAAATGGGCACATTGCACCTCTGTGTGAGAACTGGGCCGTGTTCAGGAAATCTTTTAGCACCAAGACCGGTGAATGAAAAGCGGTCTTGAATGCGGACAAAGGAGGCAATTCTATGACTGCCTCGGTCTGCGAATTGTGCTCTGTTGAATATATCACGTCACGGCTATGATCGATCTTATTTTGTAGTCCACCCGCTCCCTTTGTTCGACCGCTCCCTCCGTCGACAGTCGTATAATTTCCTCTACCTCTGTGGTGAATGAACGTGGGTTGGGTTAGACTAGCACCGCCGGTCAACTGCCGACCCTTCTTAGGCCTCTTGAACGACTGAGCCTGCACGGCCTGGTTGTCCTTAGGGCCCTCTCACACTAGCGTCAAGCGTGCGCGACGCGGCAAGATTTCTGTCGCACGCATCAAGTTTTCCCGCGCGTTCCAGTGTGAGACCCCTTGCTGCGCGTCTCGTCCGCAACGAAAATCTCTGTCGCGGGCCGATAGAAAATGTTCTATTCTTGCGACAATGACGCGCGTAAATTATTGCTATCAGCCAATCAGAAATGACTATGAGCCTGGCAACTTCCGCATCTTCTTCGGATGACGCCATCTTGTAAAAACTTTTGTAGCTGTCTACGTTACGCTAGTGTGAGAGAGTGTGAGAGTGCGACGTGGGTAGCGACACGCACGCTCGATGTACCAAGCGTTGCTCGCGTGGCGTTACGCTAGTGTGAGAGGGCCCTTACTTCTCTCGCCACTTGGCAAGGCCAGCTTGGCCTGTTCTGTTCGTTCAGACCCTATCACCCTTCCCCGGTCACGACTCCAAAGTTATCAATGAAATTCTTTCCCTAGCCGGCCCGGACTTTGGGGGGTTTGCTCAAGCTGGTCACGTGGGCTGTCCAGGCACGTGACGTATGCGCTCTCGTGTGCCCGAGAGCTATGGGTGTTGATCTTTTCGTTGGGTCGTGGGCATGCTTCTAAATTGGCGTGTTTTTCTTCTCCCCGCTTTGCGTAAGAGCGGTATTTTGGTTGAGCACACACTTGTTAGGAGAGGCGTTCTTTTGGACAGGTGCTGGCGAAATGCAGACCCGAAAAAGACCGGCTGAACACGCCGGCAGGTTTGTCGTGATATCAGTGTACTTCAGTCGAGGTGGCATATGCTTTTAGGTGCCTGATTAGTTTTACATGTTCAAGTTGTATCAGAATGGAACATGTCTATGTTCCCCTAGGCCTATGTTCCTACAGCAACCCTAACCCTAACCCTAACCCCCAACCCTAACCCTCGGGTGAGGCCGGGGTGTGAGTTCAGTTTTAGTTAACGCCTCGCAAGCAACCAAGACTAATTCGCGGCTCACCCTAACCCTAAGCATGTAATGACACATAGAAGGAGTGGGTGGGTGGGTGGGCTTGGTGGCCGGGGTGTGTGTGTGTGTGGGGGGGGGGGGGTTAACGTTCTTTTCCACCACGTATGGGTGATATCAAAGAAGGGGTATTTTCAAAAATGCCAGTACAAATAATTATTTAGCCCCAGCAGGACACATAGAAGGAACACAGAGCCGGGAACATTGACCTGGGGAAACATAGACCCGAGGGAATATAGACCTGAGGTAAAATAGACCTAGGGGCACATAGACCTGGAGGGGAAGTAGACCTGAGGGAACATAGACCTAAGGGAACATAGACCTGAGGGAATATAAGGTTTTGTGAAGGCGGGAGGGTGGGGATGGAAGTGTGTGTGTGTGTGTGTGTGTGTGTGTGTGTGTGTGTGTGTGTGTGTGTGTGTGAATATAGCGGAGTGGCTCACTTTTTTTTTCTTGTTCTTTTTGTGACCCGCGGTAGATCTTCGATGTTCAGCAAAACGAGAGACATATACATACACATCTATGTATGTCTCTGGTAAAACTGTTAAGTGTGCGTGGTGGTTCACGACCTCTTAGCACGGGGGAAAACCCCAGAATGATAACAAACCCAAAACAAATGATTGTGGGGGAAATTCCAGAATATCTGCCTGCAATCGAGTGTCCGTGACTCCGACTTTTCTCAGTAATCAGATTTGCCTTTGTCAGAATAATGACGTTCAACTGATGCATTGTCTTTCCCTATACGCATTTCACGAAGGCCCTCGTGTATAGGCGAGTGGATAAATCCTGTAGCGCCTCTTGGAACGAAAACAAGTGACACAGTCGTTCCTACCGGCCAATTCTGGAAACAAATGAAGGATCAGGCTTTTGCGCATCCACGGTTAGTTTGTCCGGTAAATGCATACAGGCGAACGTGACAAATGACGTCATTGTTTATATTTTTATGACAAATGACGTCATTGTTTATATTTTTAGAACAAATGACACAAATCCATTTTTAAAAATGTAATAACAAACAAAAAACAAACAAACTGTTTTTATCAGGGACTCAATATCCCACTGAATTTGTCGACAAGTGGACACTCTGCAATACTGTTTGTTTGTTTGTTTGTTTGTTTGTTTGTTTGTTTGTTTGTTTGTTTGTTTGTTTGTTGTTGTTTTTTTCAGAAACGAAACAATGGTCAGAGAGTAAAATAATAGATCAGCTGAAATACAAACTTTGCTTCAAATTACTAGACCCCCTGACTAATGAACAGGTCATATTTTTCTTGAGAGGAAATAGGTTTCCTTCTATTATATATATGGACATCAACATTTCCAGAAATCATCGTAGTGTCTGTTTTCAGGAACATCGTTAGCAGTGGTGGATAACCGTTGGGATCCATGTTCTGATAACCGCCTCAAGCACTGAAATCTTCACATTGTGTAACCATTCTCACTGCGTAACGGGCGTGGTAAAGCTTGTTGGCATTGCCCTAAAACCGATGAAATAAACCAAACACTCGCTGGTTAAAAGGGGAAGTTGGTTTAAACGGTTTTTATTCATTTTGAACAGACAGAGAAATCACTCACACAATTTCGACAATACCGAGCACAACAAGTTAAAAACTTATGAATGTGCTCATAAGTACAAAAAAACTTTTGCGGCGGAGTATTATAAGACAGATCTGTAAGAGATAGAGAAGAGAGAGGATAGAAAGAATGACCAATAGATACAGTACAAAGAAAAATGCAGTGGGATTGCGTCTGCGACGGCGGCAGCGGGCCGGCGACTGGTATTGGAAATCGGAATTTAGGTGTCAAAGCGACCTGATACTTCTATAAAGTGCTGTACAGTTTTAAAAATGTTTATATTGTCATTCAAAGGAAGACAGAGATTCCCTCTCAAGAGGGTGTCGATGTTGTAGTTATATGGAAGGGTTGATATTGTTTGCGTACGTGCATTATTAAAAAGAGGACAATCCATAAGGGGAAGTTGAGCGTATCAACTCAGTGGGAAAGCTCAAAATCAAACCACTTGAATCAGAACAGAGAGCTGATAAATTACCCAGATTACATTTCAAGCATGTTTGTGCTAACTGACAACTGAAACAAAACAAGCATCGTAAGCCGATCAGTTGAGATAAGAAGGGGAAGAGAAATGAGCAAAATGTTACACCGGAAACTGAAACGAAAATGACTGAGTCACGTGACGTTCAACTCCTATCATAATGCTAATAACGATAACTGTGTATTGTGTGTGAGCTTTAACTTTACACAATTTCTTCAGTTGTCCCAACACGCACGCTCACGTAAATCACACGCATTCTCTCACACACAGGACATGAGCACGTTACAATCACGTGGCGCGAAGGGTCAGCTCAGCTATCTAAGTTTCGGAATTTAGAAATGCGTTTATTTTCAAATTTTGTGGGCTGAACATTTTCAAAGCGGAGGGGGAGGAAGCCGGAGTACCCGGAGAGAAACCCCGACGGTCGGCCCGAATGAACGGTGCCACGTACGAGAAGGAAAAATTCTTCGCCCTGAGTGGGACTCGAACCTGACTTCTCGCACTGGTGGCGGTCTCTTAACCACTAGACCGACCACCGCCCCGAAGGTGTTGGAAATGGTCAGTTTGTCATATATCTGCACAAATCGAAAGCACAAACTAAAACACCGTTGATATTTGGGCATGTAGTAGTTTCCATGCATGTTTATTTTGACCCTCCAAGGGTTATTCAGTGTTAGTGTGTTTGCATGTTTTTTGCTTTGTTTTGTTTTGTTTTGATTTGGGTTGTTTTTGTTTTGTTTTGTTTGTTGTTGTTGTTGTTGTTTTTTTTGGGGGGGGGGGGGGGTGTATTTTTTTGTTAGTTTTGTTTTGGGGTTTTTGTGTTTTGTTTTGTTGTTGTTGTTTTTTTTTTTTTTTTCTCTTGTTTGTCCACATAAGATGAACAGCACAATAAACTGTTTTTGTTCATTTCCTTTTCATCAGAATTACCATCATCAGCTTGTTCGAACGTACCTGTCACGTGTCTCGGTGTCCTGTCTTTGATATCACCCATATGTAGTTGAAAAGGACGTTAAACTCCCGAACGCCCACCTACCCTGTCACGTGGGGCCTGAGAGTCGTGTGCGTACATCGTAATCCATCGCTCAACGTTGATTCACCCACCCACCCACTCCAAGCAAACATTACTGACCAGTCTACACGCAAAGCTAGTGTAAGTAAATACAGTTATACAGTAATATCAGCACTGGCCGAGGTTACATTTCTTGTTATACCGACCTATCCATAGACACAGAGCAAAATGTGACATTGTTGCCTTGTCTGGCCGCATAATGGATTACAAATCGAGACTGCGAGCGTGCGAGTATCTCTGAGTACCGTGCAAATACATTAGTCTGTTGTGTACATAAATGTGTGAGTTTATCTCTTTAACACTGTCACTCGCGCTAAGCAATCAATTTCACCGAAGCGGCGGGGGTTATTCAATATGGCGTATGTGTTCCTGGTGCTGCTGCTGCTTCGATTCAGAGTTTTTGACGGCATTAATTTTACTCTCGGGTAAAGCCATGCAATTATGTTTCAAACACAAGCATTTAATTTAATTTAATTCAATTCAATTCAATTCAATTCAATTCAATTCAGTTCAATAAATCAATTGTGGGCTGTCGGTGGTAAAGTGGTTAAGACTTTGTCACCAAAGCGAGAGGTCAGGTTCGAGTCCCACCCTGGGCGAAGATATTTTTTTTTCTTCTCGAATGTGGCACCGTTCCTTTGGGCCGACCGTCGGGGTTCCTCTCCGGGAACTCGACCCCCCCCCCCCCGCCCACCACCACCCTTGCGTTGGAAATGTTCAGCCGACAAAGTCCAAAAATAAATGCAATTCTAAATTTCCGAAACTTAAATTGCTAAGCTGGCCCTTCGCAACACGTGACTGTTATGTGTTCATGTCCTGTGTCTCAATGAGAGAATGCGTGAGATTCACGTGAGCGTGCATATCAGTTGGGTATAGCTCGCGGCGCTTTGAGCCAAATATTTGGAATATTTCAAATACGTAGAGCAGTTAACCTGAGAGCAATCGTCATCGAAAGTTTGAAATCGTGTAGCACCGGAAACACCCCCGCCATTTTGCTTAACCCCCTTGGAAGTTTGGGCAAAAGTGCTGAGAGTAAAGTATACAGAGAGAGAGAGAGAGAGAGACTCAATGATTACATCGAGTTGGTGCTGGGAATTACTATGCATTTGTCACATTCCTAGCCTACAAGTCGGGTGTCCGTGTGACAAGTTTATCAGTGCTGTCCAATTTCTCTGACCTTTTGATCTCTTACGGCGATTCAGTTGTAGCCCAGCCCTGATGGGTTAGATATGATTGTAAGAAGTCACTGCTGTGGAATACACGCCTTTTTCCTTTCACCAGGTTTGTTCAGGCTATGTCCAGTCGGGTCAAGTGGCCACGGACACACACGCACACACCAACACACACACACACACACACACACACACACACACACACACACACACACACACACACACACACACACACCAGTACGCACGCAATCAGAGAGAGAGACAGACAGACAGACAGAGAGACAGACTGACAGACAGACTGAGAGAGAGAGAGAGAGAGAGAGAGAGAGAGAGAGAGAGAGAGAAACTTTATTTTTCTAGGAAGAGATAATAGACGCACAGATCTGTGTGTGTGTGTGTGTGTGTGTGTGTGTGAGAGAGAGAGAGAGAGAGAGAGAGAGAGAGAGAGAGAGAGAGAGAGAGAGAGAGAGAGAGCATATTTTCGAATATTCAGTCATAAGGCGTCAACACCAACAGTTACTCACCATTTATTTTTATTATCCAGTTCAACTTTCAACATGATTTCTACAAAGCACCCCCACGCCCCAAAACACTGACTAGAATCAAAACCACGTGTGTGTGTGTGTGTGTGTGTGTGTGTGTGTGTGTGTGTGTGTGTGTGTGTGTGTGTGTGTGTGCGTGTGTGTGAGTCTGTGTGCGTGTGTGTGTGCGCGTCTATGTTCCGAATATGCTATCATTATTAGGCGCCAACGATAGAGACAACTATGTACTGTTCCTTTCTGTTTAGCTTCGTTTAGCCTCAACGCTCAACATCACCTCTACAAAACACACACACACACACGCACACTGACTGACGAAGCGGGCTAGAATGAAAACCTCGTACGCAACGCTAGCTATGCGAGGGGTGCAAATTTAATGACAGGGGTCAGTTGCAATATGCCAGCACATCAAAGGGAGCGGGACGTGCTCTCGCATAGCCTGGCATGGTGAGACGAGGGTGTCTGTGTTCACACGATGATCTTGAACAATTGTCCTCATGGTTACCTGTTCCTTCAGGTCCACGGGGGGCAACCAAGATGGCGGAGTTGGTGGTCGGTTGTTTTAAGGGTTCTTTTCCTCCACTCCATAGCCGTGCCATATTGTCGTTCTGCTGGTGTGTGTGTGTGTGTGTGTGTGTGTGTGTGTGTGTGTGTGTGTGTGTGTGTGTGTGTGTGTGTGTGTGTGTGTGCAGGGACCGGGTGTGTGTGTGTGTGTGTGTGTGTGTGTGTGTGTGTGTGTGTGTGTGTGTGTGTGTGTGTGTGGAGATGAGTTTTTATTAGTTTTTATCTGTTTTGTCAGTTTTACCTGTCTTGCGTTTGTTTTATCTGTCTTTTGTGTTTTTCATGTCTTAATATGAATAAATATGTATTTTATGTAAAGCGCCTAGAGTTTAGATAATAATAATAATAATAATCAATTGTACCACGGAACTGCTGTTTCGAGCAGTCCCATTGCACCAAAGAACTGTTTCCTTCGACTGTATACTGAACTAGATCTGTTTCTGTAACAGGCGCGCCACAGTCAACTACATATCAAATCAGAGTTTCCTCAGTCTGACTGGATTGAATCGCTGAATGGCCGAATTTGCACTGGGCCGAGATGACAAGTTTGGGTCGAATTTGGGTTGGCCGAGTTTCCATCGGGCCGACTAGACTTGTCAAACCTGTCATCTCGGCCCAATGCAAACTTAGCCAAATCAAAGTCGACCCAAACTCTGTCATCTCGGCCGAGCTTGCACTGGGCCGAGATGACATGTTTGGGTCGAATTAGGGTTGGCCGAGTTTGCATCGGGCCGAATAGAACTGTTAAACCTGTCATCTCTGCCCAATGCAAACTCGGCCAAATCAAAGTCGACCCAAAGATTTCATCTCGGCCCATTGCAAATTCGGCCGAGATGACAAGTATGGGTCGAATTAGGCTTGGCCGAGTTTGCATCGGGCCGAGTAGACCTGTTAAACCTGTCATCTCTGCCCAATGCAAACTCGGCCAAATCAAAGTCGACCCAAAGATTTCATCTCGGCCCATTGCAAATTCGGCCGAGATGACAAGTTTGGGTCGAATTAGGCTTGGCCGAGTTTGCACCGGGCCGAGTAGACTTGTCAAACTGTCATCTCGGCCCAATGCAAACTCGGCCAATTGAAAGTCGACCCAAAATGTCATCTCGGCCCAGTGCGAACTAGGCCGAGATGACAAGTTTGGGTCGAATTAGGCTTGGCCGAGTTTGCAGTGGGCCAAGTAGACTGGTCAGACCTGTCATCTCGGCCAAATGCAAACTCGGCCATATCAAAGTCGACCCAAACTTGTCATCTCGGCCCAGTGCAAACTTGGCCGAGATGACAAGTTTGGGTCGAATTTTGTTGGCCGAGTTTGCCTCGGGCCAAGTAGACTTGTCAAACCTGTCATATCGGCCCAATGCAAACTCGGCCAACTCCAATTCGACCCTAACATGTCATCTCGGCCCAATGCAAACTTGGCCGAGATGACAAATTTGGGTCGAATTAGGGTTGGCCAAGTTTGCATCGGTCCGAGTAGACTTGTCAAAACCTGTCATCTCGGCCGAATGCAAACTCGGCCAACTCCCATTCCACCCAAACATGTCATCTTGGCCCAGTGCAAACTCGGCGGACAACGTTACTGTTTTCTCAGTAACGGCTATAACAGGGCAATGGCACCAAATGTATAGGACAGTCCTGTGGACAGTCCAGTCATTGTTTTTTTGTTTTTTGTTTTTTAAAAGGCTGTCTATGGGGCTGTAAAGGTGACTTTTCATGTGCGATGATATGTGTGTGTGTGCGATGCTGTACAGGATCCTCATGTGCAACGATATGTGTACGTGTTCTACACGGTTTTGTCGCGGTTTCTGGACACTGTGTGAACTCTGCAACTGTGACAGAGTTGACTGTGCATGCACGGTCGACTCTGTTTTTTTTTTTGTCACACTTCTATTACTTTTTTTAGGGGGGGGAGGAGTGGGGGGGGGGAGTGGGGGGGGGGGGGCAAGCTTGAATTCCAAACACATGGCTGTGCCTGAGAGGAATAAAAAGATTTGAATGGTAGTAACATCTGTAACACCCACCGCCATATTGACTGACCCTCGTCAGGTCGCCGTAAACACACAAGACTGGGTGACTGGGCAGCGGTGCGAAGTGAGAACGAAACTAAACTGGAATCACAAACATCAAATCACTGGGAAAGAATGTCGCGGGGATGTCTAGACCGGCTCAGGTGGACACGCTAGCTGATTCAAATTCGATCAGGCTGCTCAGAAAATCTAAGCTGTGGAAGGTTGAGGGAGGGAGGGAGGGGGGTGGGGGTGAGAAGGGGCGTTGCATTCTTGCTCCATATTGTATTTCTCAAGTTTGCCGGGAACATGACCTGGGATTTCCGTGTGAAGCGTCGACCATATTTTGGCAGGGAATCACGCTGAAATATTCACCGTCGTGTTTTTGTTGTTGCTATGTTTGATTGTTTCTTTCTTTCTTTCTTTTTGTTGTTGTTGTTGTTTTGTTTTGGGGTTGTTGGGGTTTCTGGGGGTTTTTTTTGTTTGTGTGTGTGTGTGTGTGTGTGTGTGTGTGTGTGTGTCGTGTGTGTGTGTGTGTGTGTGTGTGTGTGTGTGTGTGTGGTGTTTTTTGTTGTTGTTTGTTTGTTTGTTTGTTTGGGTTTTTGTGGTTTTTTGTTTGTTTTTGTTTTTTATTTTTTGTTTTTTTTTTGTTTTTTTGTTTGTTTGTTTTTTTTTTTTTTTTTTTTTTGGGGGGGGGGGTAGCGCAAGGCATAGCATGTGGGTGGTGATTTTGAGGCTTTCGCCTATTTGTCTTTTGTCCACCTTGGAAGGTGCTTCAAAAAACGGGAACAGTGGAGACTGACTGCACAAAATGTTCGCACCGCCTATAGATTTTGGTAGAGCGTTGGACTTCTAATGCTCGGGTCGTGAGTTCGATCCCGGCTGGGGCCAAATATTTGTGCTGGCTTTTTCATCGTTGCCCCGTCTTTGATATCACCCTATGTGGTGGAAAAGGACGTTAAACCCCAAACACCCACCCACCCATCCACCCGCCTATAGATTCGAACCAGAGGCCTTCCGATATCGTGTCCACCGATCAGTAGGCTGAACCACAAGAAGCCCAGTAAATTATAAGGTAAATTGTCTCCATCCACAACACACCCAAGTTAATCATTTTGTGCCGGTACTTTCCCAAAGTACTTAGTTGCAGATCATGTTGGATCTGATGTCCAGACATCGCCCTACTAATTAGCTGAAGCTGTGAGTTGTAAGCTGTAAGCTGTGTGTTGTAAGCAGTGAACTGTGGATTGCTATATTGTGAGCTGCTCACGAATCAGCTTTGTATGTGCCAGTGACCTCAACAGTGGGTGGGTGTTTGGGAGTTAAACGTCCTTTTCCACCACGTAAGGGTGATCTCAAAGACGGCAGAAACAATTTAAGCCTTGAGCTTTATCCTGAAATAAACATCATCATCATCATCATCATCTCTCTCTCTCTCTCTCTCTCTCTCTCTCTCTCTCTCTCTCTCTCTCTTATGTTGTAGTTTCACAAGGTCAGATTGTCAGACAGGTTCTCGTTAACCTATATCTCAATGCTTGTGTAATAAGTTTCATCATCATCATCATCATCATCATCATCATCATCATCATCTCTCTCTCTCTCTCTCTGTTTACATCATAGACGACTTTAAAAAAAAAAAAATTCCTTTGTAGTTAGAGATTTCTTGTAGTCAGGAAGACTTTAGTGTACCAAGCAGTGGCATAGAAGGACAGTATGTAAGATAGGTCTTCGTGCCTAACAACTTCATCATCATCATCATCATTATCATCTCTCTCTCTCTCTCTCTCTCTCTCTCTCTCTCTCTCTCTCTCTCTCTCTCTCGGGGGGAACCGGTATAGCCGAATGGTAGAGTGTTGGACTCCCAATGCTCGGGTCGTGAGTTCGAATCCCGGCTGGGGCCAAATATTTGTACTGGCCTTTTTCTCGTTGCCCCGACTTTGGTATCGTTCTTACGTGGTGGAAAAGGACGTTAAACTCCCAAACATCCCTCCTCTCTCTCTCTCTCTCTCTCTCTCTCTCTCTCTCTCTCTCTCTCTCTCTCTCTCTCAAAGCAGGACAGCTTGTAATGTATACAGGTTGCCACGCTTGCAAGAAATAAACGTTTCAGTAAGCCAGCCACTAAGTCCGAGTAGCCAGTCAGTGTCTGTCTGTCTGTCTGTCTCTCTCTCTCTCTCTCACCGCTCTCCAACTCGCAAGCCAGACAAAACATTTGCATTTCAAAAAGTAACCAAAATAGCCCCCCGCATAGAAAATTTGACGCAACAGGTATGTGGAACGTGACAGTACACGGATCCACCCATAGGGCAGTGAATGTGCAGCTTTACACTGGTCCTGTTCTGCACGTCGACAAAAATACATCGGGTGGAAAAATGGGCATTTACGCAATTAGCCAGTGAGAGAAAGAAGTGAGAGTGGGGGATGGGGGGTGGGGGTGGGGGGGGGGGGAGTGGTGATCAAAGGTATACATGGAGATACCTGGTGACGGTGTGTGTGTGTGTGTGTGTGTGTGTGTGTGTGTGTGTGTGTGTGTGTGTGTGTGTGTGTGTGTGTGTGTGTGTGTGTGTGTGTGTGTGTGTGTGTGTGTGTGTGTGTGTGTGTGTGTGTGTGTGTGTGTGTGTGTAGGGGGAAGGGATACAAAATTAAACAAAAACGACCACAGAATTGTCGCTTTGTGGGTAGCGAAGCGTATTATCACCCCCTCCCCCCCCCCACACACACACACAAACATACACCCTAGGGAAAAAAAGAAACGAACAACAACAACAACAACAAAACCAACGTGGTATACCTACCTATATACAGGTGAATAAGGAGTACATAAGTAAGAGTTAGCCAACTAACCCGCACGTTATAACATGATATGAGGTAGGGATAGTCTATTAGATCCAGCTCTAAGACAAAAGATACACATCTAATGGAACAGGATTCGAGTCAGCACCACAATCCCTCCAAGTACTGACTGTTCCCTACAGCCCTTCCAGATCAGCTCGATCCTCCTCTCAGTCCAGGCATCCCCCCCCCCTCTCTCTCTCTCTCTCTGTGAAAACCAAACCAAACCAAGACAAACCATAACAAACCCAAGACGAAGGGTGAATGGGGTGGGTGTCTGGGGGTTTAACGTCCTTTTCCACCACATACTGGTGATATCAAAAGCCAGCACAAATATTTGGCTCCACCCGGGATACGAACTCACGACCCGAGCATTAGAAGTCCAACGCTCTACCATTCGGCCACCCCGGCTCCTCACCCAAGACGAAACAAACCCGAACAAAACAAGACAAAAAACAAACCTAAACAAGACGAAACAAACCAAACCCAAACAAACCCAAACAAGACGAAACAAACCAAATCAAAACAAGATAACCCCAAACAAAACAAACGAAAACAACACGAAACAAACCAAACCAAAACAAGACGAAACAAACTCAAACAAAGCAAGATAAAACAAAAATAACCGCAAACAAGATAAGACAAACCCATACAAGACAAAACAAACAAACAAACAAACAAACAAACAAACAAACAAACCCAAACAAAACCAAACACAAACATTACATTAAAAAAAACCCAAAACCAAACAATCCAAAACAAGACAAAACAAACCCAAACAAGACATTAAAAAACCCACTGAAACAAAATAAAACAAACCCAAACAAGGCAACACACACACACACACACACACACACACACACACACACACACACACACCAAACCTCCGTGCAGATGCATATACTCCACAACTGCTCACAAACAGCGTGTTTCACGGGCCGGCAAGTTACCGGTGGACGCTAGCTAAGTGGTGACTAACTCTCATCCATGTCCTCTTGACTCTCCTGTCTCCCGGTAGGTATACGTGCACATGTAGATGTCGACCTTGTCTCTCCCTCAAACCGTGTCAACTCACAACGTGTGGTCTAAATATAGACCTGATGCAACATCATCCCGCACATAACAGCTACCAGGTATTCACACACAGCCGTGGTAAAAAGGGCCTAGGGCGCCAAGGATCAGAGAAGCACTTAGCCCCATATACCACAGTAATGCGCACGCCATCACGGAGTCCAAACTGCATTTTTACATTCGCTATGCGTGTACCCTGCTGGCAGGCAAAGATGTTTACTCAGTGAGTTTGAATGCAGCTTACATGGTCACAGTCGTATAGTTTCGCGAACAGAGTACTGCTCATCTCAAGCCGTATATCTGAATGGTTTGCATGTATGTTTGTATGCATGTATGTAATTGTACCCCTGTAATACTTTCCCCGTAGATATCTGCATGGTTTGTATGTATGTTTGTATGCATGTATGTGATTGCATCCCTGTAACACTTTCGCGTAGATATCCGCATGGTTTGTATGTATGTTTGTATGTATGTATGTAATTGTCATACTTTCCCGTAGATATCTGCATTGTTTGTTTGTATGTTTGTATACATGTACGTAATTGTATCCCTGTAATACTTTCCCCGTAGATATCTGCATGGTTTGTATGTATGTTTGTATACATGTATGTAATTGTATCCCTGTAATACTTTCCCGTAGATATCTGCATGGTTTGTATGTATGTTTGTATGCATGTATGTAATTGTATCGATGTAATACTTTCCCGTAGACATCTGCATTGTTTGTTTGTATGTTTGTATACATGTATGTAATTGTATCCCTGTAACACTTTCGCGTAGATATCTGCATTGTTTGTTTGTATGCATGTATTTGATTGTATCCCTGTAACATTTACGCGTAGATATCTGCATGGTTCGAATGTATGTTTGTATACATGTATGTAATTGTATCTTTGTATGTATTATGTTCGAGTAATATGTCAAATTTCCCAATGTGGGTGGGTGGGTGGGTGTTTTGGGGGTGTGGGACACTTAAGTTAGTAGTAGTAGTAGTAGTAGTAGTAGTGAAAAAGAGAAAACAAAATCTTGCTCGGTTCGCCCTATATAATCATGAATGAAAGTGCCCTCCAGTTTTAGAGATAAACGGGCGTCGCATCCCAGTTTCAGAGAGAAAGGAAGTCGCACGCCAGTTTTAGAAACAAAGGACGTCGCATTCCAGCTTAAGACATAAGGCACGTCGCATACGTGTTTTGGCGAAGAGGTACGTCGCATGCCAGATTCAGTTGGCGCATACCAGTTTTGGAGACGAGGCACGTGGCATGCCCGTTTAAGAGATAAAAGGACGTCACATACCAATTTTAGAAATAAAAGAAAGTCGCATACCAGTTTTAGAGACGAAGGACGTCGCATACCAGTAACAGAGAGAAAGGAAGTCGCATACCACTTTTAGAAACAAAGGACGTCACATCCCAGTTTTGGAGGCGAGGCACGTGGCATGCCAGTTCTGGCGACGAAATACGTGGCATACCAGCTTTGGGAACGAGGCACATCGTAAGCTTATACCAGTTTTGGCGACAAAATACGTCGCATACCAATTTTAGAGACATAGGACGTCACATACCAGTTTTGGAGACGAGGTACGCGGCATACCAGCTTTGGCGACATCGTATAACAGTTTTGGCGACAAAATACGTCGCATACCAGTTTTGGCGACAAAATACGTCGCATACCAGTTTTGGCGACAAAATACGTCGCATACCAGTTTTGATGACATGACACTTGACGTACACAGTCGCCCAAACCATCCTACAATGATCATATCAGCCGTATTACAGCCCTTTAATGAGGTATTTGCGCATATGCTGTGCACAGCGTAGGCCTGACCGACAGGCCAACCCGGACTTGTAAGGAATTTAGTGGCGCCATCATGCGGTGTCTGGGTGTTAACAGCGTCTCGGTCGGTACTGAGATGCACGGGAATGTCAACAGATTTAGGGGACTGTGCGTGATTGTGGTGTCGCCCCTTTGTCTGAGAGAGAAAAATGTGGTAAGCGACCGCAAATTGACCACAAACCACAACAGATTGTGATGCTGGGTGGGTGGGTGTTTGGGGGTTTAACGTCCTTTTCCACCTCATACGGGTGATATCAAAGACGGGGCAACGATGAAAAAGCCAGCACAAATATTTGGCCCTGGCCGGGATACAAACTCACGACCCGAGCATTAGAAGTCCGACTCTCTACCATTCGGCCACCCCGGCTCCCCGATTGTGATGCCGAGACAGAAGGATTCTTTACTTTATTATATACGTTTATATAGGTCTGATAGCTCAATAGCCAGCCAGCCAGCTTCTTTTTTATATTTAATTTCGTTTGAGGTTTTCTTTTGTCCTCGTCTGGGTTAGGCCCGTAGCCGTGGGTTAAATTAACCTCGAGTTTTACATAAGGGCCCAGCCAGTCTACCAACAACCAGCCACCCACCCACTCAACCAACTAAGCAGCCAGCCAACCAACTGATCAACCAACCAACCCTCCGTGGCGTTGAATTTGTCTCGATGCTAAAGCCGAGGTCACCTTAGGCCAAGGACCTTCATGTATACAGACTATACCGACAGGAAATATTTTTTTTAAAAATCGATTCGGAGCAACAGGAAAAAGTCAATCACGGCGAGGCCAGACTCGCCACTAGCTGCCTTAGCTGATCATTTTGCCCTGGCACAATAGCACGAGTAACTCGGAGGGGAAAAAAACCCGACAAAAAAAACAAATGTCGGAGCGGAAAAATCAATCGGCAGTTTTGCCCGCGGGGGTGTAGCTATCCTGGGTTTTCCCCGTTAATTTTCCGTCATTGTATCGGCCAACCTGGTCACTGGAAATGGTGTTACTAGCAAAGGCGGATTCAGTCGAGGGTTGATGTTTGATTTTTGTAGTTATTGTTCTGTTGATTCTTGATTCTTGATTCTCTCTCTCTCTCTCTCTCTCTCTCTCTTCTTTCTCTCTTTTGTAATCTAGAGTGCCAGCGGCAAGTTTGGAAATGGTAACTGTGCCAGTAGCTTTACCGTTGATCATTCTCTCTCTCTCTCTCTCTCTTTTCTTTCTCTCTCAGTTTGTAATCTAGAGTGCCAACGGCAAGTTTGGAAATGGTAACTGTGCCAGTAGCTTTACCGTTGATCATTGTCATTCTCTCTCTCTCTCTCTCTCTCTCTCTCTCTCTCTCTCTCTCTCTCTCTCTCTCTCTCTCTCTCTCTCTCTCTCTCTCCGTTCTTCTGTCTGAGACTCGCCCACGTACCCAGTGTGCTGGGTAAGAGGATCCGGCTATTACTAGTCAGCTTTTTTTCTTTTTTTTTAAGAAGATTATTTGTGGTTTTGAGCAGATTATCTGAGGGCATTTCCAAGACGTGTCAAGCTTGCAAAATCCTGAAATGGACACGTCTGTCATGCCGCTGTCTGTTGTCGTTTGAAGCACATTTTACCAACATCTACTTGAAAGGCAGATTTTTTGTTGTTGTTGTTGTTGTTGCTGCTGCTGTTGTTGGTGCTGTTGTTGTTGTTGTTGGGTTGTGCTTTTTTGTTGTTGTTGTGTTTTGTTTTTTGTTTTGTTTGTTTGGGTTTTTTTGTTGTTTTTTTTGGGTTTTTTTTTTTTTTTTGGGGGGGGGGGGGGGTGTTGGGGAGGGTGTGTGGGGGGAGGGGGCGAGAGGAGGAGGGGAGGGGGGAGGGGGGGGTAGATCTTTTTCCTTTGTTGGTTGGTTGGTTTGTTCGTTTGCTTGTTTGTTCGCATACTCCTTTTCCGAAGAGAGCAGTTATGCACGAATGTCATAATGATGAAATTGATCCTCATCATCGTCATCGTCGTCGTGGGTGTCGTCGTCGTCGTCGTCATCATCGTCGTCGTCGTCACCTGTCTGTCTGTCTGTCTGTCTGTCTGTCTGTCTGTCTGTCTGTTCTCTCTCTCTCTCTCTCTCTCTCTCTCTCTCTCTCTCTCTCTCAGCGTTTCCGCATTTCGCACTGTTGCTATGGGTGACGAGACGCACTTGGTTCCGTGTCCTGTTCCGTTCGTGACCACAAAAGTGGGATTAAGTCCAAAATAATCAGTTTGTTTTCAACTCTCTGGGGTCAGCAAACGCCCGTTGTTCATACACAGGATGTTGATAGTTCGACATTTCAACGTGTCGTATACCAGTCTTGTGACAAACAGGAACACAATTGTTTCAAATCAAAAAACAAAACAAAAAAAAAACCCCTAAAATTTCCCTCAAAAATTCATCGGCCCTCCCATTCCCATGTCTGTCTGAACTAGTGGAGAAAAAAACATTGATGACGATGACGACGACGACGACGAAAAAAATAATAATAATAATAATAAATATTTTTTTCTTTTTCTTTTTTTGTCATATTGACATATATATAGGTCGACATTCAAAACATTACACAAAGAACAGTGGCAATCGTATTTCTTTCATTCGGGGGTTCTCTCAGCGTTATTATCATTATCTCTCCGGGTCCTATAATTATTAATAGGACAAAATCAAACAACCAACAACCAAAAACAGAAGAAAAAAAAAACAGACAGGGAAAGAAGAAAAAATAAAGTATAATAAATGTATACCACCAGCCTCCACTCCACCTCCAAGCCCACCCCCCCCCCCCCCGCCACGCGCGGCGCGCGCACACACACACACACACACACACACACACACAACACACACACACACACACACACACACACACACACACACACACACACCACACACACCACACAAGGAAATATAATATTCTTGTGGCCGAAGGACACAAATACACAGGGCCTCAAAATGCCTATATATTCCCTATTAGCCTCAGACATCATAGTCACCCCTAAAAATGCTTCAGTCTAGAAACAGTTACTACCCTGAACAGACCATTCAAAAGCACGCACCCGACAGGAGTTTAAAAACTTTCTCTTCAAGCCAGACCACCCAGTTCACACAAATCTGCATGCGTCACTTGCGCTCGTGTCTCTGTGCAAAACGTCCCAGCTTCACTGGCAGCTTGCCCTCTTTTTGCGACCCCGCCTGCATGCACCTTGACCTACATGACACAAAAATAACGAACATCACGCTTTTTCATGACAACAAAATGACTACCGGACCAGCACACTCGCCAAACAGGGTACCTCAAATAAACACCAAACATGACCCCCACGGTCAATTTGTGTCCTTAAGCCAGCTCTTAACTGGGCACTGCGGAGCGCCACAGTCCTGTCCACAGTTGTGATTTTGGGGGTTTCTGCCGCTGTGGAGTCATCACAGCAACCTGGATTTCAAATAGCCACAAAATGTGACTGTGGTTTCCACAACAGATTCTGATTGGCTGTACAACGTCACTCGGCGCGCAAACATGGCGGACAAGTGCATCTTCAATCGGTTTGTCACCGAGCACAACTGTGTTCAGTTTTGTAGTTAGCAGACACACCGAGCGCAACGACTGTGATGTGCACGTGTGTGTTTCGCGCGCTGTGCCCAGTTAAGAGCAGGCTTTATGCCTGTATAACGTAGGGTCCCCACAACATGGGCTCAAGGCGTTCCAAATTCAAACCACTGACGTACAGCGTTTGTCAGTTCACCCGTACAGCCAGGGCAAGAGCGACATGTCATGGTTCAAGTCTGCTGCGATCATCGTTGAGTAGACAAACAAGATGATCGCGTCAAATACCCGGTGTAGAGGGCGTGCGTGTCGCATTATGAGATTCTTAGTCGGGCTGTCGGTAACCTCCTGATACGGGACGTCACTCTGTCTGACTGAAGTAAGGTGTCCAGGAAGTAACGTCGGTATAGGGCAGCGTCTTTAAGCTTCGGGTAGTTACGGTGTGACGTCACACTTCGCCGGCTGTCTCCGGCAAGCGAGCGCTCTTCTTCGGGTACGAGCAAGGCGGCCGCGCGGCAGTATTTCCACATAGAACTTGACGAAAAGAGACGTTACAGGGGCGATACTGCGGTAGAAAGAATTTGAAAAAGATCCCCCCTCCATGTGTTTAGTTAGTTAGTTAGTTAGTTAGTTAGTTAGTTAGTTAGTTAGTTAGTTAGTTAGTTAGGGCTTAACGCCGCGCAAGCAGCAAAGACATGGGTGTTTAGGCTACACACTATCGATACGGATTTCAAACAAAATGCTATATATT
>JACVVK020000210.1:500000-510000 GCA_018292915.2 Batillaria attramentaria | reverse complement strand
CCCTTAGGTCTCTGATCTTTGATATCACCCTCAGTTTTTTTTTATATCACCTTTACGTCTCTGGTATCTCCCTTACGTCGCTTATCTCACTCTTACGTCTTTGATATCAAACTTACGTCTTTGATATCACCCTCATCGCCTTTGATATCACCCTCACGTCTTTGATATCACCCTCACGTCTTTGATATCACCATTACGTCGCGGAAAAGGGCGTTAAATCCTCTAAAAACCAGCCAGCTACCCAACCAACCAGTCGTATTCAACTTCAAAATCAGTAAACAACAACTACAGCAAGAGCTGCAGCTGCAGAAGCAGCAGTAGCAACAACAACAACAACAGAAAAACCAATGACACTAGTGACAAAATCTGGGACACATCAGTCATAGCACATTCAATGCTACCTCAAATATAAAATATCTGATTAATAAAAATGTGTACGACTAATGGTATACAACTAACACCTAGCATGGACCCTGCATACGCTACGCTGTCGCGGATACAGGATCAGTCCATCCACCCAGTACGGCACACCGAATCAATGTACTTTCAACAATGTTTTTTATTGTTTATTTACTTGTTATTTACGAAGAAAATTATGCGGTTTGTTTGTGAGCCCTTTCCCAACACCCTTACCGACGAAAGCCATAAAGCTGCATAGATCCAAAGGGAAAATTGACTAAGATACGAACGTTTGAATGAAAGTGTGGCTGCCAGGTTAAACCCACCAAAATAATTATAGCTGTCAGAACCAACCGCCAAAAATCTTGAAAAGCGCAACCACCGAGTGTCTTCTAGCACCTGCCGGCCCCCCTTCTCCCGAACTGTCCCCTGTTCCCCCCGGGATCCCGGGTCCCGGGTCCCAGGTCCCTGTCCCCAGTGTAACAGGTCCCGTGGTCATCAGAGGTAAGGGGTTAGCCAAGGGGTCAGCCGAAGACCGCGGCAAAAAGACGGACCAAGACTGACGAAGACAGCAGATGGCCAGAGCATCCTTGTTTGCCCCTCAATGAATTGAATTGTGCAGTAGCGGTGACGAAACAAAGTCATGTCCCCGCGTCTAGGTCAGCTGCTGCAGATGGCTTTGTTGCCAGAATGTGGTCAAGTTTTGTTGAACGATGGGGGCAGTATCATTAGCGACACTGGGTGGGTGGGTGTTAACGTCCTTTTTCCACCACATACGAGTGATATCAAAGACGGGGCAACGATGAAAAAGCCAGCATAAATATTTGACCTCCGCCAGGAAACGAACTCACGACCCGAGCATTAGAAGTCCAACGCTCTACCACTCGGCCACCCCGGCTCCCCATATAGCGACACTGAATATCAGGGCAGTTTCAGTGGTCTAAGGTAGAAGAGAGCTGTTCGTTTGTTGGTTGGTGTGGGGGTAGGGTGGTTGGTAGAGGATGGACGGGAAGTGTATAGCGTCCTTTTCTACCGGGGTTCTGTCCGGGTACTCCGTCTTTCTCTTCTTCTCATTTTGAAATGTTCGGCTAACAAAACTTCAAAATACATGTAAATGCAATTTTAAATTCAGAAACCTGAATACCTGAGCAGACCGCTCGCACCGCGTGATTGTCATGTGGTTTGTCCGCTGTGTGAGAGAATGCGTGTGTTTCACGTGAGCCTGCGTCTCAAGTTCAGCCAAGCAATGGGGTAAAGCACATCTATGCAATATCTAGTAGTAGTAGTAGTAGTGTGATATCAAAGACGGATCAGTGAGGAAATGGTCGGAAAAACGGTTAGGATCTCAACCGGGGGTAGGTGGGGGGAGAAGGGGGGGGGGGGTGCGCGTTTGGGAGTTAACGTCCTTTTGCACCACATCCTTCCTTCCGGGAATCGAACTTGTAATTATGTTAATAAAACAAACGAAACGTTCTGTGACTGAATCAATGTACCTGACTTTCTAAAATTAAGAATATATTGAATAAAGGAAACACGTATTATCAAATGAAAATAAACGATTAAACATAACACAAATCAAATAAACAAAAACAAGCCAAGTACAACTAATGATTGATCCATGAATGCCGTTTTCTTCAGTTGGTTTAAACAGTTTTATTCGTTTTGAACAAATATGCATATGCACTTTCGTACAATTTTCACGAGGCTGAGCACAAGAAGACAACAAGTTTTCTTCAGTTCTCAAAAGTAAGCTTACACAATGAACTGGGTGCCTGCTACATGTAGTACCATCCTCTAAAAAGCACGCAAACAGTAAGGCAAACACTGACACGAACAAACAACCAAAGAAGCGATCAAGCAAACACACACTGATGCGAACAAGCAAACAAGCCAACACGCAAACAAACAAACAAACAAAAAAAGTGAACAAAAACGCAAACAAAGGAACAAACAGACAAACATATCACGACCTCCCTCCCCGCCCCCCCCCCCCCCCCCCCTCTCTCTCTCTCTCTCTCCCCACCCCACCCCTCCCTCCGCTCTCTCTCTCTCTCTCACTGCGCATGCCATGCCCCAAAGATGGCGTCAGTATCTTCCAGTCACGTTCCAACATTTGCAAATCTTCGCCCACCGGTCATACTGTCTCCTGTCCTTTTCAGCATCCTCGCGATGGTTGTCCAAAGCTGTCCGGCCGTTCAGTGACCGGATGGTCCATAGAGCAAAACTGTCGACACGGACATGCCTTTCCTCCGAACACAGAGCTAGAATGTCGGCACGGGCATGCCTCCTTTCAGTCCAAACATGACTGATGACAGTCCTCCCCGCCGCGAACTAACGGTTACTTTGTCATCCGGTCCGACCTCACAAGGCAACGGCGGAGTGACCCAAGGGTTGCTCAGTGGGTGGGGTCGTGACAGCAGCGGTAGCAGCGCAGGGTGGGGGGATGGGGGGGTCATTTTCGTACGGTACAGGGATGGGTAGGATGAAAGTGCGGTATCTTTTTTGTACTGTCCGTCTTTGGTAGGGTGGATTAGTGTTTTCAGACTTCACATCAGGGCCCGCATGTAAAAGTAGAGGTTATTTTAACCCACGGCTACGGGCCTAACCCAGACTAGGGCAAAAGAAACCCAAAAGCAAAATTAAATTAAAATAAAAAGGAAGCGAAGAAAGGAAGAAAAAAATCCTTCTGTAACGGCTCAGGCACCTTCCTGGAATGGGCCAGCTTCCTGATTAAAAACAAAACAAACAAACAAACAAACAAACAAACAAACAAACAAACAAACAAACAGAAAATTTAACCCTAGAGCTAGTTCAGTTCGAGGTTAGGCTCTAACCCGGGGCTAAAAGCCCTAACCTCGACTATTAGATACGGGGCCTGATCCATAGTCTACAGTTGCTTGTCACGCCGGCTGGTTCGCGCGCACCAAAATGAACAGCCGACCGCAGGTCTCCTAACTTTATGATTACTATCACTGACCTGCCATTGCTGTAATGAATGTGTAGAGCTGACCACAGCATAAGCCTAAAATAATTTCGATGCGTATTGACGTAGTATGTCAGGCAACAAACATGGATAAGACTACAGCAGGTCAAAGGTTTGCGGATGAGGTCAGCAACGCTCAGCGGCCGGCAGGCTTTAACTGCTTCAACCTCCAGACCTGCGGCGCCTTGAGCGTTCATAGAAAGAGGCAGGCGTGACGCAGTGTGCGGCCGGCGGCAAGGAGAAGTCTTTGGCACGATGCGATATCAGTCGCGATACGATACGATACGATACGATACGATACGATACGATACGATACGATACGATACGATACGATACGATACGATGCGATAATAATAATAATACATGTAAGCGCATTAATAAAGGCGCTTCAGTATCCCAAATATTTGACTCAAAGCGCCGCGAGCTAAACCCAATCGATACCATACTATACCATACCCTACCCTAATAATAATAATAATAATAGGGCGCCTATACCCGGGGAACGAGCTTTAGGCGCCTTACAGTCTTAAACCGCCGTAGGGGAACCGGGGTGGTCGAACGGTAGAGCGTTGGACTTCTAATGCTCGGGTCGTGAGTTCGATCCCGGCTGGGGCCAAATATTTGTGCTGGCTTTTTCATCGTTGCCCCGTCTTTGATATCACCCTATGTGGTGGAAAAGGACGTTAAACCCCCAAACACCCACCCACCCCTTAAACCGCCGTACAAAAAGTAAACAAACACAAAAAAAAGCACAAAAAACCCATACCATACCATACCATACCATATCATGCAACTTAGCGACACAAGTTGACACTGCCCTATCATTGACAACAGGTCTTGCCAGCACTTGAAATCCGCGTCAAAAAGAGTGAAAAGATGGCCCGGGGGGTCAGAGAGCGGTAGCCCGGACTGGGGGGAAGGGGGTGCGGACGGAGGGGAACAGGGAGGCAAAAGGGAGCGGGAGGTCAGGTATGAGGTCAAAGGATGGGAAGGAGGGAGGAATTTTGTGAAATAACAGATGGTGGCGGGTTCGGCCCTTCCTTGTCCTGGATTCTTTATTACCGACGGACGGATTCAGATGGCGATGTAAATGGGATCCTGATGCAACCTTGGTGGCTCAGCGGGTTTTGTAGGATTCTTCAGGTTCCTCGTTTTTACTTTCTACACTTGTCCTACTCACCCACCCAGGGGAGCCGGGGTGGTCGAATGGTAGAGCGTTGGACTTCTAGGGCTCGGGTCGTGAGTTCGAATCCCGCCGGCTGGGGCCAAATATTTGTGCTGGCTTTTTCACCGTTGCCCCGTCTTTGATATCACCCTATGTGGTGGAAAAGGACGTTAAACCCCCAAACACCCACCCACCCACCCCCCACTCACCCACCCGTTTCCCCACCCTCCCTGACCCGCTCCTCCCTTCCCGCCTCCCCCCCCCCACCCCCTTCACGCACACAGACGGACATTAGTGTGCTTCACAGAACTAAAACTTCCATTTTCAGTTCACTGAGTGAGTCAAAGTTTCCGGGCTGTCAGTTATTGTGTATTGTTCATAATCTTTGTAAAACCTGTAAAATATGGATACTGTGTCCATTTAAAAGCAGGCTTCAGTCACAGTGGTGGTACAATGACCAAGGTTTTGCGTTCAGTTTGTCTGATTGATGACTAGTGTATGCAAAGTGTCAGTGCTGCGTGTGTGTTAATTGTTCAGTATTTTGGTTTTGTCTTCTCAGTTGTATTGGCTGAACTGAGGTCTGTGTCTACTACTATTTCTGTTGTGTTGTTATACCACTCTACTGAACAAATACGATGGCTCTTGTATGTTTATGGGAGCCGGGGTGGCCCAATGGTAGAGCGTTGGACTCTCAGTGCTCGGGTCGTGAGTTCGAATCCCGCCGGCTGGGGCCAAATATTTGTGCTGGCCTTTTTTCTCGTTGCCCCCTCTTTGATATCACCCTTACGTGGTGGGAAAGGGCGTTAAACTCCCAAACACCCACCCACCCTCTTGTATGTTTATGTTTTTTTGGTTTTGTTTTTTCCTTTTCAGTGCCTCAAGTGGGTCAGGAAAAATAGAGGACTTTGACTTTGCACCTTCACTATTTGCATGCGATCACTGCCGGCACTCAGCCTACGGTAAGTGTGGCGTCAGTACGGGTGAAACATTAGTATACAGTGTTTTTCTTGTTAATTTACTTGTTTGTTTATATTTTGTAGGGTAAGGTGTATGCCAGGTGGTAGCAAGAGGAGGCACGCTGCCAGTGAAACTGGGACTTTTTGCACACAAGAGAGGCAAAGATTATGTGAGTGGATTTGGGTCAAGTGGCTTTCCGGAAGGGAGGCTTGAGCAGACAGGAGACATCGGTGACTGAGCATTTCCCCGCTACTCTAATTGACAAAATCATCAAGTTTCAAACACGGATTTCGTCCAGCTGAAAAAAAAACAAACTAATTAAGCTACGGGTGGGTGGGTGGGTGTTTGGGGGTTTAACGTCCTTTTCCACCACATAGGGTGATATCAAAGACGGGGCAACGATGAAAAAGCCAGCGCAAATATTTGGCCCCAGCGAATTAAGCTACGGACTCAGTTGGACGTTTCAAGGGAAGTCAGTGGGGGTGCCGGGACTGATCTAAATCCATCCCCGGGCCAACGTACGGCCGGCGAAGGTAGTTGAAAATCTTCATTATCAGTGCACAATTTGTACACAAATACACTTTAACTGGCAGTACTTGAGACAGTGTAAAATGTGCCACATTCACCGGACACACTGGTGTGCAGCACTGAAAGGGACTGAACTCAGTGAAAATGTGCGGTAAACTACGGCCAAAACTGGCTGTATATATCCAGGCAGACGCATCGTAGCTTCAATGCACACACACTGCTTCAGTTTGGCCAGCCGCATTGCCTGTCTTGTCCGCCACAAACTACAAAACCACAACTGACCCTTGTCACTGGCTGAAGGCACTTCAAAGGCACGCGCTTCAGCAAAATCTCATCTCATTGCCCTTCGGACACGCGCCAGGGGACTGCTAACATCGAGACAGGAGTGGCCTGCTCAACAAGCGAGCGTGAGGAACGGCCACTCTAGTCCGATTTCCTAATCATTCCGTCCCTTTTCCTGATTACACTCGCTTCCTGTCCGCTTCCGTTCGGGCCACACGCGAGCTGCACGCCGGCCGAAGCGGCCCGTGTGCAGCATAATTGACGGAATTACAAAGGCTGCAAGGCAAACAAGCTATGTGTTATGTTGTAAACCCAATCGGAAGCGACGAAGTCCCTAGCTGCGCCTAATGTTGGTGTTAATCAGTGTGCTGGGTCAATCAGCGGCTGGCAACATATCGGGCAACATGTCAGTTAAATTAAGGACAAGGCGTCCCTCTAATCGAGCTGACTTCCCCGATCACTTATGGGTTACCCGAACTAAGACGTGACTTCCCCGATCACTCGTGGGTTACCCGGCGAACTACATGTCAGTAAACACGCAAATCTGTCAGTGTTAATCTAGTTTAGAAATACGCGAAATCGTGCGCTACTGCGTGAATGGAGGGGATGGGGATCGAAGGGGAGGGTGAGGGGGGGTCTATTTTGTTTTGCGTGTGTATTCAGTTGTTGTTGTTGTTGTTGTTTTATCTTTTTCCGTTTATTTTCTTCGTTTTCAGTGTCAGTCACGGTGTTAATCTGTTTTAAAAATACTCGAAATCGTGCACTGCGTGAATGGAGGGAATGGAGATCGAAGAGGGGGGGGGGGGAGGGGGGCTGTTTTGTTTTGGGTGTTTATTTGTTGCTGTTGCAGGTTTGTTGTTCAGTGCTGTTGTTGTTGTTTTATCGTTTCGCGTTTAGTGTCGTTGTTTTTGATCGGCGCCGCGTCAGTCAGTCTGAGTTGCAACTGGCGTTTGGAATGAAATAAAGAGCTCTATACTATGATTTATTCTGATCGCGTCTTTATCTCCTGTCCACTGATGTGTTTTGTTTTGGCGCATATCATTCAGCCGATCGTTCCCTGTGATTCCGGAAAATACAAGGGTCCTTGGGACCCGGCCTCTCCATATTTTTGAGGGTCCTTTTGCAAATGTGGATGGTCCATACATCAGATTCGGTGGTCTAGTGGTTAAGAGATTTGTCACCAATGCGAGAGGTCAGGGATTCGAGTCCTACTCGGGGCAAAGAATTTTTCCTTCTCGTATGTGGCACCGTTCATTCGGGCCGATCGTCGGGGGTTCTCTCCGGGTACTCCGGCTTCCTCACCTCTGCTTTGGAAATGTTCAGCCCACCAAACTTGAAAAATAAATGTAATTCTAAGTTGCGAAATTTAAATAGCTGAGCTGACCCTTTGCAGCACGTGATTGTAATGTGTTTATGTCCAGTGTGCGAGAGGATTGTGTGATTCACGTGAGCGTGCGTGTTGGGTTCAGTTCGCGGCGCTTTGAGCCGATTCATGAAATTGTGTAAAGCGCCTATACAATACTCATTATTATTATTATTATTCTCTGCCAGGTTACGCACAATGGCTCAGCGGAAATGCGATGCTGCAAGTGCCCGCTGCTAGTTACAGATCGCTTTTTGTTTCATCGGGTTTCCGGGAGAGTGTTGAAAAATACTGTTTGTCACAGCCAGAGACCAAAAACGTGACGCGCTGTTCTCAAATTTGTGCGTCAATTTACGGGTTTTGTGCGTACCAATACAGTACGCACACCTGTGCGTAATCAGGAACACTGGGATTATACAGAGACTGTGAACCTCCGACCCTGAAAAATATGTAAGCTGTAGAAAATGAAGGGTGTACAACTGATAAGACCGGCGGTAGAGCAAGAATCTAACCTCACCCGACACAGTAACAATACGGTAAATCGCACAGCCTCCGTGCCTGAAACTATGATACTCAGGAGACAACATAAGCAAAAAATGAAAGAACATTTCACTTCAAGATGCCGGCCCAAGATTCTTGTTCCAGATGCTATCTCTGTGATATACGCGGCAGAAGGAAGCCCATAATGACGTGTTTCGCGTCAATTTTCACAGCCTTTCGTCCGTTGCCGGCTTTGTGGGAGTCACTGATTGATACAGGGGGCCCTAACCCTGTCGCCTGTTTTCAAAGGGGATGGTGATGACCCTCCAGTTGTCTGTCCGTGTGTGCCGCTCTTTTGTGAAAGAGGTTGAGAAGGTGAGGCTTTGTTCCGGTGTGGTGCCGCCTGGGGTGTCACTGATGATCATTTTTCTTGATCACGTTTCCTTTAACGACAGTGACGATGACAGTGGCGATGACAATGACGGTGACAATGACGGTGACAATGACGATGACAATGACGATGACGGTGACAATGAAGGTGATAGTGACGATGACGATGACGATGACGAAGACGATGACGATGAGAATGACAATGATATTTATTTTACAACAGTTGCAGTTTTAACACCAGCTTCAATTTTCGAAATGAGTTGCTGTTGCAAAAGTACACAGCCGCAACTAACTGACAACAACAACAAGCACAACAAAAACAACAACCATGATGATGATGATGATGATGATGAAGATGACGACGGCGGCGATAGAAATAAAAACATAATACTGAAGTAGAAGATAATGGGCAACAAGGATACAGTCTTGATAGTTAGGGAGCAACTCCGTGTTACTGAGTCCCTGAGTATGTTTTACTTACAGTTGCAGCAAAGTTTACCAGTGTCTGGATACTAGGCTGATGTGTACTGATGTATACTAACACTCTACTGTACTCGGAAAACCAGTTATAAACACAAGTAGTATGGCTTTGTTTCTCTCGAGTTTTAGCTGCGGCGACATTAGGGTGGGTGTTTAAGGGTTTGTCGTCCTGCAGCGATAATAAGAATAATGATAATGAACGATTATAATGAACAATAATAGTGATAACGATAGCAACAACAACACCAGCAACAAAAATAATAACAACAACAACAGCAGCAACAACAATAATAATAATAACTACTACCATATTAATAATAATAATAACAACAACAGCAAGAATAATAATAATAGAAATAATAACAACAGCAAGAATAATAATAATAGAAATAATAACAACAGCAAGAATAATAATAATAGAAATAATAACAACAACAGCAAGAATAGTAATAATAGAAATAATAACAACAACAGCAAGAATAATAATAATAGAAATAATAACAACAGCAAGAATAATAATAATAGAAATAATAACAACAACAGCAAGAATAGTAATAATAGAAATAATAACAACAACAGCAAGAATAATAATAATAGAAATAATAACAACAACAGCAAGAATAGTAATAATAGAAATAATAACAACAACAGCAAGAATAATAATAATAGAAATAATAACGACAACAGCAACAATAGCAACACTACTACTATTACTAACAACAACAATAATAACAAAAACAACAACAGAAACAACAACGACAACAACAACAATAATAATAATTCTCGGGTTTTTTTGTTTGTTTGTTTGTTTGTTTGGGGGTTTTTCGTTGTTGTTTTTTGGCCACTTAGGTTGGACATTACTCTTCCTTTCCAACCCCACATTCTCAAATCTTTCCAAGAAAGAAACGAAGACAGAAAGCACAAGAAGGAGACCCATTCGTTCACACTAGCAGTCCGACGCCAAATTCTTTGC
>JACVVK020000210.1:482500-495000 GCA_018292915.2 Batillaria attramentaria | reverse complement strand
ATAATATGAAAAAAAATTGAAGATCAGACAGGCGAGAGTACAAAAAGCTAAATCCCAACAATGCGCGTTTCCCCAAAAGATTATTTTCTCAAATACTATAAGCCGCAAACGGTCTCTATTTCCCTACGGAGCATAACCTTTTTCGGCAAGTTAACAGCCTTAGAAGTGGCATTTTCCCCTTCCTTCAGATTTAACTCGCAAACTGTTGATTTAAGGAAGAGGAAAAAAGAGGAGATGGAGAGGAGGGCTCCAACAGGAGGTTAGGCGCCAAAGAAATCCTCATCATTATTATAATTTATTATCATGTAATAACAATACAAAAAAGCCCAATGAGAGAAGCTGACACAGCGGCATGGAGTTTACTCACGCAGTTTTGACGCAACTTGTGTGATCCTAGCCCCCATCTCAGACGAGTTCCTGGCAATGCTTGCCTCAGATTCTTCCAGACGTGTCACGTGGTTCTCGATCTCTTCGTCTTTGACCTTCATCTGCGTGATCTCGCTGGTCAGATCTGCCTCAGTAGCTACAAACGATTGCGCCATCACTTCCAGCTGTGACGTCAAAAGGTCCAATTCCGTCATCTTGCCGCTCACCGTTGAAATGTTCTGGATTGCAGCAGTGAGCTGACCGGTAGTGCTAACCTGGGAATTTTGAAAAACTGACATCGCATTCTTCAGACTGACAATTTCACTTGCCATGGCAGTCACTGTGCTGTTCTGTTCGTCTACAGTCTGTTCAAGAGCATGATTTTGCGTTTCGCAAAGGTTGAGTTTGGTCTCCAGTGCGGTGTTCTGGGTTGACAGGTCTGTCAGCATCTTTTGCGTAGCCTCGGTGTGAGTTTGAAGGTCGTTGACCTTGTTACTGAGCGCCTCCATCTGGGCCTTGGTTTCCGTGAGCTGCTGAAGCAGGTGCTCCACCACAGCCTCGTTCTGGGATGGACCTTGGTCGGATCGAGGCCAGCGGTGACTATCCGGGTGCGTTGCCATGGAGAAAGCCAGTAACTGTGGCAACAATAGCATAAAAAATGCCATCGCTGCGGTAGGTGGCATGTCGGAGTTCGCCGTTACTAGTACATCAATGAACTGTAGCGGTTTATCTGCTGTGAGCAGGGCAAGTACAATGTTAAATTTCTCGTCCTCAAGCTAGGACAGCGAGGGTACACAAGTCTGCACTCTACAGGAAAACCGCGAGAGCGTACACACACACACGCACCTGTACGACTGTATTCTCTGATAAGATACAGGCCTAACGCCACTAAATGCAAGAAGATACCAGGGCATTATAGTAATGCTCATTTGGTATAGTTCGCCCGTTAGGGGGTGCAAATGTATACCAGTCAATTCCGTCCATATTTCGCATAAAGTGAAGCCGTAGAACGAAGTCAGCTGTCACGTGACTTCACCTCGCCAGAACCCGGAGTACAATTTCACCCCCCTTCCCGCGTTGCGGGGTACGCTCGCCCCCGTTAGTGGAAGACAGTTTATGCAGAAATATCGAGGGAATTGACTGGTATACATTTGCACTCCCTAACGGGCGAACTATACCAACTGAGCAATAGCAACCTCACAAGTGTGTACTTTTGAGTATCAGTGCTACACGATATCAGTATTGAATATCTGTATCACCCCAACATTGACCCCCCCCCCCCTCTCTCTCTCTCTCTCTCTCTCTCTCTGTGTGTGTGTGTGTGTGTGTGTGTGTGTGTGTGTGTGTGTGTGTGTGTAATTAAGAGTAGCTACGGCAAGTTTGGAAATGGTAACTGTGCCAATAGCTTTACCGTTGATAAATAAAGGATCCTTGTCATTCTCTCTCTCTCTCTCTCTCTCTCTCTCTCACACACACACACACACACACACACACACACACACACACACACACACACACACACACACACACACACACACACACACACACACTAATATACAACATTGAGCCAATCCACCCCCTACCCAACCTAATGAAATAAAAATGGTGGTATTATGGTGGGCCCATCAACACATCCTTTGTCTGTGTGCACTTGTGTGCAAGATTTACTTGTGTGCGTGACGGAGGCTTCTGTTAGTGCAATTTTTATTTGTTATTATCATGTTATGCGACATACACCATTGTATAAGGCATTAAACAACTTGAACTTGACCTTGAACTTGATTATGTCTTATTACATGTATTACTTTTTATGGTGGCCTATAATTTCCCTTCTAAGATTAATAAAGTAATTTGGATTTAAATTTGAATCTTCGTTTGACTTTATACTTTTATTTACACAGAGAACGTTTTAGCTTTCCACGATTTTGTCTTTCGGCTTTACGAGCACGACAAGAAATGGTGGGTGGGTGTTTGAAGGTTTAACGTCCTTCTCCACCACGAAAGTGATATCAAAGACGGGGCTACGCGAAAAAGGCCACTACAAATATTTGGCCCCAGCCGGGATTCGAACTCACGACCCGAGCATAGAGAGTCCAACGCTCTACCATTCGGCTATCCCGGCTCCCCACGAGCAAGGCCAACCAAGTTGACTGGTCTAATAAGTCGGGCGGGTTTCTCGTATCAAAGGAACGCGGATAAGGGTTATCACAATTGGTTTACCAATCTAAGACGTATCGTATCGTATAAGTAATGTACAGTACACAGGTACTTATTCCGCTTCAGGTTGTCACCCTGAACAAATGGTAGACACGACACTACAAGGGGATAATAGTGTTTGGCGTGGTTTGGCTCTCGTGCATAAAGGTATCTTATCTGAAACTTGAAGCAGATCATGGCGTCTTTTTGGCACTCGGCATTCAGTTGTGTTGTCGTGCTCATCTTACTGAATCAAATCTTCGTTTCCATGGCGAAGCACCCGGGTCACGTCCGCAAACCTCGTTCTGACCATGTTCCGTCTGACATGGAGGTCCTGGTGGAGCACCTGTCCCAACAGATGACGGGGCTCACTGCCACCGTCCAGGCGCTCAACAACAAGGTCAACGACCTTCACGCCCACAATGAGGCTCTGCAGCAACAGGTGGCGGACCTGTCCGTTCGGAACGCCGACCTAGAGACGAAGGTTTCTCAACTTGAAGCTCGCAGTTCTGAGCTGAGCGGGAATCTGTCTCAAGCCATACTCGGCAAGCAGAACCAGCAGGACAGCATTTCCAACTTGAAGACCAGCGTGCTAGCTCTGCACGATATGCTGGTCAGTCATGAAGAAGCACACAACACGACCATAGACGCCCTGACCAAGCAGGTGGTCGATTTACAAGGTGACAAGTCTCTTTCCAACGCCTTCCAAAACGCAACCGCCGGACAACTCACCGGGGCAGCCAAAAACATTTCCGAGATCAGAGCCCGGATGTTGGATTTCGAGCGAGTGACGTCACTTCTGCAGACCAACACGCAGTCCCTGACCTTTTCTACTGGCAGACTGACTAATGACGTCACCACTCTGAAGGAGGCAGAGCGACAACTGCAGACCAGCATCCAGACACTGAGGGACACAGACACGCGAATCTTCAGCAATGTGTCCCAAGTTGACGCTGAAGTCGCACATTTTGCGTCTCGGTTACGTAAGTATTGAATAATAATAATAATAATGAGTATTGTATAGGCGCTTTTACCCAATTTCATGAATCGGCTCAAAGCGCCGCGAAGTGAACCCAACACGCACGCTCACGTGAATCACACACATTCTCTCACACACTGGACATAAACACATTACAATCACGTGGTGCGAAGGGTAAGCTCACCTATTTAAGTTTCGGAATTTAGAATTGCATTTATTTTAAAAATTTTGTGGACTGAACATCTCCAAAGCAGAGCGGGAGGAAGCCGGAGTACCCGGAGAGAAGCCCCGACGATAGGCCCGAATGATCGGTGGCCACATATGAGAAGGAAAAGATTTGTTACCCCGATTGGGACGCGAACCCCCTGACCTCTCGCACTGGTGACAGGTCTCTTAACCACTAGACCATCGACCACCCCGAGTTTTTAATGTGTTGGGTATTCTAGTATTCTAGAGGGTTTAACCTGGCCGTTTTCTGTTGATATACGGCGTGGCTGTCAGGTTGCCGCTGTGATTTTGTGCTGTCTTTGAATAATCTTTGGCTTGTCTTTTCTTTCTATGGAACAAGACAACTGTGGGTCTGCTTTTTTTTTTTTTCTTTTTTTTTTTCAAGTTGCGAAATGAACAAGCATTATATTACGGTAAATCATGTACGGCTTCACTTCGGAGAGGTTCAGCCGTAATTACTTGATTTCTTTGCATGCTTATTTGCTTGTTTCTTTGGTGGATTGCTCGGTTGACTGACTGGCTGGTTGACAAAATAACTGTCTGTCTGATTGGCTGTTTGAGCCATTGGCTGTCTGATTGAACGGTTGCCTTGTTGAACGGTTGCCTTGTTGAACGGTTGCCTTGTTGAACGGTTGCCTTGTTGAACGGTTGCCTTGTTGAACGGTTGCCTGGTTGACTAATTGGCAAGTTGACTGACTCCGGGTTTGTTTGTTTGTTTGTTTGTTTGTTTGTTTGTTTGTTTGTTTGTTTTTCCCTCAGAATCTCTGACGAAACCTGTCAGTTTCTACGCCAAGCTCAGTGAAAATACCGGCCACATCACCAACATAATCCCGGACGAGATCCTCAACAACCAAGGGGGAGGTTACTCCAACTTGACGGGCTGGTTCACTGCCCCTGTGGCGGGAGAGTACATCTTCGCGGCCACCATCTTGCCTGACCGCCTGGGTCACACCCCGATGAGAACCTACCTCATGGTGGACGACGATCACGTTTTCCTGACGGACGGAGATCACAGCTCGGTAACTGTTTCGCTGCACCTTCAAGCTGGACAACGCGTCTGGTTGATATCGCTCGGCGCCTATCCGTTTGGGAAGGAGACTTGCTTCACCGGAGCTCTAGTCTCCTCTGAACTTTTATAGCGCCGAAATACACGTACAATACAGCACGTGCTGGCCTCTGAGACTGGCCTTGTTTCGGCTGGACGGGTCTTCGTGTTGAAACGATGGCGGACTCTGTTTAAGATTCGATCTTCTCACGAGACGAGTCTGAGACAACGCGATCTCCGATGCAGTCTTTTAATGGTAATGACACAAGAAGAGATGTACAAAACACACATACACAATCGTGCTTCGGGAAACACAAGCTGTCTATCCATCAATCTGACAAGGATATTCTGCCCTTTCTAACAAGTCGGTCCTTGTTTTCAAGACCCTCTCAGTCTCTCTCTCTCTCTCTCTCTCACACACACACACACACACACACACACACACACACACACACACATGCACACACACACCTACGCATGCACGCGCCCACACTGATACATACATTTCTTTTCACGATACGAGGGACTTCGTAATCCAAGTTCGCTTGAGACGCCTTAAAGCCGAAATACGATGCAACTAGTCATGGTCTCCTCTCTCCTGAAATCGAGAGGATGTGACTTCCCCGATCACTCATGGGTTACCCGGACTACGATGCAACAAGCACCTGAACAAGACATCATGCCTTCACCGTGAAAATGTGTCATAATCTCTCTCTCTCTCTCTCTCTCTCTCTCTCTCTCTCTCTCTCTCTCTCTTCACACACACCTAAACATTAAAAAAAAAAAAAAAAAAAAAAATGACCGTTGAGTGTTCTCGTACCATCAGGCCAGAGATTAAAGGGAGGCCAGTCAGGAACGGGAGTCTCGGTCTGGAAATAGCAAGACCAAAAGTCACTGCCCCTGAACCAGCGGCCAGGCAACTGACGACACCTTGGACAACGGAAAGACGTCTGTACGACGTAGTTGCGTCCCGTCGCTTGGCTACAGCTCTCTCGTCTGTGAATTCTGCAAGGGGGGGAAAACTATTTCAGATACATGTATAATCATACACTCGATTGAAATATTTCTCTCCCTTCCGGATTCCTTGCTGTCTACTTCTTCACCTATTTCGCGATGTGTTTCCCTAGAATTTCTTGCGCTTCGTTCTGTCTTTGCATGTTTACCTTTTTTTTTTTTTTTCCTTTTTTGTAACTATTAGATTTACTCCTTTTATGCCAGGAATACTTTTTGTTATGTTAGCCTGTATCTTTTAGTGTTTCTAGATTAGCAGGACAGCTTGTAAGATAGGCAGACAATTCCTACAAGTCTTTATCCTGAAATAAACGTTTCTAACAAAATATTAAATTGTCGGAATATTTGTTACATTTTTTTAAAAACAAACTTTCTAAAAATGTGATAAATGCCAAACAAGTTACCCAACTGATATACAGACACTTTATATTATTTTTTTTTTAAATAAACGTTTCAGTCAGTCAGTCAGTCAGTCAGTCAGTCAGCCAGTCAGCCAGTCAGTCAGTCAGTCAGTCAGCCAGTCAGCCAGCCAGTCAGCCAGTCAGTCAGTCAGTCAGTCAGTCAGTCAGTCAGCCAGCCAGCCAGTCAGTCAGTCAGTCAGCCAGCCAGTCAGCCAGTCAGCCAGTCAGTCAGTCAGTCAGTCCTTTTCATGAAGTCGATGAATGCAAACTATAATAAAAGTATGCATCAAACTTTTTTTTAAACACTAGAAACCCTTCTAACAAAATATTAAATTGTCGTAATATTTGTTACATTTTTTTAAAAACGAACTTTCTAAAAATGTGATAAATGCCAAACAAGTTACCCAACTGATATACAGACACTTTATATTAATTTTTTTAAATAAAAAAGGGTAGTTGTGGGGGGGCCTTTAAGGTAGGCTATTTTCAGCGCACACTGATGAGCACTCACAAAGGCAAACTTCCCGTAATATGAGTTGGCTTCCGTGAAGTCGACAGTAACCTTGAAATACATCTGGTTTAACATAAACATAAATTTCAACATATTGTGGATGAAGATGCAAAGTAATTGCGAAATACATACGCTGGTGCGCTTTTTTCTTGGGGGGGGGGGGGGCTGGGGAGGGGGTGGGAGGGGGAGGGGGGAGAAGGGGTAGATAATTTTTTTTTAATTATTATTTTTATTTTTATTTTTTTGTGCGGTATTGCATTGGAATTACGAAAGACTAGCTTTGGCTCTCTTGTCTGTGAAATCTGCTGAAAATAAAAGAGACAGTCAGACAGACAGAGAAACAGACGGACGGACAGGCAGACCGACTGATGGACGGACGGACGGACGGGCGGGAAAGACAGACAGACAGACAGACAGACAGACAGACTACAGTTACAGTGAAACATCTAGTTTCACATAGACATCAATTTCAACATATTGTGGATGAAAATACAAAGTCATTGCGAAATACATACGCTGGTACACTTTTTTTTTTTTTTTTTTTTTTTGCGGGGGGGGGGGGGGGGTGGGGAGGGGGGAGGTAGAGAATCTTTTAGTACGGTATTGCATTGGAACTGATTACGAAAGACTAGACTGGGCTCTCTTGTCTATGAAATCTGCATTTAAAAAAAAAAGGTTTAACGTAAACATACATTTCGAAATACTGAGGATGAAGTGTGAAATACATAATCCGGTGCACAATTTTTACTTTTGTTTTTGTTTTGTTTTTCTGGCCCTCTTTTGTTTTTCCTTCTGTTCGTTGTTGTTGTTGTTTGTTTGTTTGTTTGTTTGTTTGTTTGTTTGTTTGTTTGTTTGTTTGGTGGGATGGTTTATTGTTGTTGTTTTTTTGTTTGTTTGGTTGTGTTTTTGTTTTGTTTTTTTGTTTTTTTTTCAAGCGGGGGGGGGGGGGGGGGGGGAGGGGAGGGGGTCAAGGTAATCAATGAAAAATCATGGAAGTAAAAAAACAAAGCACAAAGCATGCTGCAAACTACGAGAGAGAGAGAGAGAGACAGACAGACAGACAGACAGACAGACAGACAGACAAACTGAGAGGATGCGGCCCAGTACTCACCCCACGAATCTTGCTGACAACAACAATTGACCTCAATATCGTTGCCTGCAACAGTAACAGTTGGACCAATTGACACCATACCTCCAAGGCAGACTGTGGTAGACTGATCTGATGTTTTCCAAATAGTGAGGTTCCGGCGGTCAGTGGATGTATCGACAGCTGGTACACAGCTGAAATGACTTGCAGAAAAAAGAGCCAACACATAATTGCGCAACACACACACACACACAGAGTCACACACACACACAGAGTCACACACACACACACACACACACACACACACACACACACACACACACACACACACACACACACACACACAGAGAGTCACACACACACACACACACACACACACACACACACACACACACACACACACACACACACACACACACACACACACACAGAATCTCACACGCACGCACGCACGCACACACACACACACACACACACACACACACACACACACACACACACACACACACACACACACACACAGACAGAATCTCACACGCACACACGCACGCGCACACACACACACACACACACACACACACACACACACACACACACACACACACACACACACACACACACACACACACACAGAATCTCACACGCACACACACACACACACACACACACAGAATCTCACACGCACGCACGCACGCACACACACACACACACACACACACACACACACACACACACACACACACACACACACACACACACACACACACACACACACACACACACACACCAGTCAAAAGGCCTTCCACCAGTTGGTCGAGGAACAAAAAACAAAACAAAATAATCCCCCAAGTAGAACTAATGCAACTAAATTAAATGAAATGAATATCAAAAATATAAACCGCAAAAGATGACATACCTTCTCCTGTGTGTCTGCTCAGTCAGTTTCTACCTGAAACTGTCTGTCAATACTTTGTAAACAAGTCAACCTGGTTATTTTCGGACAGCAATAAACATTTTAGGAGATCCGGGAATGTTACGGCGCAGTCGTAAACACTTCGCGCTGTTCAACATCTTTCCCTTCCTCCCGCTATTTCGACGCAATTTCACCCCAAAAAAAATGACGGACTGCATACATTTACTTACATGCAAACAGGACCCTGTTCACTCAACCGTGGAGAGAGAGAGAGAGAGAGACAGAGAGAGAGAGACAGACAGACAGACAGAGACGGAGAAACATACAGACAAAGAGACTGTGAGGATGCGGTCCAGTTCTCACCCCGTGAATCTTGTTGACAACAACCTGACAACAACAGGACCCTCAGTGTTCACTCAACCGTGGAAATGTTACCTATAATGATGAACGAACACCATCAATCAGTCATGACCTGTTTGCACTCAGCCGGAACTAAACTCCGACTAGTCACTCCTCGTACGCAAAAAAAAAAAAAAAAAATGTAGCACATAAAAATGTATCTCTGTTGTTGCCGGAAATGGAAAACACACTGATGCGCTATTGAGCTCCTTACAGTAAACTGTGACTTGGCTCGGATTGTAAAGACTTGTCACCACAGAGCGTCGCCACGGTAGGTCAGTCGGCGGAATACCACCTACCTCCCCCCCCCAACCTCCCCCTCCCCTCCCCCCCACAAAAAAAAAAAAATCTTTAAAAAAAAATCTTTCCCACTCCGCCAGGGGGCTTCCTACCGGACCAGGCAGCACAAACCGAGTAGGATAAAGGGAGGCTATACATGTCTATCGGATCATTCAAATGCGCAGTACTGATGGTGTAAGCTCCCTTGAGTCAGATGAAGCGACTTCCGCACAACACCGTGAAACCAGCTCCTGCAACCATGACCACGGTCATCGGATGATGAAAGTCACACGTGATCTGCACCGGGCATAAGTGAGACATCTGTAGATGGTGCATGACAATGTTTTTTTTAATGGGTTTTCTGTGATTGTGTGTGTGCAGGGCTCCCTAAACTGTGCGTCTGTGCGTAATTTACGCACTGAAATAGAAATTTACGTCCTAAAAAAAATTCGAGGGGGTACGTTGAAGCATTATGAACGCGATCTGTGCTTAGCTTGACGCACTACCTCTGCACTACCGTGCGTACGCGAGTGAGCGTTCTCCCTTGCCATGGCCGCGTTCAGTTCAGTTCTGTTTAACGCTCGCAGGCGTTAACTGTCTACTGCTGCAGATCGGCGGCTACTACAGCCACTCGCGCGTAGTGAACGTGCCCCATCTTTTTCCGCTTCTGCGCTCGAAACTATGGACGAATGATTTTAGAGTCAGTGCTCTTGTTACCGATCGGATTCGCTTTCTCTGTGACGAATCATGCCACCGAAAAAAGTGAAAGTTCAAAAGGCTATGGACTTTTTCGTCAGTGGAAAAGTTGTGGAGGGGCTCAAGCCCTCGCTCGGCAGCGGGTGCACTTCGGCGTCGCATAGCTACGACTCGACTGATTCAGACGTAGCATCAGAGTCGGCACAGAGCAGCAAAAAGTCAGAGTTTCCAACTTTCAAAACTGAATTGTACCCACTTCATTTAATTATATGATTTGAAGTTGATAAAATTCAGTTTTGCACACACACACACACACACACACACACACACACACACACACACACACACACACACACACACACACACACACACACACACACACACACACCTGTTCAGCAGTATTTACTGAATTTATAATTCCATGCACTGAAAACTTGAGAAATGATTCTGACCCTTTAAAAATTGAAAATGGAAGTACAAAGACCCCCTAAAATTTTGAACTGGGGGTCAGTGGACACTTTAGGTCTGTAGCTTTTAGGGAGCCCTGGTGTGTGTGTGTGTGTGTGTGTGTGTGTGTGTGTGTGTGTGTGTGTGTGTGTGTGTGTGTGTGTGTGTGTGGTGTGTGTGTGTGTGTGTGTGTGTGTGTGTGTGTGTGTGTGTGTGTGTGGTGTGTGTGTGTGTGTGTGTGTGTGTGTGGTGTGTGTGTGTGTGTGTGTGTGTGTGTGTGTGTGTGTGTGGTGTGTGTGTGTGTGTGTGTGTGTGTGTGTGTGTGTGTGTGTGTGTGTGTGTGTGTGTGTGTGTGTGTGTGTGTTGTTTGCTTTCTCAATTGTACGATTACGCGCACCCTACGAACTCTAAAACTGAGTTCTCCTATCTTTTTCACACACACACACACACACACACACACACACACACACACACACACACACACACACACACACACACACACACACACACACACACCACACACAGACACGGAGACAGACAGAGACAGGTACAGAGACAGACACGGAGACAGGCGCGGAGACAGACACAAACACGGAGACAGACAGACAGACATAGAGACAGACACGGAGACAGACACAGAGACAGACAGACAGAGACAGACACACACAGACACGGAGACAGGCAGACACAGAGCAGACCACCCACCCTCCGCCTAGTATCTCTCCGTTGTCCCCAGCACTTTGGCAAAGTCTGCAAGAAGACAATCTGCAACCACATTGAGTGCACCCGTATCACGATTTCCCAAGTAAATGCTAATGGCCACATCAGTCGTCCTTCGTAATGGACACGTGCGTCATAAGGCCATGCCAAGAAATGTTGTCTGTGTCCGGTGTTGTTGTTGTTGTTGTTGTTGTTGTTGTTGTTGTTTTCCCCGATCATGATCACGGTGCTGTTTGCTCATGATAGCGCTGACATTGTCTCTGTTTGCTCTTCCATGCCCCAGCAGAAGCTAAAGGAGCAAGCCATCTTGAGTCCTGATTCTCCTCAATTTTGAGTTTAGGTTTAACTCTTAAGAGCACGAGACCGACAACACCCTGGGCCCGTATGTAAAACTCGACGTTAATTTAACCCACGGCTACGGGCCTAACCCAGACTAGGACAAAAGAAACCCCGAAACAAAATTAAATTTAAACAAGGAGGAACGGCCCCGTCCTACAAAGTTGTTTCTCCAAACTTCATTTTATTTTGTCTGTTTTGTTGTTATTGTTGCCGGTTCTCCCCTCTCCAAGTTCTACCGATGACGCTAGATCCTCTACGACCTCGACCGATTAGCCACGTGACTGGGGGTGGGGCCGGGTGTGGGAAGAAGGGAGAGAGAGAGAGGCAGAGGGAGAGGGTGGGTAGGTGGGTGTTTAGGAGTTTAACGCTCTTTTCCACCACATAAGGGTGATATCAAAGACGGGGCAACGAGAAAAAGGCCAGCACAAATATTTGGCCCCAGCGGCCTGGATTCGAACTCTCGGCCCAAGCATTGAAAGTCCAACGCGCTACCATTCGGCCACCCTGGCTCCCCAGAGAGAGAGAGAGAGAGAGAGACGTCAGTTCCGTGAACTAAACATTTGACGTCAGCCTCAAGCAGGTCGTCATACAGAGAGAGAGAGAGATGACGTCAATTCCGTGAACTAAACTTTTGGCGTCAGCCTCTAGCACTGAGATCGTCTGAGGATGCTTGTTTATGTCCTCTGATTTCCCTATTGGCTTTGTGACTTCTCCGACTGAATTAGTTTTCACATGAAATCTGGAAGATCTAGAGGGCTGATGAAATGTCGGAAGCAGTGACGATACTTGCAGATTTTGTCTGTGAACCAAACATTTGCCGTCAGCCTCACGCTGCTCGTCTGACAGATGATACTTGTTCATATCTTGTGATTTCCTTGTTGCT
>JACVVK020000210.1:452500-477500 GCA_018292915.2 Batillaria attramentaria | reverse complement strand
CCCCCCCCCCCCCCAACTCTTTAAAAAAAATCTTTTGCACGTCGACGAAGTAAAGTCTCAAAAACGAAAAATGCTATTTGTTGCCTAAGTCTCATTCTCTGATTAAAAAAAAAAACAAAAAAAAAAACACCACAATTCGAATTGCAGCTGGACATGGTAAACTGCCCAAGAAAAATCGCGCGACATTTCTAGGGGCCAAATTGTCTTGTCACACACGTTACAAAACAACAACAACAACACGTCTTGACAGACCAGACCACGATCAAGGAGTCATTCGAAAGAAAGCCTCGATGTTCTCTCCGGGTACTTCGGCTTCACCCCCCCCCCACAACCCCCCCACTTCCTCTGCTTTTGATATGTTCAGCACACAAAATTAAAAAATAAATGCAATTATAAAATCCCGAAACTTACCGGCCCCCGTAGTGTAGTGGTTAGCACTTCGGACCATGGACCGGGAGATCCCGGTTCGAGTCCCAGCCGAGGCAAGCGGGATTTTTCCTACCTAGGTCGGCCCCTACCCAAAGCGGGTGTGCTATGGGCCCAATGGGGAGGCTGTTGCCACACAGCCGAGTATCGCCCACCACGGGTGCGACTTTGGGGGTGCTTACCTTAGTATGACACGTCTATGATGTGGATGATTACACGGCCGGCACCGCAGGTGCCGTAGTTCCCGAGCCTGGTAAACGCCGGGATATTTATGACAAGGAAGCGTGGAATGCGGCCCTGTCCCGCAGTCCCAAACCACACGGACCTCCATAGCATCATCTTACCATCATCCTCATCTCCATGATCATGCATTTTTTTTTTTTTTAATGCCCCAGCTTCCGAGCCTTCAGTGGATTCCATCCATTACCTGGGAAGAACACCACTGGAACTGGGAAAGAGTTGGGGCAGAAAAAAAAATCCGAAACTTAAATTGCTGAGCTGGCTCTTCGCACCACGTGATTGTAATGTGTTCATGTCCAGTGTGTAAGAGAATGCGTGTGATTCGCGTGATCGTGCGTATTGGGTTTTAGCTCACGGCTCTTTTAAACAAATATTCCTTGTGTCCAATGGCCGTTATCATTCTCTTTTTTCTTTTATTGACGAGAAAAGTTCAGGGTCACCGGCATTAAACACGGGCTGGCAGGTAAAACGGACTCTCATCCCCCAACCGCCTCTTGTTGTTGTTGTTGTTGTTGTTGTTGGGGAGGTTGGTGGTCTAGGTTCTCTCCGGGTACTCCGGCTTCCTCCCCTCGGCTATGGAAATGTTCAGCCCACCAAATTTGAAAAATAAATGCAATTCTAAATTCCGATATTTAAATAGCTGAGCTGACCCTTCGCACCACGTGATTGTAATGTGCTTGTGTCCAGTGTGTGAGAGAATGCGTGATTCACGTGAGCGTGCGCGCTGGGTTCAGTTCGCTGCGCTTTGAGCCGATTCATGAAATTGGGTAAAGCGCCTATACAATACTTATTATTTTATTGTTGTTGTTGTTGTTGTTGTTGTTTTGTTGTTGTTGTTCGACTAACATGATCGGGTACCACCGACATATAAATATAACTCCTTATGACAGGAAGCGCACAATGCAGCCTATACGCAGACCCGAACCACATGGACCTCCATAGAAGCACCATCCTCATCCTTGTCATCAAGCAAAAGAAAACAATTCCTCCGGCTTCTAAGCCCTCGTAGATTCCACCCGAGGAAAAATGCCACTGGAGCCGGCAAAGAGCTGAGGCAGAAAAAAAAATACAGAAAAAAAAAACAACCCGAAAATCTCGGTTTCATGAACACTTGTTTGTATTAAACGGAGTGGGCTTTCAAAAGAATCCGGCAGGCTGCAATTCGCAGAGAAACTGCACATTATTTACTTTGTCAACGTTCTGATCGCGTGCATGTGACGTGCTCGTCAGCGATTAGTCGATAAGGACACCTCCGCGGGAGGTCCTGTTCCGGAAGGACGGCTAAGAGGATTGCAGGAAGGGCAGGTAATGTCGCGAGAACGACGGAGTTGTCTGCCCTTGTCACACATGTTCAGTAACGAAGCTCGAGTCGTATCGCGGCTCATGCTTCAGTCCCAACAATCCCCTCAGAGACGCTAAACGCCTTGTGTGTGTGTGTGTGTGTGTGTGTGTGTGTGTGTGTGTGTGAGGGAGAGAGAGAGAGTCTGCAGGATCACTCACCCAAAGTCCGCAACTGAAGATGCAAACTGTGAAGACTACTCTGATAAACCCTAGAGAACAGCGTACGACAAACTTTTACATTCGGCCAGTGTCCACAATACCAAATATGTCTCGCAGCAAGATGGTTTTCTGTTACTTTCTACTCCATGCGAGTCTGCGTGACGACGCAAAACGTATACCCAGGGAAATGTAAAGCATTCGGTGGGCCGCGTTTACATTACAGAGCATTCCTCAACTTACTGCCAAGTACGGAATCTTTCCAAGGTTACGTAGTCTAGTGACTTTACTGCACTCGCATGTTCTGGGATGGTCTAGAAATTTCCATCGAAATGCAGTGGCTTTTCGCGATCTCTTTAACACCCACACAATCAGCTTTCCCTTTCCCTCCACAGGGTGGGTTAAAGCCCTTGGTTTGATGATGCAGTGTAATGCAGATACGATAGTATTATCTGTTTCTTGTGGCCCATCAGTAAAGCAAAATCTTGTACTCTGCAAAAAAACCCAGAATCTGATCAGTGACGAATCAGAATCGGATTTCACTGTCAGCGGCACACGATCAGTGTGGTTTTGCGCCAGCGCTGTTGTTGTAGAGATCGCGAAAAGCCACTGCATTTCGATGGAAATTTCCAGACCATCCCAGAACATGGGGGTGCAGTAACGTCACCAGACTACGTAACCTTGAAAAGATTCCGTACTTGATTATAGACATTGATAAGAACTTTACATATATACATGTATTTAATGGCCTTGTGTGAAGGTCAAGGCCAGACGAGCTATTTTCCGCATTTCCGTAGAAAACCTTAACATTGGCATTTTCTCAGAATCTACAAACAGCACAGGCACCAAACTTGGCATGCTGATAGACAACCATAAGACCTTTCAAAATATATCATTTTGAATGACCTTGACTCAAGGTCAAGGTCACTAAAGCTGTTTGTTTGACAATTTTGCATTGGCATTTTCTTGGAATCTACAAAAACGGGAGGCTTTAAATTTTGCATGATGATAGACATTGATAAGAACTTTACAGATGTACATGTATTCAATGGCCTTGTGTCAAGGTCAAGGCTATACAAGCTATTTTCCGCATTTCCACAGTAAACCTTAACATGGGCATTTTCTCAGAATCTACAAAAAGCAGAGGCACCAACTTTGGCATGCCTATAGACAGCCGTAAGACCTTTGAAAATATATCATGTTGAATGACCTTGACTAAAGGTCAAGGTCACTAAAGCTGTCTGTTTTAAAATTTTGCATTGGCATTTTCTTGGAATCTACATAAACCAGAGGTTTTAAACTTTACATGGTGATAGACATTGATAAGAACTTTACAGATATACATGTATTCAATGGCCTTGTTTCAAGGTCAAGGCCGTAAAAGCTATTTCTGTGAAACCGTAACATTGGCATTTTCTCAGAAACAACAAACAGCAGAGGCGCCAAACTTGGCATGCTAATAGACATTGATAAGACCTATGTATCCATACCACTTTAAATGACCTTGACTCAAGGTCAAGGTCATTAAAGCTGTCTGTTGTGAATTTCAATACTACTGTTTTTGGAGAAACTACAAATACTAGAGGCATCCAACTTGGTGTAATGATAGACATTGATATCTTATTTGAATGACCTTGACCCAAGGTCAAGGCCATATAGTCAGTTTTGGGAAAAAAGTGTAATATTGCTAGGAACTAAGAACACCAGAGACACCTTACTTGGCTTGATGATAGATAGTGATAAGATTTTTACAAACATACTCTTTTGAATGACCTTGACCCCTGTCACAAGGGAGCCATGGAGGCTTTTGCCTCTCTAGTTTTTCGTGTAGTGCAGCCACACTTAGCCGCGAATTAGTCTTTGTGGCTTGCGCGTCGTTAAACCTCAAAAACTCACTCCCTCACTCACTCACCACCTGTGCCTCATACCCACAATCCCAGCAGCACGAGATCCGTGCTTTTCAAATAATACCCGTGAATGGCTCCCACAAGAGAAGGACAAAGTCGCTCATCCACTTTCGAAAAAAATTGGGGGGGGGGGGGAGAAAACAACAACAGGTGGTAGGTCAAATCTGGCAACTGAGATTCATTTTCGATTCCTTTCGTGAACGACTCATACAACTTCTGTAAAGGTTTCGAGGCTGAGTGTTAACAAGATGGCCACCAGCCCAATATGTTGTTTCCATTCAGTGACCTGCTGTCGTCACAGTCGTGGTCGTTGTGTTATGTATGCTGCCTGCTCGCACATGTACGCAAGCTCTCTGACATCAAGCATGCTGACATAAAGAAAGTACTGGAAACCCTTTCCGTGCCTCTTTGCGCTCGCAAAACCCCAAACACACGAGGTCGTGTCGTGGCCATATCACACAGCCACGCCATATTGGCATGATGGCCACGTCACACTTTACCAGGCATTTTCTCAACATGGCCGCTCTTCAAGAGCAAGTTTCCAACAAACATAATTATCTTAGGCCTACACTATCCAACAGAATTTTTATTATTATTATTATTTTCTGCACTTTTCAGTGATGTCAATCACGCCGGATGCCCGACCCTATCTGCTTTCTGTGGGCGTGTTCAAAGCCAGGCTGCTGCGACCAAACGAGTGAATCAGAAGCCATAGAAAACGAACAATCAAGCAAGCACACGAACAACACAAAAAGCATCAAATCAAAACGCCTTGGTCTATAGTTTGGCATCAGAAACGATGTTTCTTTGTCGTGGTTTCTCGCCCACTCACTTGTGTTTTTTTTCTCTGTTCCTTCCGTTCGCGGGGAGCCGGGGTGGCCGAATGGTAGAGCGTTGCACTTCTAATGCTCGGGTCGTGAGGTCGTATCCCGGCTGGGGCCAAATATTTGTGCTGGCTTTTTCATCGTTGCCCCGTCTTTGATATCACCCTATGTGGTGGAAAAGGACGTTAAACCCCCAAACACCTACCCACCCACCCTCCTTCCGTTCGCCCTACCTTAATTTGTCTTTCTTCATTCCTTGCCTCGCTTTGAAAATGCACACTTTAATGAATAAAAAGAACAAAGTACAACTACTGAAACTGTCACGCTTTATAGCAGTAATATTCTCATTATTTTAATTTGTGACTTTCTTCGCTCATGTCAATCAACTCATATTGTAAAATTTAATACTGTTTGTAGCATGTTTGCGTTGCTCGTAACTTTGGCATATTTCCCAGTTGCTGCACTATGCACCATACCAGTAATGTTTATGTTCTTAATGTTTGTTTATGTGTGCGAGAAATGTGTAGTGAGGGCGATTTTGATTATGATATAATGTACATATTGACATAGCCGCCCGCGGTGATATAATTTTGACTGCATTGTGGCTTTAAAAGCCCATTGGGCTCAGAGCCGGTAATAAAAATCTGCTTGGCAAAAAAAAAAAAAAAAAATCTTCTTGGCCAACCGGAAGTAACGAAGATGCCATGCGCATAGCTGAACGGCTGTACTGTTACCTAGGTAACGGGGAATACCAACCAAGGAGTAAATCGGCCAAAGTGCTCGTACTTTTGCGCGAGTGGAGAACGGTGCGGGGTACAGCAACCATAATTAAGAGTACATAGATACTGCATTTTGTCTAGAGAGGTCTTTGTCCTTTTTTGCTGTCTTGGAAAACGATGTAACGGATTCAGTTCTTGGCTTAATTTTACTACGAGCGATTTTTTTATAAAAATCTACAAATGTACATTATGAAATACAACACCCCGTCTCAACACATTAAATTCTCTTCAGGTATTGAGGTCTCGATACAGTATCGAGAAAAACAGCTTTTCACACATCAAAAGTGACCACGCTTAACCTAAATACCTCAAATTTGTTGCAATGGTTAAAATAGACACAGTACTTTGAAACTTATTTTGTATCTTTGTAAGATGCGTTTCTGGCCTTTGTACATGTATGTATGATAATTGCATTAATATAGGCGCCCTATCCCAAACATTGGCTCGAAGCGCCGAGAGCTAAACCCAACACGCACGCTCACGTGAATCACACGCATCTCTCAGACACTGAACATGAACATATTACAATCACGTGGTGCTAGGGACCAGCTCAGCAATTTCAGTTTCGGAAGTTTAGAATTGCATTTATTTTCAAAGTTTATTGGCTGAACATTTTCAGAACAGAGGGGGGCGAAGCCGGAGTACCCTGAGCGAACCCTCGAAGGCCGGCCCGAATGAAAGGTGCCACACACGAGAAAAAACAATTCTTCCCCTCGAGTGGTACTCGAACCTGATCTCTCACATTTTGAAAAAGTCTTAACCACTAGACCACCAACCGCCTCGGTATATGTATGTATGTATGTATGTATCGGGGCAAAGAATGTTTCCTTCTCGTACGTGATACCGTTCATTCTGGCCGATGGTCTTGGGTTCTCTCCGGGTACTCCGGCTTCCTCCCCCTCTGCTTTGGAAATGTTCAGCTCATAAAATTTGAACATAAATGCAACTCTTAATTCGGAAACTTAAATTGCTGAGCTGACCCTTCGCACCACGTGATTGTAATGAGTTCATGTCCAGTGTGTGAGAGAATGCGTATGGTTCACGTTGGGTTCAGCTCACGGAGCTTTGAGCCATTAAAGAAATTGGGTAAAGCGCCTACACAATACTCAATTATTATTATTATTATTATTATTATATGTAATCTGTTTGTCTGAAGGGGAGCCGGGGTGGCCGAATGGTAGAGCGTTGCACTTCTAATGCTCGGGTCGTGAGTTCGTATCCCGGCTGGGGCCAAATATTTGTGTTGGCTTTTTCATCGTTGCTCCGTCTTTGACATCACCCGTATGTGCTGGAAAAGAACGTTAACCCCCCGAACGCCCACCCACCCCTGTTTGTCTGAAAAAGGGGGGGGGGGGAGATAAGAGGGAAAGGGGGAGGGGGAGGGGCGTGAAAGTCAGGTGTAAGTGCACTTGGAGATTTGTGTAATCCTTTGCTTACTCAACTTGTTGACCCAACAACGCAGTTTTACGCACAACAGGAAAAAGCGACCAACGCAGTGCTACACCGCGGTAGTTTTCCGTGGGCGGGACTGCAGCTGAGTTCACACAAGCTGGTCTCCAGCACGGCCACCCAAAGTGTGCGCCCATTAAACGATCACTTGTCCTCCATAATAACCGTCCTCCAGTCCTCCCTAACCAACCGTTCAAACAGGCATTGATTAGGGGTCGGACATGACCCAAAGTGAACCAGATGACCGTTAGAACTAGTTCGAAGACCCCGCTCTTCTTTTTCTTCTTCTTGTCGGTCGCTGGGGTCACACTGGCAGGCCGGTCGTCACGATGAAGTGGGCCGTTTTCTGAAGATCCTGCCGGCTGCCGTACAGCTTGGAGTGCAGACTGGTCTCTTCTGGCCACACTGCTGTATGCAGCTCCTGGAGCTTGGGGCACTGCTGGAGGACATGCTCTGCTGTTTGCTCGTCGGTGCCGCAGATGCACTCTGCAGAGGGGGGCCAGTCCGAGCATCCGGTGCATATGTGCGTTGAGGCGGTTGTGTCCAGTTCTGAGCCGTAGAAGGATGACTTGAAGGCCGAAGGACTCAAAATACAAAGGGATTCAAAATGCCTAACTGTATATTCCCTATTAGCCTCAGGCATCATAGTCACCCCTAAATATGCTTCAGTCTAGAAACACTTACTATCATGAACAGACCATTCAAAGGCATGCACCTGACAGGGGTTTCCAAAAAAAAAATAAAAAAATGAATGTCTCCTGTCCGCTCAGGCCTCACTGGAGTATAATGCGCGTCTACTTTCTCTTTACGCCAGAGAGGCAGTTCACACAAATCCGCTTGCCTCACTTGTGTCCGACCTCTGTGCAGAAAGACCCAGCTTCACTGGCGGCTTGCCTCCTTTTGTGACCGCCTGCCATGCGCCTTGACCTACATAACTCAAAAATCACGAAAATCACGCTTTTTCATGACAACAAAAAATCACTACAGACTGGCACGTTCGCCAAACAGGGTACCTCAAACAAATACTGCACGTGACCCCGCGGTCAGTTTGTGTCCTCGCGCCTGAAGAGATCGCTGAGAGATTTGGTGGGGCGCGTATGGGTTTTCCTACCGCAGAGGTGCCATCTAAATCTGAGCTGAACTGAACACTAGGAAGAGACTCTAAATGCACTCCGAATCGCCGTCTTTATACTCCTTTTGTCACTATTAGCAGATCAGGATGAAAAAATCCATAATTGATCACGCGTGGTGTAAAGGCAATTATTATCGTGCGCATGCTCCAAGCACATGCGCACAGGGAAGTAAAACCCCTCAATCAGAGATGCCATGCGAAGTATTCCGGATGCCGATGTCAGCTTTCAATTCTATGTATGTATGTATGTATGTATGTATGTATGTATGTATGTATGTATGTATGTATGTATCGGGGCAAAGAATTTTTGGCAATTCTTTTCAGTTCTTGACAAAAACCAAGAACCAGAAAAGTCAATGATGATTTTTTTGTCAATGATGAATTATTCTTTTATTTTTATTTCATTTATGGTTGTTGTTGTTGTTGTTGTTTTTTTGTTTTGATTTGTTTCCTGTTCTTGTTCTGTGTGTGTGTGTGTGTGTGTGTGTGTGTGTGTGTGTGTGTGTGTGTGTGTGTGTGTGTTTGGGTTTTTTTTGTTTGTTTGTTGTTGTTGTTGTTTGTTTGTTGTTGTTTTTTGTTGTTTGTTTGTTTGTTTTTTTTTTTTTGGGGGGGGGGGTTGCGCCCACAGGTGCACAGCCCAAAACTTGCTTGGTAGAAACTGAGTGGAAAAAAACAAAACAAAAAAAACTCGCAGTTTTTCGATCAACAAACTTCGGTATTTTACTTAACCTCATTGTGCAAACCCTATGTCTGCATGCGTATCGTAATTACACAACAACCGCCGTAAATGGGGTCACGATCATGAAAAGTGTGTCTTTTCTCGATACGCACGGTCTATAGTTTGTACAGTCTGGTTACCGGAGGGCTTCCGCAGCGGGTGGGAAGCGTGGGCTTTGAAAGACAACAATTATCGAAACACGCACGGTTGCCACAATCGATTGTGCAACAGACGTGATTATTGTCCAGCTGAACAGCTAGTTTATAAGATTATTTTATAACTGTTGATGTCGTCAGATTTCTTTTTAATAACAATTATTATTATTATTATTATTGCCCGGGGAGCCGGGGTGGCCGAATGGTAGAGCGTTGCACTTCTAATGCTCGGGTCGTGAGTTCGTATCCCGGCTGGGGCCAAATATTTGTGCTGGCTTTTTTATCGTTGCCCCGTCTTTGACGTCACCCTATGTAGTGGAAAAGGACGTTAAACCGCCAAACACCCACCCCACCCCACATGATTGAACCGGAAATGTAATGAGTCGCTGAAGTGTTCGTGTTTACCTGTACAATGAAATAAACAGGTAAACACGAACACTTCAGGAAGCGGGTCCTTTCCCCCATGGTGCCTCAGCCGTTAGAGTAGGATTTTTTTCTACCTTTCTTCGCTTCCTTTTTTAATTCATTTAATTTTGATTTTGGTTTTATTTTGTCCTAGTCGGGGAGCCGGGGTGGCCGAATGGCAGAGCGTTGGACTTCTAATGCTCGGGTCGTGAGTTCGTATCCCGGCTGGGGCCAAATATTTGTGCTGGCTTTTTCATCGTTGCCCCGTCTTTGATATCACCCGTATGTGGTGGAAAAGGATGTTAAACTCCCAAACACCCACCCACCCACTCACCCACTAATTTTGTCCTAGTCTGGGTTAGGCCCGTAGTCGTGGGTTAAATTAACCTCGAGTTCTACACGCGGGCCCAACTCTCACACACCGCCACAGAACAACTAACCCACGCTTTCCTGTCTGTCACCACGCGGCGCGTGCCTCGCCTGGCTTCCAACCTCAGGAACTGCACGTGACAAAAGTACAGCCGCAGGACATTTCCCTTGCAGTCTTCGTGACGGACTTGGTGAGGCGGGGGGGGGGGATCCGCGCTTCACGTGTTCCTGAGGCGGTTTGTGTCAGTCTGTATTGTCCGCAGTCACTGATGAGTCTTGAGTCAGTTGTTGGCGAAGAGTATCTGGGGACACAATTTCTGGGGAGCCTCTTCTGTTTTTGAGATCAGATTTCCTCGGAGAAGAAGAACTTGAAAGGGTTTTTTTTTTTTTCCCCCTTCAAGATTTGATTGATTGTTGCTCCGAAAAGTGTCACAGATTTCTTGTCCTCCGTCGTCTCTGAAATCAAGTCTCACTGAAGAAGAAGGACGCTTATATTGTCATCCTCGGTGACAGTGGGGGTGCGTGTTTCAGGTAAGGATACTTTTAGTCTAACATTATGGAATTTAGTGTTTTTGTTGTGTTGTCAGTGTTGTAGTTAATTGTGGTGATGATAAAGTGGAGGTTGTGTGCACTTCTTTCACATATTTCAAACAAACCAGAATATTTTCTTTGAGCCTTTTTTTTTTTTTTTTTTGGTTTCCTTTCAAGTTTGCGAAAGGCAGCTTAAACTTTCAAAACCTGTTTCATATTTGATTTCAAGTTGCTTCGAAACTACATATCACGACTGATCTGCAAACGCCGCTACAAAATTTAGTTCAGATGTCTTCTTAAGTCCACGAGAGCATTTTTTGAAACCAGTGTCGTTAACAATTAATGAGACCTTTTTTTGTAAAAATCATTTCGAGTTTTAAGGGGAGCTGGGACAGCCGAGCGGTAGAGAGTTGGGCTTTCAATGCTCGGGTCGTGAGTTCGAATCCCGGCTGGGACCAATATATTTCTGCTGGCCTTTTTTTCTCGTTGCGCCGTCTTTGATATCACCCGTAGTTGGTGGAAAAGGACGTTAAACCCTCAAACACCCTTCCATCCACCATCCTTTCGAGATTCAGGGGGAGCTGAGTGGCTTAAACGGTTAAACTTGGACTCGAGGTGGTTGAGGGTTCGAATCCCGGCAGAGCCCAAATTTGCACCCCAAAAAAAAAAAAATTCTTCGTGTCTACCTCTTTGAAATCATCCTCGCGGTTGAGAAAGGACGTTAAACCTTCAAACACCCACCGAGCCACCCAGAAACCTTGATTTTGAGTTATACAGAGTCTACCACTATTCTACACCAGACACAGCATCCAAGGACCTCTTAAATGTTCTATTGCGTGCGCAACACACCCGGTTGGGGTCAGTCTCGTTCGTGCTCTATTAAAGATTCCTCAGGCGAAAGATAATGATCGAAAGGAAAAAAAAAAAAAAAAAAAAACTGTCGTCTATTTTGACGACTTCTCTGTTGCACTGACTGAATTTACCAGAAGAGAACTTTCGCAGAAGCCATGTTGATTCCGATGAACTTCTCTGTGTGTGTGTTTTTGTTTTTGTTTTCCCCTCATCAACCGAAGATTTTTTTTTTAAAGCAGACTGGAATGACGCTGGAGGCGTTTTCTTTGACAAAGGGAGAGATTTCTCGATCACTTTTGGAGGCCTGAAGGTATTCTTGCGTTGGGTGGGTTGTGTTGTCGGTAGGATAATGCTTCCCGTCTCGTGTCTGGAGACATTCTCCGTTTTTGTCATTTCTTGGCTGATAGGCTTGTACCATCACAGTAGAAGGGCCCCAACACAGTCCCCGTCATCTGCACTCTGTTTTGTTGTTTGAAGCTAGGTTTCTTTTTTGTGTTGTTTTTGGGTTTGGGAATTTTTAATTTTTTATTTTTTTTGCTTTGGATTTTTTTTTTTGTGTTTTGTTTTGTTTTGTTTTGTTTTGTTTTGGGATGGGGAGTCTTTTTTGTCTTTTTTTTTGGGGGGGGGGGGAGGGGGTGTTTGTTTGTTTGTTTACTTGCTTGTTTTTTTGTTTCTGTTTTTGTTTTGTTTGTTTAATTGTTTGTTGTGTATTGTTGTTGGCGTTGGGTTTTTTAATTGTTGTTTTGTTGTTGTTTTGTTATTTTTGTTAGCCGCGAGATAGTCTTTGTTGCTTGCGCGGCGTTAAGCCCTAACTAACTAACTAACTAACTAACTGTTAGTGTTGTTGTTTTGTTTTTGTTTTGTCGTTGTTTTGTTGTTGTTTGGTTATTGTTGTCGTTATTTTTGTTGTTGTTTCGTTGTTGTTTGTTGTTGTTTGTTGTTGTTTTGTTGTTGTTGCTTTGTTTTGTTGTTGTTATTGTTGTTTGCTTTTTGGTTGGTTGGTGGTTGTTGTTGTTGTTGTTGTTGTTGTTGTTGTTTGGGGGGGAGGGGGTTACCTGTATTGACTGCTTCACTCGTGTCTTTTTTTTCCCCAAATTCTTTGAGATACAGCATCTACAGTAGGTACACCACTCACCATAACGCCGCCCAGACCTTTACACTAGTGACTGTCTCAAGTGCTACCCTGTCCGCTCTCCCTCCTTCCTAAACTGTTTTCAGTCTACACAGGGGACACGGCAATTGCTTCTGCCATTATCGATCTGCAGGATAGCGAAACCACTCATCACTTGGTCTAATGGTACACCTTTTTCTGATTGTCTGTCCTGCGTCCACAGATAAAACCCCAGGGCCCGTATGTAAAAGTCGAGGTTAATTTAACCCAGAGCTACGGGCCCAAACCAAGACTAGGATAAAAGAAACCCAAAAGCAAAATTAAATACAAAAGGAAGCGAAGAGAGGAAGAAGAAAAAAATCCTTCTGTAACGGCTCAGGCACCTTGCTGGAATGGGCCCGGTTCTTGATTTTAAAACAAACACAAAAAACCCCAGAAAAGTTTACCCTAGAGCTAGTTTAGTTCGAAGTTAGACTCTAGCCCGAGGCTACAAGCTTTAATCTCGAATATTACATACGGGCCCTGATCGCTGCACCGTTGTCCTTTTACCTCGAACAGACAGAAACACAGGAAGGAGAGGTGGTGGTGGTGGTGGAAAATGGGGGGGGGGGAGGGGGGAGGGAGGGAGAGTTCTTTTTGTTATCTATTTGGGATTGTGGACACCACCCACTCTTCATACAGTATTAATGGTAACCTTTTTCTGATTGTCGGTCCTGCAACTACGGCTGAACTGAACCTCTGATCTACGGCTGAAACCTCTGATCTCTGCACTGTTGTCCTTACCACGGGGGAGGGGCGGGGTGGGGTGTGGGGGTTTGGAGGGGGTGGGGGGGGGGGGAGGGATGGTGAAAACCACTCACTCTTCGCCCAGTGTTAATAGTATCTTTATTCCTGATTGTCGGTCCTGCAACTACGGCTGAAACCTCTGATCTACGGCTAAAACCCTCTGATCTCTGCACTGTTGTCCTTACCACAGGAGAGGGGCGGACGGGAGGGGGGGGGGAGGGAGTGGGGGAAGGGATGGTGGAAACCACTCACTCTTCGCCCAGTGTTAATGGTATCTTTATTCCTGATTGTCAGTCGTGCAACTACGGCTGAAACCCCTGATCCCCGCACTGCTGACAGACAGAAGGGAGAAGAGAGAGGTGGGGGGGGGGAGGGAGAGGGCGGGGGGGGGGGGGGGGGGGGCAGGGGGCGGAGAGAGGGGATGCGGTCAAGATTGCGGGAAATCACTTTGATACAGAGTTAGATCTTCGACAGTACCCCGTATTGGAAAATAACAACAACAACAAAAGATCCAGTGTTATTGATTCCTGAATTTCCGTTTGCCGTTGTGAAAGAAAACGGTGGTGGTGGTAATGATGGTCACAAGGATTCCGTTCCGACACGTTAAATCCATAGGAAATGAAACTACACTCCCATGAGACAGGAACATGCAAAAACCGTGATGAACATACCAATTATTTCAATACATGTGGGAATGGGCGAGAATAAACTGTGGGAATATTAAACATCGTGTGACATACAAGATATTTGCAGAAGAGCTGTTTGAAAGTTGTGACGGAGCATGCGTGTTTCACATGCGCCGGAAGACTGTTCCACATTGCCGCTCCAGAAAATGCGAGACTGCTTTTGAAAATGTCAAGTCGCGCTCTGGGAATTATTCACAGGATGTTTGAACTGGCGTATCGGGAAGCTGAGCGGTGGCAACAGTCGGATAATTAATAGGAGCCTTTTTGGTCCATAGCGTATACCGAGAGAGAGAGAGGCTGGTCGATTTTTTTTTCTTCTAAATCAGCGATCCTTTTAGTAAAATTTCAAAATGTAACGATTGGTCGATATGCTACAGTTGAAACGTGCTGCAAACTCGACTAACGCATTAAGCAAATTGCTAAGTTACATGTAAGATGCAAACGCTCCGATGCCACATCCTGTGACCCCATTGTGAGCTGGACAATAGTTCTCTTCAGAGCGAGAACCTTCATCCAGTCCTTAGCCAATCAGAAGAAAGGTCGAAGACCCCCCCCCCCCCCCCACAAGTTTTCAAAATAGCAACACGGGGTGTAGTCAAAATTGGCGCAAGAGTTTCCAGTGCTGGTCCGCTTTCAAACTTTTCACGGCGGTTGCTCTCTCTCTCTCTCTCTCTCTCTCTCTCTCTCTCTCTCTCTCTCTCTCTCTCTCCATTGTATTTTTTTCTTTCTTTTTGGTTTTGTTTGTTTGTTTGTTTGTTTGTTTTGGTTTTTTTTTTGTTTTTTGGTTGTTGTTGTTTTTTGTTTTGTTTTTTTTTTGGTTTTTTTTTTGTTTTTTTTGGGGGGGGGATTGGTTTTTTGTTTGTTTGCGGTTTTTTTTTTTTTGTTTGTTTGTTTTTTTGCTTTTATTTCTTTTCTTTCTTTATACCTGTTTTGTTTGATTTTCTTTCGTTTTTGTGGTTGGGATCATGTAGAGAAACAACTTCATGGGATGGGGCAGATTTCGCTGCGCGCAGCAGCAAGTTTCAGTGACACAAAACAAGACTGTGACGTTTCTCCAGACAATACATTCTTTCGCGCACACATTGACGTAACGAATTCTGCGTCATAGACACCTTACGTGCACACTATGCTGCTACGTTCGTTTTGGCGGGAGTTGTGAGACGTGTGTGTGTGTGTGTGTGTGTGTGTGTGTGTGTGTGTGTGTGTGTGTGTGCGCGTGAAAAACTGCACAAGTGGGTTCACGAACCTGGAAACACTCAATACAAGTGGGTTTACAAAAAAAAGTGGGTTCACGATCGGTAAACCCACTTTTTTCAATACTTGGAAAGAGTAGCAAATGCTCTAAAAATACCCCCCTATAAATATCTCACTGAACCCCCACTACTCTACTTTTTCCAACTTTGAGTGTTTGCGATTTCACACTCCGTGGTGTGTGTCGGTTTCTGCCTTTGGCAGGTTTTAAGGGGAAGTCACTCTGAAGAGCTATTGGTTTATGTCACTTCCGGTTCGCGGTTAATACGCGCGTGCCGCTGCTTGTGGAATTTGTGGTGCTTTCATGGATAGTTTTCTGCAACTTTCAGCATTCTTGCGTCCCAGACATGGAAACTAAAAAGGTGAGTACTGTTGTGCATTTGATCTATGCTTGAGTCTTGTCTGTATTTGACATTTCCTGACTACAACGACCTACTTCTCAGATCAAAATCAGTTTCACTTTCAGTGAAACACACTAACAATAGTAACATTCCAGTTGGCTGAAGGCGCTTGATTTTGTTTTCTCGACAAACAATTCATCTATGTACTATCATTAGGCATGGGAAAGGGTGTAGAACGGCTGACTTTCATGAGAAAATGCGCGGGGAGAAACGGGTGTCCGTGTGCACTAACGATTTGCATCATTCGATCGGTCGCGTGACACACACACTTGCCTCCGTTGCCATCTATCCATCGCACAACAATCTGTCTATCGCTCAATGCAGTCTATTGATAATATTGTGTTGCCTACATTGTAGTACAATATACGATTATGGATAATAATTATTGTGTTGTCTACAATGTTCGCTCGCGCAAAATGTGTTTCGATTTTTAGTGACCAACTTTACTCTTTGCTGAAGATTCTGTCACTGTTGGTTTACGTAAGTTAGGTGTGTTTATTCCACCGGCGCACAATTGTCTTCTCTTACGAATGATGGAGACTGGATCTTTAACGAGTACACTTGATGATAAATGTTGTACTTGTATGTACTCGGGAGTCTAGTAAGCACCACAGTCGTGTGTGCAAATGAGTTTGACTCTACAGTATTTGAAGAAGGCAAAATCCTAGATCAAATTCTTACCCCATTTGGGATCAAATCCAGGATCCATTGCCTTTTACTTCAGCCACTGTTTTGAAAAGATGCCGTTTTATTGAGAAGGGGGGGGGGTCTTGCTGGTGTATGTGATTTTCTGCTGCTGAGTTCAGCCCAGTCATCTATTTGTGCTGCACCACCACAAGAAAACTGTGCTTGTCACCTTGCGCAGAGCAGTCATTTGATCTACACTATAAGCTCATCATCGGGTGATAAATTGTGCTGTGTGATCAACAGAATGATGTTGTGCGACCGACAAATTTAAGAGATCAATCGTCTGAGAGATCAATTGTGTCGATCGCTATTGAGTAATCTCTTAAGCCCTTGGTGGATTATGTGTGTATGTGTACAGTACAAGTTGTATAAGTCTCGTATAAATTCCATTTTTATTTCAGACAGGATCTCTGAGTGCGTCAGCTGTCTTCGAGTATTTGAAGTCTTCAGGGATAATAAAAGGGGTAAGTGCAAACTTTACACTTACACTTACTATTTACTAATTTAGTGGAAATTTTATTTTCTTCTGAGCCAAACCAGGGTCCAGAATGCTTGCTTTCAATAATACTTTGCATCTGGTAGCTGGGAAAAAATGGTCGGCCCGAAAACTAGAGATAAAAGCTGAGTTAAGTTTTTATTTTCAGTGACATGCATTCCGCTGAGACAGACTGAGAAAGAAAACACACACACACACATACGCCATTCACCCATATGAAAAAGCCTTATGCTTTGTTAATACACATAATCCATATGGGCTTTGACATTCTGGCTGTTGTTGACTTTTGTTTGTCCAGATCTCGCAGTGCAGCAAGTCAGCGTGACGTTGATCAGGAAGTCCTTGAGGCAGAGAGCAGTGCAGCTGAAGAGGAGGTACCGGACTATGCGCCTGGTTCCCCTGACCTCTCAGATTCTGCTTCACTTTCTTCGGTTATCACTGAGTCGGTCAAATCCGACAGTGGGAGTGACATTGTTCTTATTTTGCGTGACGCTTTACGAAGTGGGGAGAGGAGCAGTATGGGGAATTCTAGCTGTGTAAGTTTGACAAGCAGTCAGGTTATGACATTTGGCTGATTTGCTGATGATCATGATTGCACGTGAAGATTATGCTGTGGGATATGGCCTTCTGTGAAATTTTATGGTTTCTTTGCATTTTTTTGTTGTTGTTGTTTCCTATCGATCTGTTGTGTAATTCATGTCATGTAGATTTTTCACTGTCTTTTAAGTCAATGTGCATATGCAACTTTCAAATGCTTTCTGAGTGTACAGTTCTGTGCTTGAATAGCTGTTTTCACTGCTAGCACACTGACTTTCGGCGGCGGTTGATTTAATGTCCATGATTTTTTAAAATTTATATTTATTTATTTATTTTTTGTTATTGATTCATTGAATTAATGAAGGTGCTTATTGTACAACTTTGTATAAGGGAGGTGATGATTGACTCAAGTATGTAGACGAAAAGTTAGTCTATGTAATGACCCTCTGGCGTCCGATCGTCCGTCCATCACAAACTTAAACATGAACAATATTCTCGGAAACTATTTACCCTACACCCTACAGTTATGAAACGTGGCCAGTAGGTAGTACGTGACAAGACCTTTCTAGAAATACAAGTGAAGATGGCCTTGACCCAAGGTCAAGGTCACAAGATCAGTGGAAAATTTTGAACAAAATGCACTTTAAGCATTTTTTTTCCTTGACTATGGCTACTATAACAATGAAACTTGGTGTTTAGGGAAAGGGCTTTTTCTTCTTTTTTTTCTTTTTTTTTTTTGCTGCCCCAACTCTTTTTGCCAGCTCCAGTGGTCTTCCTCCCCAGGTCCTGGGTGGAATCCACAGAGGGCTGGAAAGCTGGGGCAAGTTTTATTATGCATGATGATAGACATGAGGATGATGGCAAGATGATGCCATGGAGGGACATGTGGTTTGGGACTGCAGGACAGAGCCGCAGTCCTCGCTTCCTGTCATAAATATCCCGGCGTTCACCAAGGCCAGGGAACTACAGCACCTGCGATGCCGGCTGTGTAATCATCCACATCATAAGACGTGTCATACCAATTATAGGGAAGCACCCCAAAAGTCACACCGGTGAAGTGGGTGAATCTCGGCTGTGTGGCAACAGCCTCCCCATTGGGCCCATAGCACACCCGCTCTGGGTAGGAGCCGACTTAGGTAGGAAACATCCCGCTTGCCTCGGCTGGGATTTGAACCCGGGTCTCCAGGTCCATGGTCCGAAGTGCTAACCACTACACTACGGGGGCTGGTGCAGAAAGGGCTTCCTTATTGTATAAGTTTTGGATGACCTTGGGTCAAGGTCAGGGTCACAGGAATTGATGGAAAATCGTGAAAAACTGCAACATTTTCAATTTCTTGGAAACTGTTAGCACTACAGTAATGAAACTTGGCCAGAATGTAGTTTGTGACAAGACCTTTCTAACCATGTAAGTGAGGATGACCTTGACCTAGGGACAAGGTCACAAGATCAGTGTCATTGGAACACGTGAGTCACATGGGCTTTGCCCTTCTACTTTTAGGAAATGTTGAATGTTCTGATCATGTGGTATCTTGAGAATTAATGCCCATAACTTGTTCTTACATGTGTATAACTGGCACTGCATGCATTCATTTTTAGTGTCCAACATTATTTTACTTCATTTACTTGCACTTCTTGCTTCTATTTTCCCAGTTTCATGTTTCTATGAAATCCATCTAATAATATTTCTGTGGGTTCTTTGGCTTCCTGTCTGTTTTTTTATTTGCCTTTTTGGAGGTATTCTGCAGACCAGCCCTCTTTTGCAGTGCAAATTCACAATGTGGTATAAGAAAATAGGAAGGGGGTCTCTTTGTTTGTTTAATTTCTCACTACAAATTGAGAACCCCAGCGGTGGCCCGGTGGTTAGGGTGCACACCTCGGTATGCAGAAGACCCGTGTTCCGAGGTGGCTCGGTGACAGTATACTTTAACTGGGGTGAAACATGAAGCCTGTGCTGCAACGTCTCGCTCATGTGTGGCACATTAAAAAGTCAAAGCAGCACCGCCCTAAAACAACCAGTGTAGTTTGCTGGGCATTAAAGCACGCTATTTTGAGTTTACTCTTGAAATTGTAATAATTTTCTGGAATCCAGTACATTTGTTTTGATGTCGATCGATGAAGATTCCATTGCAATTGACGGAGCGGTTTTGTCGCTATTGTTGTCGTCAAGTTGATAGGAAACCACCCCTCCCTTCTTCCCCCATTTATGTAATAGCTCATTCCCATGCTTTCGACCAATCAGCTATGGCCAGTTCCATTTTGGCTGATAGTATACAAGAGTCTGTACATGCATGCTTCGGTGAAAGTGGACCAGTTGGCTAAGACATCAGAGAGTTGTGCTAAATTTATTAACAGTGTCAGTAAACACTCCTGAGGAAAAAAAATCTTTTTCCCCGAATTTTCTCCTAATTTTTGTTAATGCCAAAAGTCATGGGATGACGCACTATTTTTTCCCAATAGGAAAATTCAGTATACTGTAGCTCCATTAAGCAATTAATGTTCAATCAACATACTTAAAATGGATTAGATTGGAACAGATTTTTGACAAAAATTAGTCTCAATCCCATGTGTCACATGTAAATTTTTGAGTATGACAAATTCTTTCAAATCAGAAACACAACTTGTATACAAGTTGACAACATTTAGTGTTGATTTGGACCCTGTAGATGATCGCAGTTTGCGTCATTGGACCTTCTGTTTCCTGTTAATGTTACTTTGATTTGAATAAAAACAAAGTAAAGAGTAATCTGTGTCCAGTCATTTTGAGATTTTGTTCTGTCTGTCTGTCGCTCTGTGTGTGAGTGTGTGGAGCAAGAGGATACATGAAGTTTAAAAACAAAAACAATGAATGTTTTTGTTTATTCTTATCAGCTGAAGTATCTTGATTTCGGGTAGCACCAAACTGGGAACTAACACACATACTACATTATGATTAAGCATTGACAACCTCATGAATGAGGGGAGTCAGGCTACCTCATGGTTTAGAGCATTGGACATGAAGGTTGCGGGTTCAAAACTCGGGAGCAAAATTTGTTCTTCTTTTTGCCTTGGTTCCCCCGTATTTAGAATAGTCGTCGTGGTGAATAAAGACATAAAACAATGAAAACACCCACCTGCTCGACCACCCACATCAATGAACCCAGTTTTCCGGTTTGGTGAACCCAGTTTTATACACTCGCACTCTAAAAATAGCATGAACCCACTTGTATAAAATGAACCCACTTTTTCCTACGTCTGTCGTGAGGTGGCAAAAATTATTTTTGTAATCTCTGGTAATGGTTGTTATTAGCAAGTCACAATGAAAGAGTGTGTCAAGCGTTGGAGCTCTAGGAGGTACAGAACTGGTGGAACCCATTTGTGCGTATTATGACAGGTTACCCACTTGTACGGTTTTGAACGTATGTGTGTGTGTGTGTGTGTACGGATGTAATGATGGCTATCTCCTAAACCACTTCGTCAGAGAGCTTCTCACTTTGAGATGGCATGTGCAGTCATATGCTCCAGAGGTAGGTTTCACGATATTTCACTTGCCGCGATTTTTTTAGTGGAGTTATTGCCCATTTTTTTTTTTTAAATCGGTCGTGTTACGTATTGTGTGTGTGTGTGTGTGTGTGTGTGTGTGTGTGTGTGTGTGTGTGTGTGTGTGTGTGTGTGTACTCAACGCCCTCTCTCATCTGTCAGGCATCCTTCCCACATGCTAGGCTATTTTCGAATGAAGCAGTAAAATCCACCCACTGGATAGGTTATTTTCCAAAGAAGCGGAAAAGTCAACCCACTTGTTAGGGCAGTTACATCTCGGTCTGTCGCTTCTCTAGGCCCTTGCGACGGACGCCCAAATCGGGTTAACCGAGACCGAGACGAGCTAAGTGATACCTAAGAAGGAAAAAACATAAGTTCTCGGTGACAAGGAAAATGGACAGTGACGAACGACTTTGAGGTCCCCGTGTTATTTCACAGTGTGCACAGAAGCGGTGAAAACTGTCGCATTCACCAGCACAGTACATTTTCAGCCTGTTTAGAGATTATTGCCTGCGTGAGTTGTCGCCCTTGCCGCAACACGCACGCATTTTTCGTGGCAGAGCACAAAGTTGCCACAAAAACATGTATACATGCTGCGGTTCTGTGTATGCACGGGGGGGGGGGGGGGGGGGGGGGGAGCCGGGGTGGCCGAATGGTAGAGCGTTGGACTCTCAATGCTCGGGTCGTGAGTTCGAATCCCGCCGGCTGGGGCCAAATATTTGTGCTGGCCTTTTTCTCGTTGCCCGTCTTTGATATCACCCTTACGTGGTGGAAAAGGACGTTAAAACTCCCAAACACCCACCCCACCCCCGTATGTACGGGGGACAACTCATACAGGTAATCATCTCTGAAACAGGCTAAAAAATGTACTATGCTGGTGAATGCGACAGAATTCACCGCTTCTGCGTACACTGTGAAATAGCACGTTGACCACAAATTTGTTCAGAACTGTCCACTTTCCTTGTCACCGAGCGTGTTTGCTTTTTCCTTCTTAGTGATTAGTTGTCTCGGCTCAGGTCTCGGTTAGCTTGTTTCGGGTCATTACAGAGGGTAAGCGTAGTGAAACCCGATGGTACAGAGTTGGGGCAGTTTCGACAGAAGCAGGAACACTCACCCGCTTGTTAGGTTAGTTTCGGAAGCAAAGAGAGAGAGAGAGAGGGTGGGTGTGTGTTTTGGAGTTTAACGTCCTTTTCCACCATGTATGGGTGATATCAAAGACGGGGCAACGAGAAAAAGGCCAGCACAAATATGTGGCCCCAGCCGGGAGTCGAACTCACGACCCGAGCATTGGGAGTCCAACGCACTACGAGAGAGAGAGAGAGAGAGAGTAACAGAATGAACTTTATTTTCCAAGACTATAAGCTTTACGCACAAGTGCTTTTCATACAACTTGTCCTTGCTACATGGGGAAAAAAAACCTCAAACCAACCAAAAGCTAAGGGGCGCGCGACTGTCACCACAATGACATGATTTAAACCGGAATACTACGGAAGTTTGCATGTGTATGACTTGAAAACTAAATCAAACGTGAAACATTTGAGAGAGAGAGAGGGCTTTACGCCGCGCAAGAGAGGGGGGGGGGGGAGAGGTGTCAGCGTCTAATAACTTTCGCTCCGTAGGGTGTGTGTGTGTGGTGTGTGTGTGTGTGTGTGTGTGTGTGTGTGTGGTGTGTGTGTGTGTTTTTTGTTGTTTTCAGTTTCACTGACGTCCGCCTTTGTTTGCGTACATTTTCGCCATGTTGTCAGGATCCTGTTATTTGACTTGGCGTTTCATTTGTTAGAAATCAGTCCCGTTTAGTTCAAGTCGTAGAATTTGCTTGTTCGAGCGCTCGCGCAAAAGTGTAAACAGCACTGTATCATGTCGCATTAAGAGCTGTACTAATCATCAAGATAAGAGTATTTCGAAGGCGCACCCAAGAGGGAAAACACGAGTTGGCTTCGCAAAGATGGAATTTGCCCGTTTTCAATTTTTGTAAATGAACGGAGATGGAGGAGAAGATCGGGAGAGGGGGATGGGGTGTTGAAGGGGGGGGGGGGGGGAAAGACATGGGGGAGATGGTGCTGAGTGAGTTTTCCCTCTTAGGTGCGCCTTCGAAATATTCTTATCTCGATGATTAGTACAGCTCTTAATGCGACATGATAGGATGCTGTTCACACTCGAACATTCAAATTCTACGACTGTTGTTCCACTACTGGAGCGCTCACTGTGGTCGCTGCGTCATCGAGTACGCTTCTGCTGGCTCAGTGCCAGCATTACAGACGTTTTTCGTGTCTTGGTGTCTGAAGTGGTAAATGATAGATGCCACGAAAACGGCTAAAAACGACACTTGAGCATAAAAATGTTTGGGAATTTTGGGAGTCGGTCTATCACGCCATATGCTGATAGAGGGGTGATGTAAAAAAAAAATATGGCAATAATGAAAAAAGCCAACGCAAAGTTTGTGCTTCAGCGGGACTCGAACCTACAACACGAGCAGACGACTCGAAGAAGCTATCTTTCAATCAATATCCATTTCCGGACGCGCGGGAGAGGGTAGGGGGGGGGGGAGGGGGTGCTGGGGGGGGGGGAGGGACAGCAAATGACAGTTAACCACCAGACAACTATTTTCTTAACCCCGCACCAACCAGCTGGAGAAGACGGTATCGTCAGTGCTGTATGCATAATACATATGCTTCTTTCCTGTATCCTGTGTTTACATGCGCGGACGCTCGAAAGGTCAAGTAGTGCAGACAAATAAGATGAACTGAGTTGACCTATCGGCTCTCACCGACTTGGCGACGCGGGCTGGACACCCTGGGGATCCGGGGTACGGGGGATAACGACCACGTGACACGAAGGTGTGCGATGAAACGCTGATTTACGATGAGAAAGCGTCGATATTGCTAGGGTGTTTTGGGTTTTTTTTTTTTTTTTTTCCCCGGCAAGTTTCTCCAGAATCTCTTGATCAGCAGCAAAACCGCGCTAGGAGGAGATCAGTGCAGGGATACAGTACGAGGAGACAGGAATCTTAACACGGTAGAATATTTGTGTGTGTGTTGTGTGTGTGTGTGTGTGTGTGTGTGTGTGTGTGTGTGTGTGTGCCTGCCTGCCTCAAAATATTCATTTGCATGTGTTTTAATACTCTGTCAGATTGTTCTTGTTTCTTCAACTGCTATTGTGATGGCGCTTGGAGCTTGTACTGAGGGAAAGGCACGGTGTCACACTCCAATGATTTTGATTATTAATATTATTGGTAGTATCTTTAGGTGCTATGATTCTCCCTTCGTCTAGGGAGCCGGGGTGGCCGAATGGTAGAGCGTTGAACTTCCAGTGCTCTGGTCATGAGCTCGAATCCCGGCTGGGGCCAAGCACTTGTACTGGCCTTTCATCGTTGCCCCGACTTTGATATCACACGTACGTGGTGGAAAAGGAAGTTAAACTCCCAACCCCAACCCCCCCCCCCCCCCCTCGTCTAGACTAAACTGACAGTGGTTGGGCCCTGGGGTCTGCGAAAAGTTGCGAACGCTACAAAGAGCAAACATTGTTTGATTGCTCACGGTCTGCGTGCCAAATGTCCGGGATCCCATCAGGCCTTGCGCGACGCTAATACCCCACAGCGCAGGCGCGAAGGACTGCTATGCAGTTTCACTTCTTTACGTGTAGCTGTGCTGGGCGTTAGCGATCTAGAAAATCTGTAGAGATCCCCCCACAGTAAGAGAAAGGACATCAGCAAATTCCGTACCGCGCACCAGTATCCCACGTGTTTTACCTTTTTTTCTGTCTTTTTTTCTTTCTGTTTTTGGGACATATATACATATGCATGCCACAAACATTCATTAGTGGACAACAGACCTACATAGATGGACATATCATATTACTCTAAAGAATATCACGTAGAACAAACATTATACAACACATAAGACACACACACACACACACACACACACACACACACACACACACACCACACACACACATACACACACACACGGATCCAAATAGCAATCCAAATAGTGATAGCAATACTAACAGTGTAAAGAAGGGTTTACCCTTCTTTTCGGTTTTGATCTTGTGTGCGAGAATCTTGCTGGAGTAACGGTTCCTTAACAGCTCTTTTGCAAAGGAGAACGCTTTGCCTTCACGCTCTAGTCGATAGATCTGGAATTTTTGTCGTCTGTGCATTGATGATTTGGATTACACTTTGAGTCAGAAATTGACAAAGAAGGAAAGAGGAAGGGTGGTATCAAAGAAGGGGCAACGATGAAA
>JACVVK020000210.1:442500-447500 GCA_018292915.2 Batillaria attramentaria | reverse complement strand
TCAACAAACAAACAACAACAACTGTGCTGCCTTGTCTCTGGACAAGCCGTTATGACCGAATGGTAAAGCGTTTCACTCTTAATGCTCGGGTCGTGAGTTCGAATCCCGGCTGAGGCCAAATATTTGTGCAGGCATTTTTTCTCGTTGCCCCGTCTTTGATATCACCCACACGTGGTGGGAAAAAAGGACGTTAAACCCCCAAACACCCACCCACCACCCACTTGTCTCTGGGCGCTGTTATACCATCTGATGTTTTCCTAGGAGCGGCCTGCGTGACCAAGTTGTTTCTCGGACAGAAATAATTACTTGCTCAGGTCAGCAACCGCTAGCTTATTGCACATAAGCCGAGCTCCTCATCCTGTTTCGCTGGTCTCCGTTGCACGTCTGCTGTCGGTGGTTGACGGGCTGTCACTCACACTCTGAACAGCCTGACGACGTGTACACAGCGCTAGTACTCAATCGATCTATAATATTCTCTCTGTCGTTCCCGTCCGCTTCGGCAAAGGGAGATAATTGGTGTCGTGATTACCGTGGTTGGAGAGTATACCGCGTGGACAGCGTACATTATGTCAAGTGCTGTTGTTAACAGCGCCTGTAGTCAACACATCTCGTGCATTTCGCAGTCGGATTCATGTGAGAGTTTGAGGAGCCTTCAGCAGAGAAGTTCTCTGAATGCAGCTTTCTGCTATATCATTATAATTTAGCAATAGTAATCTACGCAGAAGCCTGACAGACTAGTACCTTGCTGGCAAACACACTGAGATTTTTCGACAGTGACAATTCCTGAAAGTATTAACTCTTTCAACACTAAGGTCCGCGTATCCGGTACAGTCAAGCACAACGTCGAGCCCGAGGGACCTCATAATTATACGGTCCGGGGTCACACTGTCCACGTGACCAATGCACCACAAATTTGACGGTGAATGTGGTCCTTCGTGTTTTGATGTTGTGCGGGGGTGACCAGATACACAGTGAATGATTTGTTGTGAATTTTTTTTTTCAAAATTTCCATTGAATGTCAAGGGAGAAAACTGCCAGTGTTGAATGAGTTAAAGCTGTCAAACTTGAGAACCAACCTTAAGTTCTGAGTCCGCCGAAACAGGAGGGCAAATCCTCAATTTCTGCCAGCCTTCAAATCTCACAAGCACTCCCCTCAAAATTATTTCTGAAACTCTTCAGACTTCAGAACTACTCTACTCAATTTTATTTCAACCTCATAACCACTCTCACTACGTTTCCCAAATCCAGAAGCGTTCTCCGAACCGCAGAAACAGTCTTCTCAAAATTCTACCCAGAAACACTGTGCTCAGATTTATATTAAATCTTAGCAACACCTCTTCACGTCTTGGGGAGCCGGGGTGGCCGAATGGTAGAGCGTTGGACTTCTAATGCTCGGGTCGTTGGTTCGTATCCTGGCTGGGGCCAAATATTTGTGCTGGCCTTTTCATCGTTGTCCTGTCTTTAATATCACCCGTATGTGGTGGAAAAGGTGTTAAACCCCCAAACACCCACCCACCCTCTTCAAGTCTTTCTTTTAATCTCTGTACTATTGTCCGCAAGTTCTGACGCCTGTACAAGCTCAAAACCGCTATCGCCCCTCTTCCACCGTCCCCTGGATCTTGGCAATTAGACGTTGTAGGTGTTCACCGTGAGACTCTGTTGCCAACATTCCGGGAGACGACCAGAATGTCAGATCCAGACGGACAGCTTTGAAACCGTGTCACAATACGTGCGTCATACGGATCATTGATCTAGAACCGCTGGAAAGTGCACGCAGCAGGGACTGAATCGTAGAGTGCAGTGTTGGTAAGAAAACATGCAGACGTTTGCATACTGACTGCAAAGCGAAGATAGAAGTTTTTCCTGACATACAAGATGACATCTTGAAACATTGAACTTGGGGTTTTTTTTTTATCTTTCATTTTGTTGTTGCTGACAGAAAAAGACGTTGCATACTGACTGCAAAGCGAAGACGGAAGTGTTTCCTGACATACAAGCTTTCGTTGTAAAATGAAATCTTGAAACATTGAACTTTTTTTTTTCTTTCATTTTGTTGTTGCTGTCAGAAAAAAAACAACACATTCTGACTGCAAAGCGAAGAGAACTTTTTTTTCTTACATACAAGCTGACGTGAAATAACATCTTGAAACATTGAGCTTGTATGTTTGTGGGGTTTTTCTCTCAATCTTTTATTTTGTTGTTGCTGACAGAAAAAAAATCTTAGAATTTAGGAACTTTGTCAGTGTGAGGTGATCTTACGGCAAGCACAGTTATGAGTTGTTAAGTCATTCTGGACAGCGGTAGTCGTGGTTGAACAAACAAAGCATACTTAATGTGTAAGAGAAAGTAGAGGGTTTGTGAACGTGCTTCGAAAAATTTTTGTTACGAGGGTTTTACTTTTGAACATTTTGATTTGGTCTCCAGATTCACGTGTCACGCGGTCGCCGCTTGGAAAGTCTGACAAAGCGTGTGCAAGTCTCTATGGTATGGTAGACTGCTCCTTGGCACACACATCCATCTCTCTTGAAATGCTCATGGCGCCGCAGGGCTGGAGGTCGTAGCAGTGAAAGCCTGCTGCCGCTAAGCGCTACTTTATGTGCAAACCTTCACCCAGCTATTCACTCTGGTGCGTGCGGCAGTCTTCTTGTTTTCCACGCCACCGGCCACAGCCCACGCTTCTTCGAAAGACGGACATCCCATGTGAACGTCTGGTGTGTTGCTTGCTTGCTCGCGTTTTTTGCTAGCGTGTGAGCCTTCGGTTCCGGATAGCGCAGGTAGCTACGCTTTGGAATTTCGTTCACAAGGTTGTGAGTTCGCATCCCAACAGGATCACAATTTGTACAGACCTGTTCCCAGTTCCTGATACCTTCTTGTCCAACGTTATATTTTTGTTTTTTTGGGGTTTTTTTCCTCCAAGTAGTGCAGGCACACTCAGCCGCGAATTAGTCTTTGGTGCTTGCGCGGCTTTCAGCCCTAAAAACTCACCCACTCACTCCTGAAATCATCTTTGTCGTGGTAGACAAAAGAAAAATAACACCCACGCACACCCACACTCCCACTGACGTGGAGTGTATACGATCAGCTACGCTCTAACTTCAGACAGTACGCCATGGAGCATCTCACCAACTTGACGGACCCTCTCGCTATGCAAGCTCAACACGAGAACAACAGCAACTCCTGTACTGGGACGACGGAGAGACCCGTTCCTACGCTGCCGTCCAGACGTTACAAAACGTCCTTGTACCTCTCATCTTCGTGTTCGGCCTGGTGGGCAACTCCTTGGCTGCCGGCTGCTTCCTCAGCGAGTCCCTCATGAACACGTCCTGTTGCCTGTACATGGCTTGCAAGTGCACGGCGGATACCGGCTTCCTGGTGACGCTGTTCGTCATCTGGCTGTACCGGGTCGGGGTTGGCGTGCTGAACGTGCAAGGGGTGTGTCAGATCACGGTGTTCGTCAGCTACGTGTGCGGCTTCATGTCGGTGTGGTTGGTCCTGGCCATCACGTACGAGAACTACGTGCGCCTCTGCCGCCCGCACCTGACTAGGACCCACTGCACGCGACGTGTGGCCTTGACCGTCATCTCCGTCATCACCGTCTTCGCTGTAGGTTTCTACAGCTTCGCTTTGTGGACCACCAACGTCCTGGGCGGAAAGGAGGGCGACGAGGAAGAGCTGGAGCCGCTGTGCATGTCCTTGATCAAGTTCAAGGACGTTATCATGGTGATGACCTTCATCGACACGGTGATCACCTTGGTGCTGCCGTCCCTGATCATCGTTCCTCTGGTGCTGGCCAGCCTGGTGGCGCTGTCCAAGTCCCTGGGAAGGAAGCGACGCCTGCAGGACCCGCTCCTGAACAACAACAGGCGTAGTTCCAGGAACATGCTGGAGGCCAAGGTCGTGAGGTTTCTCCTGACTGTGTCCTTGACCTTCCTCATCCTGCACACGCCAGGTTAGTTGCTGCGTTTTTGTTGTTGTGTTTATGATTTGGTTATTTTTGTGTTCCTGTGTGTGTGTGTGTGTGTGTGTGTGTGTGTGTGTGTGTGTGTGTGTGTGTGTGTGTGTGTGTGTGTGTGTGTGTGTGTGTGTGTGTGTGTGTGTGTGTGTGTGTGTGTGTGTGTGTGTGAGAGAGAGAGAGAGAGGGAGAGAGTCGGCAGGATTACTCACCCTATGTCTGCAAGATGAAAAATGTGAAGACTTCTCCGCCCCCAAAAATCTTCTTCTTCTTCTCTCTCTCTCTCTCTCTCTCTCTCTCTCTCTCTCTCTCTCTCACACACACACACACACACACACACACACACACACACCCCACACACACACACACACACACACACACACACACACACACACACACTCTTTAGATTTCAACGTAACATAACTATTGTTATAATGTTACAGCGTCTTGTTCTTTGGGCGATGGTCGTAAATGTATTAACCAATATTACTCACTGCTCACTGCAGGTCATTTTATCCGGCTGAAGCAGCTGGTTGAGCAGTACATCCTGGACGGTGAGGTGACGTTCATGGACGTTCTGCTTCAGAGGCTGTTTGAGACGGTCTACTACTTCGACTTCTGCTGTAGCATCGTTATTTTCCTGGCGTCAGGGTCTAACTTTCGGGCTATATTCATCGCAAGGTTAGTGCAAATGGTTGTTATTTAGGTGGTTGTTGTTTGTGGTGGTGGTGGTGGTGGTGGTGGTGGTGGTAGAAGTCGTAGTGTCTCCGAAATGTGGTGGTTAGCACTTCTGGACCATGGACCGGAGACTCGGGTTCGAGCCTCAGCCGACGCAAGCGGGATTTCTTTTTAAATAGATCGGCTCCTACCCAGAGTTGGGAGGCTGTCGCCACACAGCCGAGACTCGCCCACTTCACGGGTGTGACTTCGAAGATGCTTCCTTTGTTATGACACATCTCCTGATCTGGATGAAAAAAACACGGCCGGCACCGGAAGTGTCGTAGTTCCCGGACTTGGTTAAAACCGGGATATTTATGACAGGAAGCGT
>JACVVK020000210.1:425000-437500 GCA_018292915.2 Batillaria attramentaria | reverse complement strand
AACTGAAAGGTAACAAACTACATGCAACATATCAACAAGTTAAATAAAGAGAACTTCATGTAACAAAAACCAAAGCAAACAAACAAACAAACCACGAATTTAGATAAAGAGAACTACATGTAACAACAACCAAAACAAACAAACAAACAAACCATGAATTTAAATAAAGAGAACTACATGCACTTATCAAAACAACATGCGTTTAAAGGAAACTACATGCACATGCATAGAACAAAATACAGAGACAGTAAACATAAATATGTTGAGCACCCAACTCATGGTCCTTCTACGAGAATGTCTGTTCCCAGTCAACCCACCCCCACCACCCTTCTTGGTGCTGAACTTGAAATGTTGGGGGGGGGGGGATGGCGGGGGAGATGCCCCCGGACCCACCTAGCAGTTCTTGCTTTCGCCGCTTCCACTGTCTAATCATTTCAGCTACTTTTTCTTTGAACTTTTGTAAAACCCTGCAGCAGTTACACTGATGATGTTGAAAACAAAGTAGCAAGTTGCTCTGGACGATGTAGGTATACATGTATGTATAGTGAGCGTGAAAATACTCTGGTAACATTTTGGTTGATTATCTTGTACACATGAGAGGGGATCTTAATGTTGGAAACAAAGTAGCGAGTTGCTCTGGACGATATAGGTATGTGCGTACAGTGAGCGTGAATTGAATATCTTGTATAAGTTGGTAAACATGAGAGGGGATCTTAACTGCAGGCCTGAAATGGACTAGCTCAAGTCGTGGCGGCAACCGTTGTTTGATTTTTCGAGCCTCTATCAGCTGGATCCTATCCCCCCCTCATCCCCCCCCAACCCCGCCCCTCTCCGTGCCAGTGGGGCAAAATACCTTCCTACATCAGTGTACAACATACACAAGGTCATGTAGCAATACATAATAATAATAATAATAAATTGCTTTTATATAGCGCAGTATCCCAGCAGACGCTGGCTCGAGAGCGCTCTACAATTACAATTACACACACACACACACACACACACACACACACACACACACACACACACACACACACACACACACACACACACACACACACACACACACACTTATCTCCTCCTCGAATTTCGAGGGAGCCGGGGTGGCCGAATGGTAGAGCGTTGCACATCTAATGCTCGGGTCGTGAGTTCGTATCCCGGCTGGGGCCAAATATTTGTGCTGGCCTTTTTCATCGTTGCCCCGTCTTTGATGTCACCCGTATGTGGTGGAAAAGGACGTTAAACCCCCAAACACCCACCCCACCCTCCTCGAATTTAGTGAGGTTAAGCATACTAGGCACCCGTCATCCTCGGTGTGTCCTTCACCTTGCTTCTGGAATGAAAGTGGCACCGTGTGCGTAATCTGTGAAAGTGATTATATTACACGTCGCTCACACGGCTCAGCTGCCCTGGGCGTGACAGCTCGCGGATTTTCAATAAGAACCGTTCGCCACAGGAGTCACGCTGCACTCTGGCAGTACGCTGGGAGGCTTTTCTCCTGTAACCTTTGACCTGCGCAGATACTAGGCCAATACAAGCCTTCCGACGTACATCGCACATACATACGCTGTTGATAGTCCCGACGTGATAAGTCTGAAACTACGGCTGATGTCACACACGGCCGGGACACATTTTCAGTCCATACAAACATCAAACACGACCGAGCACGGCGTTTTTCCCGTGTTCCTCGTGTGACATACGGCTGCAACATGTCTGGGTAGCCGGGGTGGTCGAATGGTAGAGCGTTGGACTTCTAATGCTCGGGTCGTGAGTTCGATCCCAGTTGGGGCCAAATATTTGTGCTGGCTTTTTCATCGTTGCCCCGTCTTTGATATCACCCTATGTGGTGGAAAAGGACGTTAAACCCCCAAACACCCACCCACCCTGCAACATGTCTTAAACTCTCATTTTTCCCGCTCGTGTTCAAGCCGTGTTCGATGATTGTTCGGACTAAAACGTCTCCCCCATGTGACATCAGATTAGTCTCGGTTTAGTCTCTTTTCATGCACACGATCACAATGGCCTGCTCCGTGGGTTAGGTCAGATCGGGCGTAATTGCGTAACCGGCAAGTGTGCTTGTTCCATTTTTAGCCTGAGTGTCGGGCTCATTTTCAGCCTGCCGAGAAAAGCGGTAGGGTCATGCTAACCGACCGATTTTTTCAATACTACAGGACGCAAATTGAAAACAAAAACTGTGGTAGTGTCCAATTCGAGAATCAGTTTACAAAGAGACACAGAGCTTTGAGCATTGCATTTTCGTCGAGTGGGTTTGAAGAGCCGCGGTAACCTGAAATGACGTCCCGTTCTAGCCCCCCCCCCCCACCCATCCACCCACCCACCCATCCCCCGTCCGCCCGACTCCCCTTACAGAGAGAGAGAGAGAGAAGAACGGACACACTTTTAAACAATGTACAACAGAGATCACTGAATACTTATTAAAAAGTGCTTTACACTGAATATCAATGTGAAGTGGGGAAGGAGGCGGATAGGGGGGGGGGGGGAGGGGAGAGGAAGAGTAAGGCAGACGATGGGGATCCTCAGTAACATTACAATACACGTGTGTGTGTGTGTGTGTGTGCGTGCGTGCGTGCGTGCGTGTGTGTGTGTGTGTGTGTGTGTGTGTGTGTGTGTGTGTGTGTGTGTGTGTGTGTGCGTCACGGTGTGTGTGTGTGTGTGTGTGTGTGTGTGTGTGTGTGTGTGTGTGTGAGGGAGAGACAGAGAGAGTCGGGTGGGTGTTTGGAAGTTTAACGTCCTCTTCCACCACGCATTGGTGATATCAAGGACTGGGCATCGAGTAAAAGGCCAGCACAGATATTTGGCCCCAGCCGAGAGGGTGGGTGTTTGGGGGTTTAACGTCCTTTTCCACCACATACGGGTGATATCAAAGACGGGGTAACGATGAAAAAGCCAGCACAAATATTTGGCCCCAGCCGGGATACGAACTCACGACCCGAGCATTAGAAGTCCAACGCTCTACCATTCCGCCACCCCGGCTCCCCCCCAGCCGAGAGACGAGAGAGAGAGAGAGAGAGAGAGAGAGAGAGAGAGAGAGAACGAACGAACTTTATTTTTCAACGGAAAAGATTTAACCATACAATATGGTTAATTTTCGATCTGCCGTTGCTACAAAAGAAAAGAACTACTGGCAAAAAGCAAAGCAAAACATACAGCACTGAGCAACAAAAACCCAAAAAAGAGTAATGCAAAACCAAACACAGAAAGCAAAGCTCACGCACGCACAGAGAGAGAGAGAGAGAGAGAGAGAAAGACAGACAGACAGACAGAAATTATGAGGCTCCACGAGCACCAAAGGTTATTTTTTAAAACAAAAACAAAAAAGCCGTTCATTTGTAAGCAGCACACAACCATTGCTCTTCCATCGTTGTAAAACACTGGACGAGTTAACGCTGATGGATGACCGAGAGTCCAGGCACAGGGCTGTCAGACTTAACTTTGTTACCAAGATTAGTGAGAAGTCTTTTGAGATCTCTCTTAAATCTTCGAGAGGTTGACACTTGTGCGAGTCAGTGGTGTCAACCCTGTCCCGGGTCCGTCGATAACTTCCACCCCTGCGACGACGGCCAAGTCGGACTAACCGAGACCGAGCCGAGCTAATTGATACGTAAGAAGAAAAAAAAAAATAAATCTCGGTGACAATTCTCTCCCTTGCCACACCAAGCACGCATTTTTCGTGGCAGAGCACAAAGCTGCCACGAAAAATGCATGCATGCTGCGGTTCTGTGTATGCACGGGGGACAACTCATGCAGGCAAGAAGCTCTAAACAGGCTGAAAATGTACTGTGCTGGTGAATGCGACAGTTTTCACCGCTTCTGTGCGCACTGTGATATAACACGGGGACCTTAAAGTTGTTCGCAACTGTCCACTTTCCTTGCTACCGAGTATTTTTGTTTTTTCCTTCTTAGGTATCACTTAGCTCGGCTCGGTCTCGGTTAGCCCGACTTGGCCGACGTCGGAGGGGCGTGGAGCTATCGACGGACCCGGAACAGGGTTGTTTGCGATCTCTCTTGAATCTTTGAGAAGTTGACACTTGTGCGAATCAGTGGTGCCAATCTTCAGCGAATGCGATTCCACAATTTCCGTCGAAACAGTGACCTCGTTTGTCTTAAGGAAAATGGAGGCGTGTAGACGACTCCACTCGGTAACCCCCCCCCCCCCCCCCCCGGCCAATTAAAGCCCCGCCTCGGTCATGTGTTGGTAAAACACAGTGCGGCCATGACGTCATTTTATGGAAGAAGTGCTGATTTCCGGATGAAAGACATTGACGTCATGGCATGTTTCCTCAAATGACGTCAGTTGACTTACATCTTCCTTTCCACGTTCCAGTCATATCGAACTACACGTGCTTTTCTCTTTGTAGTGTGTGGCACGTAAGTTTGCCGGACCACGCCACATGTTGTGCTCATTGTCCCGCGTCACGCGATTGAGTGAATTCTGGGGGCTCGCCCTCGTTGCTTGGCAGGAGTAAAGTCGTCTATTGATGCTAGTTCTGGGACAAGAGAAGGTAGGAAGCACCTGTCATGTGGACTTCGGCGCACATGACAGCTCCAGTTCCTCATCGAATTCCTCGCACTCTTCCACGAAGCTTAACTATGTTACGGAAGCCGGCAGCTGTGCACGGGTGGCATCTGTCCAATAGTTTTTTTGTTTTTTGCTGCTGCCACAACTCTTTGCCGGCTCCAGAGTCGTTCCTCCCTGGTAGTGGGTGGAATCCACGGAGGGCTCGGAAGTTGGGGCAATTTTTATTATGCATGATGATGGAGATGAGGATGATGGTAAGATGATACTATGGAGGTCCGTGTGGTTTAGGACTGCGGGACAGGGCCGCATTCCACGCTTCCTGTCATACATATCCCGGCTGTAACCAGGCCCGGGAACTACGGCACCTGCGGTGCCGGCCTTGTAATCATCCACATCATAAGACTTGTCATACCAAGGGAAGCACCCCCGAAGTCGTACCCGTGAAGTGGGTGAAGAAACAGCCTCCCCATTGGGCCCATAGCACACCCGCTCTGGGTAGGAAAAATCCCGCTTGCCTCTCCTTGGACTCGAACCCGGGTCTCCCGGTCCATGGTCCGAAGTGCTAACCACTACACAACGGTCTGCAGTGCAGAAAAAAAATACTTATGTCTTTGTTGATGTTTCTGTATAAAAAAAAATGCTGTTTTGTCAGATTTCGCCGACCACATACGCTTTCTCATCGTAAATCACTGTCTCCTTGGGCCGGGAGCCGGGGTGGCCGAATGGTAGAGCGTTGGACTTCTAATGCTCGGGTCGTGAGTTCGTATCCCGGCTGGGGCCAAATATGTGTGCTGGCTTTTTCATCGTTGCCCCGTCTTTGATATCACCCGTATGTGGTGGAGAAGGACATTAAACCCCCAAACACCCACCCAACCCACCCTTGTCACCGAGAGTGTTTTTTTCCTTCTTAGTGATTAGTTGTCTCGGCTCAGGTCTCGGTTAGCTTGTTTCGGGTCATTACAGAGGGTAAGCGTAGTGAAACCCGATGGTACAGAGTTGGGGCAGTTTCAACAGAAGCAGGAACACTCACCCGCTTGTCAGGTTAGTTTCGGAGGAAATGAAAGAGAGAGAGAGAGAGAGAGAGTAAATGAATGAACTTTATATTTTATTTTTGCTACAGGAAAAAAAAAAAAACCTCAAACCAACCAAAAACTAAGGGGCGCACGACTGTCACTACATGATTTGAACCCGGAATACAGTCAAACACGCTTAAGCCGAACTCGCCCGGGGAATGAAAAATCGTTTCGCTTATCCGAGTTTTTGCATATCCGAGTTCGGATAAGCCAAACCTTTCCCGAGAAATTACCCTGCAGTTCGGCTTAAGCGAGTTTTTTTTTCCAGGATAAGTTGTAAAATCACTTGGAATGTTTGTAAAACGTTTTTTTTTAAAGAGAATATCTTTGCTTCCCTTTGCAACTGAAACATAGAATTGATAATTTTGCGAAAGTTTGTAGACGTGTATGCTGCTTTTCTATGGGCAAATGTATATGTATATGCAAATGTGTATCATGGCAACGGTCTGAGAGAGACACGGGTCGAGCTTATTGATTCCTGAGACTAGTAACGCAGACAAAACTCAAAACTCAAAACTCTCTCTCTCTCTCTCTCTCTCTCTCTCTCTCTCTCTCTCTCTCTCTGTGTGTGTGTGTGTGTGTGTGTGTGTGTGTGTGTGTGTGTGTGTGTGTGTGTGTGTGTGTGTATTTAAATGAATAAGATCAAAACAGTGACAAGTTACAAGTGCTGTCTTCAGTGGGGCTTTATTTAAAAAAAAAACAACTGTAAAACTAAATGGTGAAAACACACACACACACACACACACACACACACACACACACACACACACACACACACACACACAAAATGCGCGCGCATTACTGTACGCACAAATCAATGCACGCTCCACTCCGTTCCTGCACTCCCCCCCCACCCCCACCCCCTCACCTCCACCCCTCCCCCACCCTCACACACACACAGTGGCACACACACACACACACACACACACACACACACACACACATGTGCGCGCTTCTATATGCACAAGCCAATGCACGCTCCATCTCCCCCCCCCCTCTCCCCCTCACACACACACACACACACACACACACACACACTGGGAGACTGCACGTTACACACTCCCTCCACTACACACGCCAAAAGAAACAATCGTGCACGCACAAATCTAAGCCCGAGCTCACATCCTTTCGACTAGCCATAAACCACGCCCATCGCAAATCTCCCAAGGTTACCTTTCGACCTGCCCCTCCCCTGAGCCCCTCGGCCATCCCATCTCTAACCATGAATCCACCACCTAATTCACGCACGCAAACTTACCACAGTTTCGGGGGAGGCTATTATAGAGGGACCTCGTACAGGTCTATTTTTAGACGGTTAGGGTTAGGTTTAGGGTTAGGTTTAGGCTTAAGGTTAGGGTTAGGGTTTGGTTAGGGTTTGAACGCGCTATCGGGCGTTTCCGGAATCCCGTGACCTCAGGTGACGTCCGTCTAAAAATAGACCTGTAGGAGTTCCCTCCATAATAGCCTTCAACCACTCTTTCTGTCCAAACAATGGCGCCTGCTAAACATGTGGCACGCGTCATCAGTTTCCCGCATACTGAAAAACAGGTGACGCGTTCGTTTCCGTGGGATAATTACAGCCGTGACGAAATATGTTTATCTTCCCGACGTGTTTTTCAAGCAGGAATTAAAAAATAAGTCTCTCCGACAGTGTTTAGAGTTCGGCGTATCTGTCAAAATCACGTTTGAGATATCCGTGTTTGAGTTAGCTATTTTTTGACAGAGTTTGGCTTATCCGAATTAGAAATAGTCTTACAAAGAGGGGGGTCTGGCGGGGAATTGGTTTTGGTTTCTGTTATCCGAGTTTTTTGCTTAAGCGTGTTTCGTTTAGGCGAGTGCGGCTGTACTACAGAAGTGTACATGTGTATCATTTGAAAGCTAAATCAAATGTGAAACATTTGAGAGAGAGAGAGAGACAGAATAAACCCCCAAACACCCACCCACACCCGTCTCCTCGGGCACCGTCAAAACCACGAAGTCACGAAGTAACACCCCGTGAACCATCAGATGGTAGCGGGTGGGTGGGTGTTTGAGAGTTTAACGTCCTTTTCACCACATATGGGTGATATCAAAGACTGGGCAACGAGAAAAAAGACCAGCACAAATATTTGGCCCCAGCCGGCGGGATTCGAACTCACGACCCGAGCATTGAGAGTCCAACTCTCTACCATTCGGCCACCCCGGCTCCCCCCATCAGACGGTAGCGATCAAGTTGCACTCAGAGCACGTACTTCTCATCATCCTATTTCGAGCATACACGTACACTCAAACCGACAACACTTTCAAACGAAAATTGTCTCCCTCGTAATCCTGGAAGAGGTGTGCAGAGCCAGTCACAAAGCCCCCTCGTCTGCCCCGATCTGCCACGCAATTATTTCGATCCATTGGGAAGGCCGGCCACTCTACTCATTTGTCTAATGTATCCGCTGTAGCTCCGTGTCTGCAAAACACAAGAATAGCCATCATTAGAGTTGAATTGCTCTCTCTCTCTCTCTCAGACCCATACATTTCAGATTGGTGGCTGCCGTGACGGGTGAGAAAACAAAATCTGTCTGGTATCGAGCAGGGGAAAAAAACCTCATTGGACTGATGTGTCTTCCAATCATCAATTTTCTTTCCTTGCGTCAACACATGTCTGCACGGCACGACACGTCTATGGGGTGACTTTTATTTATTTCAAGCAGCAGAGAAGTCTACCCATTTTTCAAACGCAGACATGGTAAAGAGTATACGTATGGACAACACGATGAAGGCCCCCGTAGTGTAGTGGTTAGCACTTCGGACCATGGACCGGGAGACCCGGGTTCGAGTCCTAGCCGAGGCAAGCGGGATTTTTCCTACCGAGGTCGGCTCCTACCCAGAGCGGGTGTTCTATGGGCCCAGTGGGGAGGCTGCTGCCACACAGCCGAGCGTCACCCATTTCACGGGTGCGACTTTGGGGGTGCTTCCCTTGGTATGACATGTCTTATGATGTGGATGATGACAAGGCCGGCACAGCAGGTGCCGTAGTTCCCGGGCCTGGTTAATGCCGGGATATTTATGACAGGAAGCAAGGAATGCGGCCCTGTCCCGCAGTCCCAAACCACACGGACCTCCATAGCATCATCTTACCATCATCCTCATCTCCATCATCATGCATAATTTTTTTTTTAAAATTGCCCCAGCTTGCGAGCCCTCCGTGGATTCCACCCATTACCAGGGAGGAATACCACTGGAACTGGCAAAGAAGTTGTGGCAAACACACACACACACACACACACACACACACACACACACACACACACACACTTTTCTGCCTCAGGGAATTGAGGATGTTGACTGCTGACGATGTTGATTGTTGACACGACGAACTGTAGTCTATGTCTGCACAACACAATGAAAGACATCTTTGAGATGGTCCTCATTTATCTCAGCCAGACATTTGCCGGGTGATAAGCAAGAAAACAAGTCTGTAAGAAGTAAATGAGGGGGAAAACGAACTATATTATTAAAATGCAGACATCACGTAGTCAGTGTCATCGTCCTCACGACACAATGAAAGCCGTCAGCGGGATGGTTAAGTCGTCATTTACCTCATGCAGACAGATGAACGACAAGCAAGAAAACAGACCTCTTCAGCAGTCTCCAGAGAAAAGACCACTACACTGCATCCATTTTCCCCAACACAGACTTAAGTAGCCTATGTCTGCACAACACACAATGCAAATCATTAGCGGGATGACGCTCGTCTATCTCTTGCAGACATTCATAATATGACATGTAAAGCGAAAACAAATCTCTTCAGGAGCCACACTGAGGCGGTCGGTGGTCTAGTGGTTAAGACCTAGCCACCTGTTTAAGGGTGGGGATGGGTGTTTGGGTGTTTAACGTCCTTTTCCGCCACATACGGGTGATATCAAAGACGGGGCAACGACGAAAAAGTCAGCACACATATTTGGCCCCAGCCGGGATACGAACTCACGACCCGAGCATTAAAAGTCCAACGCTCTACCATTCGGCCATCCCGGCTCCCCCATAAAGACTTTAAAGAAAACAACGAATGACGAATAAAAACCAAATTTGAAACAAGGAAACAGAGGACAGGTCGGCTTTGGGGGAGTGCAGGAGAAAATCGTGGCTAAAATAAACCCAGACGTTTTTCTTGGTGTCTTCCGGAGCTTTTTTTTTTTTTTTTTTTTTTTTTACTTACCATGAGATATGCGTCGTACTTTTCCTAAATAAAATAATGAAACTTTATTTTACAACGGTAGAGGCAGCTGACGTCAAGTAGTCAGTTTTCATACCTGCTGTTGCTAAAGACTACCATTAACTAAATAATAAAAAGGAATAAAACAAGAAAAAACAAACAAACAAACGAACAGTCTGCCTTCTCATGTTCGCCATGCAGAGTCGACGGACTCTTTTATCTCTTTTGTTCCGGCTGTATTATACAGACGAAGCACTCTGCCATCACTGTCACCATCATCGTCATTTTGTATGATGTCGTGTTAGGATGTATCATAGCTGTGTGTATTTAGCGTGCATTAGACGTGTATTTCATGTGTATGTAGTGTGTGTGACGTGTTTCATGTGTATGTATTGCCATTCTGCTATTGTAAGGCGCCCAGAGCTCCAGCAGGAGGTTGGGCGCCAGACAAATCCTCATTATTATTATTATTATTATTATTAAACGCACAAACAAAACGACAACAAAGAAAGAAAGAAAGAAAGAAAGAAAAACAAACAAACAAACAGGTGTTGCAAACACACGCACACACTTACACAATGCCTCAACTCAACGTGCATGTGCTAAAAGCGCATGCACACATTGTTGTTGTTGGAGGTTAGCGGCAATCAATCATCCACTCGGACACTTCTTACTGAGTCTTATCGTTTTCCCTCCGGATAAATATTGTTTCTGTTCTCGTGACTCGCGCACCAGCTGACCGTCTGATATAAATACGCGCCAGGACCATGTCACTGATGGCTTTCATTGTACTGTGTAGACGTAGACTGCAATGAGCACTCCTGGGTTTGAGAACATTGCGTGCTTTGTAATGAGTTTTTCTTTCTGTTTTTGTTTTTTGTTGTTGTTGTTTTTTTATTCTTTCTTTTTTTTTTAACTCTTTTTTATGATACATCCTAACACGGCTGAAATCTTGCAGTTGAAAAGATGCCAATTTGAGAAAATCGCTGGTAAAGCGTGACATGGGAATCATGTCAGTAAAGCGTATTTGAAATGTATGCTCGTTTTTGACATGTTTATAAACTACTTTCAGCCTTGAAACTTCCACAGAAGTCTAATAATAATAATAATAATAATGAGATTTGTCTGGCGCCCAACCTCCTTGCTGGAGCTCTGGGCGCCTCACAATAGTAGAGTGGCAATACATACACATGAGATACACATGAAATACACGTCACATTACATACACATGAAATACACGTCACATACACGTTACATACACACAGCTATGATACATCCTAACACGGCATCGTAAAATGCCAATGATGGTGACAGTGATGGTAGAGTAGTTAGTCTGTATTAGTTGTTTAAGGACCCGACAATGCAAAAATCTCAAAATTACTAAAATTCACCCCACCTCAGTTTTCGCGGTTTTTCTCACAAGTGGCTCTGTGACTTCGTCCCCCTTTTGTGGGACCCCATTCACATTTTCTTGCAACCCTGTTCCGGGTCCGTCGCTTCTCTATGTCCCTACGACGACGTCCAAATCGGGCTAACCGAGACCGAGCCGAGCTAACTGATACCTAAGAAGGAAAAAACGAAAATACTCGGTGACAAGGAAAGTGGACAGTTGCGAACAAATTTGAGGCCCCCGTGTTATTTCACAGTGTGCACAGAAGCGATGAAAATTGTTGCATTCACCAGCACAGTAAATTTTCAGCCTTTTTAGAGAGTATTGTATCTCCTTTGTCGCAACAAACACGCATTTTTCGTGGCAGAGCACAAAGCTCCCACGAAAAATGCATGCTTGCTGCGGGTCTGTGTATGCACGGGGGACAACTCATGCAGGAAATAATCTCTAAACAGGCTGAAAATGGACTGTGCTCGGTCTCGGTTAGACCGATTTGAGCGTCGTCGCAGGGGCCAAGAGAAACGCGGCCACGGAACAGGAATGATTATCTTGAGGTGACTGCACATTGGACACACCCACATTACGCATTTACATCAATCACATGTCTGAAAAGGGAACATCCCCCCTGGTGCGTACCTTGTCATGAGCCGTTTACAGTCGCACGTTTCTTAATCTCGTGCGTGGATCTTGCCGAGATTCGCGTAAAACATTACTACGCAGATTCTTTGAATGTGTTGTGCAGGGATGTTCCCCCTGACAGCATCTTTAGCTTCTTGAAAGAGTCATAATTATCTGTTCTATAGAATTTAGACACCTCAAGTAATACGGACTATCCTCGACCTCTATATGTCCGATGTACAAAGAAGTGAAACGTGTTTATTGTTTAAACCGGATAGATTTTTGATATATATTTACACCTTGTTTTATTGTCTTCCGTTTGATTTTAGTCTGGCGAAGAAGGACCTTAGTCGCGAAATAGTCCTTGTTGCTTGCGCCGCGTTAAGCCCTAACTAACTAACGAACTAACTTTATAGGCAAATGAAGGGGCGGTTGGTGGTCGAGTGGTTATTGGAGAGTGGAGACTTGTCACCAAAGCGAGAGGTCAGGGGTTCGACTCCCACTCGGGGCAAGGAATTTTTCCTTCTCGTATGTGGCACCGATCATTCGGGCCGATCGTCGGGGGTTCTGTCCGGGTACTCCGGCTCCCCCCCCCCCCCTCTGCTTTGGAAATATTCAGCCCAGCAAAAATTTGAAAAATACATGCAATTCTAAAGTCCGAAATTTAAATAGCTGAGCTGACCCTTCGCACCA
>JACVVK020000210.1:362500-420000 GCA_018292915.2 Batillaria attramentaria | reverse complement strand
TTTGCGGCTACATCTGTTTATCTATTCTGCTCTTTTTATAGATTTTCAAAGGTCTTTGTGACCTACGTTTCATGGCATCACGCACGCGGGGGACTTGTTCTAATTCCTATCAGGCGCTCTCAGTTGGGAGCCGGCAGTTACGAAGCACGCGATGTCTAGCGCCACAAGTGAGTTAAGTACTTTTAATCCCATATTCGAGTTTTCTGGAATCCTAGGGTCACTGGCATTGCCGAATTCACTGGAATTCTAAGGGGCATTGTCATTGTCGAGTTCACTGGAATTCTAAGGGGCATTGTCATTGCCGAATTCACTGGAATTCTAAGGGGCATTGTCATTGTCGAGTTCACTGGAATTCTAAGGGTCATTGTCATTGCCGAATTCACTGGAATTCTAAGGGTCATTGTCATTGTCGAGTTCACTGGAATTCTAAGGGTCATTGTCATTGCCGAATTCACTGGAATTCTAAGCGGCATTGTCATTGTCGAGTTCACTGGAATTCTAAGGGTCATTGTCATTGCCGAATTCACTGGAATTCTAATGGGCATTGTCATTGTCGAGTTTGCTGGAATTCTAAGGTGACTGCCGATGTCGAGTTTACTCGAATTTAAGATCATTGTCATTTTCGGGTATACTCGAATTCTAGGGCGACTGCCATTGTCGAGTTTACTAAAATTCTAAGGTGACTGTAATTGTCGAGTTTACTAATATTCTAGGGTGACTGCCATTGTCGAGTTTCCTAAAATTCTAAGGTGACTGTCATTGTTGAGTGTACGTACTAACATTCAAAGGTGACTAGTGCCATTGTCGAGTTTACTAAAATTCTAAGGTGACTATAATTGTCGACTTTACTAAAATTCTAGGGTGACTGCCATTGTCGAGTTTACTAAAATTCTAAGGTGGCTGCCATTGTCGAGTTTACTAAAATTCTAAGGTGACTGCCATTGTCAAGTTTACTAGAATTCTAAGGTGACTGTCATTGTCGAGTTTACTAAAATTCTAAGGTGACTAATGCCATTGTCGAGTTTACTAAAATTCTAGACCTAAGGTGACTGCCGTTGTCGAGTTTACTAGAATTCTACGGTGACCACCATTGTCGAGTTTACCGAAATTCTAAGGTGACTGCCATGGTCGAGTTTACTCGAATTCTAGGGTCACTGTCATGTTTCAGTTTTCTTAAACCAGGATAATTGCTACACATTTGCGAGTTTTCTCGATGTAGGATAGTGACTGTTCAGCGCTCTCCAGCATGTCAAACCAGGTTTGTTTGCTTCTTGTTTCAACCAAGTTGTCTTTCCTCGTGTGTGGGGGGGGGGGGGGGGGCGGGGGGAGGGGGTTCTGGCACTTTTTTTACCTTTTATATACCACAGCTCGGTTAGGATTTTGATATCCCGCACGGTTGTTGTTGTTGTTGTTGTTGTTGTTGAAGTTTTGCACTGTTTATCAAAACCGCTGATGGATGGGCGCGGTGTTGCACGTCGTATTCCATGCCTCACATTACTACAAGGGACCATTTTTTTTTATCACAGTGGGAGTGTAAAGCAGTCCCTTTTCTGTCAGCGTAGGTACAACCAGGTCTTAGCAGTGACAGAAAGGATTAGCAAAGCTATAGCGTTTCGATCAGGTTATGCAAGTCCGGTCACGTGCCTTGGTTTGGGCAAACACACTGTGACACTGTCCCCAGTCGGTTTTGATTTTAGTATGCAGAACTGGCGGCGCTCGTATATAGTGTTCTGAATGACTTCTTTGTCTGGACGAAAAAGTGTTTGGGTGGTCGCCCAAGGAGTGCTAACTTTCGGAGGTACAAAATCTCTCTCTCTCTCTCTCTCTCTCTCTCTCTCTCTCTCCTATACCATTTCATTATATGATTAGTATTTGCAAAGGTCGCACGTGTGTGTGTGAATGCGTTTGGACCTGACGGACGATTTTCTCTATGGTTTTGTTTCTTGTAGTTTTCTGTCTTGAATTATCTTTCTCTGTATTTTTTTTTTTTTTTTTTAGTTGATAGTCTCTGTAGCATGAGCAACGGCAAGTTTGTAAACTGGCGAATTTTTTTCAAAACTTTTACCGTTGATAAATAATGTTTCATCATCATCACACACACACACACACACACACACACACACACACACACACACACACACAACCTGCCACTCCACCAGCAAGAGGGCTCAGGCTGGCGTAAGATTCATGCTGAACTAGTCATAGGACAGCCTGAACAAGAGGGTTTTCAGTTTGGCTTTGAAATCAAACAAGTCAGATGCATTACGAATGCACTGGGGAAGAGAATTCCAAATTACAATTATTTAACCTTCTTTACTGTCTCATAAACGAAAGTATAGTGCGTCTGCAAGAAGAATGACACTGTCTGGTGTTCAGAACTGTGCAGAACTGTGCATAGCAAGTTTGCTAATTCAATCGCCAACGATTTTCAGCGATAACTTTCTGTGGAGCCACTTATGGATACCTGTCAAAGAAAAAAAGTCGATCCTGACCTTGTGACCTAATATATTTCATGTCTGTCTGGGTTCTCATTTTCTCCGTTCTTCTCCGCGCAAGTAAAACAAGCCCAAATCCACATTTTCACTTGTTTTTTTTTGTAAGCCTTGTAAGTTCTTTTGAAGGAATGTATCAGTTCCAAAATTATACTTTGACGTCATTCACTGATGTCACTTGAGGCTCTCGGGACGTGTATTTTAGGCTGATATCGATACTCGGCATTTCTCCAGCTCGCATTTTCAGTGAAAATTTCACTTACGCCGAGGGGAAACGGAAAAACCCGACTGTCATGAAACAAATTAGATCACTAAGCCAGGAGCAACTTTTTCTCACTGACAGTATACGAAAGTTCCTTCGTAAAAAGTTCTCACCGAAAATCGTTGGCAACTGAATTACCAAACGCACTACGTTTAAGTGGTATGTAACTCTATCTAAGCTGTGTGATGCTTGACGCCATCGAGACGGCTCCCAACGAACTGCGGGTCGAGAAATGGGACGACAGACCTGAACTCAATAGCACGGGTCGTTTTTCTCTGTGCACGTGATAATCTGGTTTCCCATGGCTTTGAGGGATGAGCTTGGGGATAAAACCTGACCTTGTAAGGGTAGGGACGGTTGGCTCAGTGGAAGGATTTGCCTTTCAAATTACATGGACCGGTCGCCACTTGTTCGTAAAGATTCCAACGGACTATCTGTAATCGCTTATCTTTGAGTCGTGTTACGTATGTCTGCGCTGGCCGCGTCTCGTGTCTTGAGGCGGAAACTGGTCGATTTAGTTGTTCTTCGGATTACACGTCTTTGGTTCTGTTGTTCGTGACTGTACTGTCTGCCTGTCGCCTCCGAGGCGGAATCAGCGTGATTTGAGTTCGTCTGCTTACAGATCAGGGGCTCTCTGACGTCTGAGACTTCCGTTTCCATGTGATCTGGTTATTTGTGCTCGGTTGGTTAAATTCGCCCGTTAGGGGGTGCAAATGTATACCAGTCATTTCCAGGGGGAGCAGCTGTACCCCAGCTGCGCGGGACGGGGCGAAAAATGTGTCCTGAATTTGGTTCTCGCGAGTTGAAGTGTCACGTGACAGCTAACTCCGTTTTATGAATGCAACTTTAACGAAAGCATTAAAGGAATATGGCCATCAGGTGGTGAAGGGTGAGTGGGTGTTTGGGGGTTTAACGTCCTTTTCCACCACATACGGGTGATATCAAAGACAGGGCAACGATGAAAAAGGCAGCACAAATATTTGGCCCAAGCCGGGATACGAACTCACGACCCGAGCATTAGCAGTCCAACGCTCTACCATTGGGCCACCCCGGCATCCCCATCAGGTGGTGAAGATTTATGTGTGTATATAGTATCTTTTGTAATAAGTAACTGTTTCGCTTTCCGGAGACGAGCCATTCGATGAAAACTTCTTTTTCTGCGTTCCCTGTCCTGGACTCTGCCTCAGATGATTAGGTTGGTGGTTTTGATGAATTCGATGGTCTATAGGAGTTCTGTTTTGGTGTTCCAGAGTTTTTATGTTAGCGTTGCTCCATTCGGCCACAGCTGTGTCCTTGCTTCTTGGAAAAGAGGGGAGGACTGCAGAATGTGGTGGTGGTGTGTGTGGGGGGGGGGGGGGGGGGCTGTTCCGCATAGGCAATCCGGTGAATGTGCCAGTCCAAGGCGGTACAGGTGGATATACAGTCTGCAGGTCACAGAATACAACTTGTTGCTGCTCTCTGGCTCCTACAAATGTGAGGCAGCACAAGTCCTTGTAAACGATTTTGCAAACCAAAACCCACAATATTTCCCAGAAGCAACGCATGTCCGCAGGCTGCATGCCTAAAATGAAGCCTGGAAACCGTAATTTACATAATCTGCCGGTGTGGCGTCCTTCCCCACTCCGTAAACAAAACTGCGCACTTACTTATCCATGCTCGGGCTCACGCCATAATTATGGCCAAAAATAGGTCACCCCTCAAGTCAGCATTCCCATTTTTCTGCACATCAAACATTCCTCTTTTCACCAAAACCCAAAATGCGGGTTCAAAATGCTCTTTTAGCAACTCACAAAAACACAGTGAAAGGCGGAAAATCATTTTAATAGTGCAGGACCGCTTACTCCCTTGCCTGCCTCATTTGAATTATGTTCTGAGACCTGCAGTGTCCAGTTCGTAAGCGGAAAATGTTGGTCTGTTGGTGACGCTGGAGCTGTGGCATCTGGTCGTTAGAGGGGGGGATTTTGTTGAGCCGTCCAGATCGTCTTGTAGTAACGTCTGACCGGAGTTTTGGCTTCACTGTAGGAGACAAGCTGCTGTAGTTGCGAGTTTTGCAAAAGGGACAAAGTGTTGGATGTGCCTGCGGGTTCTGCAGAGGTATCTTTTCCCCCGAACTGCCTATCGTAAAGACATAAACCTGCCAATTATGAATTCACCAGTGACTTCATTATCTTAAATTTCTTCTTGATTTTCGCTGAACCCCGAAGGGATGCACTGCCAGATTGATAAATGACCGGATTATTTTGATAGTCCTTTTTTTTTGCTGCGAGGTGAGGACCCATTAGTTTTACATACATTTACAAATTAAATCTGATTTTCAAGTTGGCCTGTGTATTCGCTTAGTTTCATCGAAAACTACTGAAACTGGAAATTGATTGATCTAGTTTATGAATGTAAATTGAGGTCACAAATAACTGTCTCCAGTAATTTCCTAGTTTAACTTTCAGCCCCCCCCCCCTCCCAAAGCTACGTTTCAGCCAAGAAAAGGAGGAAAAAGGTTACATTTATCAACTAATCAAGATGCATTTAATGCCGCATGGGACAGTCTAACTTCATGTTATAATTCTTGAATGTCAGTATCAACTATCAAGGCAGTAATTCACTTATGGGTGCAGGAGAGGCTTCTAAATGCCTTTAATAATGATAACATTTGTTTCCTTGCTCCTGTGGTCCCCCAGCAGGGCACTGCCCCCTGCACTCGGGCGCAGGTTTCAGTCTTCTTCCCCCCCCCCCCCCCCCCCCCCCCCCATCCCGCAGCAGTTCCCCAGCCTGTGTATAATAGACGCATACGCTGCTTTACTGGAAACTTTACGTCATCATAGGCGCTCGACAAAACACCCAATCCCTAAAAACTCACTCACTCACTCGCTCGACAAAACACAAAGCGCGATAGCGCGCGGTCAGCGGCGGTTGACTGGCGTGGCGAGGAAAAAATGGGACCGTGTTCTGTTCACTGGCGAGCCGACGGCGTGCCGCGTCAGTGCCCCTGGCGAGCCGATTTAATCGGCTGGGAGTGCATTTTACCGCTGGTCGGCAAGTAAAATCGCCGCGTCTGACCAGCCTTTAAGGCCTTGTCAAACGTAGAGTGCCTGCGAGGCACCCGCGTGTGTATTGCGCGGGGCTTGCGGTCATACGTTGCAACACACTTTGGCTACCAGCTGCACCGCCGCCGGCCCGGCGCTCCAATCCACAAAGCATGGTCAGCGGCGACTTGCTGGCGTGGCGAGGAAAAAAAATGGGACCGTGCTCTATTCACAGGCGTCGCGGTGGCGTCTGCGGGGAGTGCCTGCTACAAGCGGATATGATTGGCCGTGAGGGCATTTTGCCGCTGGCAGGCCTGCAGAATCGCAACGTGTGACAACCATATAAAGCGGGTTGGCGGTAGTACATGTATGCAAGCAAAACAACACCGGAGCGGCGGGCGTTCCACGGGCCTTGATCAGTTGATGTAATTGCAGTGATGGCCTGTGCCTGGCACGGCTCCTTCACGGGCGTCGGGAATTCCTGACGAGCATTTTCTGCGTGTCTGGCAGGCAATTATTTACTTTGGATCATCCCTCGAGAAAATCCATACTGGCCTTCAAAGAGAGAGTTTTCTCACGCACAGCTGGGTACAAGAGTGCCTTACGTATGGAGCGAATAAGGGGGGGGGGGGGGGGGGAGGGGGTGTCCGTACTTGTGATAGGCACTACCACTGACTGGTTTACGATGAGAAAGCATCGACATCGCGCTGTGTCGGCAAAATTTCTCCAGAATCTGTTGATCAGTAGCAAAAACTGCGCAAGGGGAGAGTGGGTAGGTGTGTGTTTGGGGGTTTGACGTCCTTTTCCACCACACACGGGTGATATCAAAGACGGGGCAACGATGAAAGAGCCAGCACAAATATTTGACCCTAGCCGTGATACGAGCTGACGACCCGAGCATTAGAAGTCCAGTGCTCTACCGCAAGGGGAGAACAGCACAAGGGGTAAAGCACGAGGTTTGAAAGTATACATAGAGCCCGGAATTTGCGAGGAGTAGGAACTGAGGGTCCGTCCAAATAGTGCGAGGCAGTGCGTAAATTTGTCAGGACGCGCGGCAAATAATGGGAGGAAGAGCGAACACATTGTAAAATCACTGAAATCATGCAACAGAAAATGTGTTTTTTGTATTGCCGGCGTGGAGGGGGAATGGGGGGGGGGGGGATCTTTACGTTTGTTATCTTTGCTGAATAGCGGAAAGTCGAGTTAACACGATAGTAGAAGCCACTGCAAGCCACTATTACGCAAGGCGTGGGCCTTCCCGCTAGGAGCGAGACCGATGGCTTCTAGTGATCTGAAGATTTCAAGAAAAAAATGCGAGTTTTGCATGGGCTCTTAAAAGAGCTAAGCCCCCAACAAAAAGCTTTCTTAAGTGTGAAAAATTTTTACAGAGTCGACCGTGCAAGCACAGTCAACTCGGTTTTGTCGCGGTGTCTGGACATTGTGTGAACTCTGCAACTGTGACAAGAGTTGACTGTGCTTGCACGGTCGACTCTGTAAATGTTTTTCACACTTCGGAAAGCTTTTTGTTGGGAGCTTAGATCTTGAAGAGTTAATTCGAACACTATTTCAGGTACATGGGTTTGCACCTTCGCAAATTTCTGTTCGATGACTTTGACCGCGGACATACTCCTCCGTGGCCCGAAGTGTAATTGAACTCTTGTAAAAGTTGGTCAAGCTTAGACATCATCGTGACAGATCATGATTGGCTTTTTCTTTGACGTACAGTAATTTTCTCGCCTGCCAAATATCAGTCATGAAAACCACCCTCTCCGCTGCATTAGAGTTGACATTTCGAACAATGGCATTGATGACACACGCGTCATGCAAAAAAGAAGAAGTAATATTCTGAGCACGAAGCCAGAAAACAATTTAAAACAAGTAATAATTGGATTTGGGGGAAAAAACCGTATGCATGTTTACCTCAGAAATTTCTAATGGAAGAGCAACCAATGCAGGACATGTTAGCATATCATGGATGTTTTTTTTTTTTTTTTTTTTGGTAAAGCCAATTCTAATTGGAGGAAACAGTCGGAATGCATTATTGAGCTCGTGTTCCTGGGGTTACTGAATATGTGTGAAACCGTAGAAAAAAGGACACCGTGCAGGAAGGAAGCCAATTCGTTGTGTACGAGAGTCTGGTAATTTCTTTCTTGTGTTGAATTTTTTTCCCCACGCTAGCATCTCGACAGCCGGTGTAATTAGCCAGATGTACTCTCCAGCCCGAATGATTCCGGGGCACCCCCAGCCTCACGCTACATAGACCCGGGGCACTTTACGCCTACGCTGAAAGCGTCTAGGGTCTAACACCAGCTGGTATAACGTGGATGTTCAGTGCCCGGACGACAAATTAAAATACAGGCTTTTTCTTCGCCGATGTTTCCTTCATAGAGAGAAGGAGGGGGGAACCACACAGCTCGCTTCGACTGTGACGTCACCGCCATCGAGTCTCAGCTACTGTGTTTGGAAAACTGACGGAAAAGCGTCATTCATCCTGCGGTGTCCTGTTCCATATGTCCCTTCCTACCTCTCTGTCTATCCCGCACCAGCCCATTCGCCTGTCTCTTTCTCTTTAAAAACCTCCCGAATTTAGCCGCTCTGTCCTTCCTCTCATCTCTCATCCGATTCCTGAGTTCGGCCCTTTCATCTATATTTCCTTTTTTTAACCCCTCACTCACGTCTGCACTACCAGTGGCCCTTAGGAATAAGTTATATTGGGCATATTCTGCGAACTGGTTTATTGCGCCTAGGAGATGATAAGTTGCAATATTTGCCGTATATGCGCTTAGTATTTATCTTTGTTTTACCTAGTTGTAATTGTTATTTGTTTTCTACGCTTTTTTTGTAACCGGGATTTCGAGAAATTAGCATGAAGGTGCAACGTCTCCTGCATGTCCTAGGTTTATACTGCCCCGTAGATCAGTTTGCATCCTTTGTCCAACGTTACATTTGTGTTTTTTTTGTGTGTGTGTTTTTTTTTCATGTAGTGCAGGCACACTTAGCCGCGAATTAGTCGTTGTGGCTTGCGCGGCTTTAAGCCCTAAAAAACTCACTCGCTCACCCTGTTCCATATGTCTTCGGCAACACAGATGTCTAAGCTGTTATGAAATTTATTAACAACACGCTAAAGGTGTACAACTAAACCGACGATAATCAGACTAGGGTCCCCTTTTCCCGGGGTGCTGCCTTGCGGATGTGATCAATTGTTAACGTAGTACTTCGGTTCAGCTTCGGTTGCTTCGCGTGTTCCGCGCGTCGGAGAGGTTTCGGCTGCTTACGAGTCACGCTCGCAGTGCACTGACGGGAGAAGGATCGACCTTCTTGTGCGTAGTGATTATCCGAGCCGTAGCAGGGGTGAGATGAGATTGGTTGGTTCGTTGTTTATGAGTTTAACGTCCTTTTCCACCACGTAAGGGTGATATCAAAGACGGGAGCAACGAGAAAAAGGCCAGCACAAATAGTTGGCCCCAGCTGGGATTCGAACTCACGACCCGAGCATTGAGAGTTCAAAGCTCTACCAGTCGGCTTTCCCGGCTCCCCGATGAGATGAGAAGCGAAATCGGCGCGTGTAGTTTGTAACCACCCCCACCCCACCCCAAATGCAATTTCATTGACATAACTCTTTGACCGCTGGCCCCATCGTGTCTCAAAATTTAATCAATCTCTCTTAAAAACTACCCAAGCTCAGCTTGTCTAATCCGTGGACGTTGGCTATATAATTTCCGATGATTGCTTTCTCCTGCTCTTTGGAAGTTAAGATGAATGGAAATGTGCTGCAAGGGTGAAAAACGTCATGCGTTTAGGCAGAATGCGGGCGCCAGGAATCCCAAATGTCAGCTGCTTCAAAGAACGAGGGACGATGATATCTGGGTTTTCATGCCAGTACCCATTAATCGCTGCTTCAATTAAGACGGGACCTTTTGATCCAGCTTGTGATATTCGTGTTGAAAACGCAGCAGGAATCGCTGAAACGCAGACGTGGAGGCTGGAAGTTTGTGTCATGCAGACAACTTTTCGATGTTAACATGACCCAGACACGACCAGCTCATTTCCAGCGCTTCGTGGAGCATTTTAACTCTTAATGTTTTGTTGCTGTTGTTTGTTGTTTTGCTACCCCAACTCTTTCCCAGCTCCAGTAGTGTTCCTTCCCAGGTCATGGGTGGAATCCACGGAGGGCTCGGGAAGCTGGGGCAATTTTTTTTATTATAAATTATGCATGATGATGGTGATGAGAATGATGGTAAGATGATCCGCCACCGTCAGTTTGTGTCCTTCGCCAGTGTGGTGGCGGCGGCACCTCCGGTCACAACAGAGTTGAATAAGAATATCATAGATTTAATGTGAAAATCAGATGTTACATTAATTTTCCTGTGTCTTATCTGCACGTGGTTGGTGCTCAGGCATGCGCACAGTACACTCAAAACATTTTGATGACGGACTCTGTCGATATCTATACCGCTGAAAAGTAAAGCTACATTAATTTTATTCGTTTACTCTCTCTCTCTCTCTCTCCCCCCCCCACCCCCACCGGCTGGGGCCAGATATTGTGCCGGCCTTTTTCTCGTTGCTCCGTCTTTGATATCACCCTTACGTGGTGGAAAAGGACGTTAGACTCCCGAACAACCCCCCCTCTCTCTCTCTCTCTCTCTCTCCTTTAAAGTAATGTTACTGGTTACCCTTTCTTTTTCTTTTTCTTTTTTTGCAATAACTGTTCACAAACAAACAAACAGAAATAGGCGTAACCTTCAAACAAAACAAACTACGTGGAGATTTTCATGTAAAAATACGAATGCGACCAGATTGGCTGAAGTCCGCCCCGTTGAAAAGAGAAGGAAAACGGACTAGCAAGAAAACCGGGAAAGCAAAAGTCGTACTGAAAGAGCAGCCTTGTTGAATGTGTTACAGGTACCCCGGGGCGTGACCCCACCCCAGGCAGCGTCCCAGCGATGAGCGGCAGTTTAGGGACATCATCTGGGCAGAATCTGCACACCGAGCAACCGCTTCATAATCAGGTTGTCCTCGCCATAAACTACGGAACTTCAGGCCACACTAGTGAAGCCCCTGGGTCGTTCGCAGGCCGTCCCTGTGGTCTGAGGTCTTCTGAAGAAGGTCCTGGGTTTTCTTGCAAGGAATCTCAGTTCACGCAGCTACGGGAAGACGTGTGTTCGGTAACAGACACTGGTACCGCAGTCTCTGGCACTCATGGTTGGAGTGGCGAAGGATCTGTCACAGCTACACCAGCAGACTCACGAGAACCGTCTAACGCTGGAGCTTCTCCTGTTGCTGAAAACTCCAACAGAAGCGACTTCTTGGGCTCATCTTCAGTGGGAAGTTGCTGTGCTGCCCCTGCTACTCAACCAAGTGACATTTCCAGTAATGACACTATTGAAATGAGCGTGACGGAGACGTCAAATATTGTTTTCTCAGAACCTGAAGCAACTGTTGAAGACACTCACCAGGAGGAGCGCGCCGTGGCGGTTGTGGCTGGAGACGGTGGATGTGACAAGAGACAGCGGGAGCTCAGAGACAATGGGACACAAGAGAATGAGGAGAATGGCGAGCAAAAGCCAGGTGCTGCAGCACGGGTTCCAGGCGATCAGCTGAAGAAGCCAGAATCTCGGGTACAGACGCCAGTGGATGAATCAAGTAGACCAATGGTTGAGGCACAGACGCCAAATGAGGCACAGACGCCAAATAATAAAATACAGAAGCCATTGGATGAATCAAGTGGACCAGTGGATGAATCAAGTGGACCAGTGGAAAAATCACACAGACCAGTGGATGAATCACGCAGACCAGTGGAAGAATCAACTGGACCAGTGGATAACGCCCAGAAGCCAAATATTGAAGCACAAGCACCAGTGGATGAATCACGCAGACCAGAACATGAGCTAAACCCGCCGGCACAAGCACGAGCGTCACATAATGAGGTACAGACGCCAAAAGGTGATGCACAGAGACATATGGAGCAGTGTTGCAGATCAGGGAATGAGGCACATACGCCAGTTGAGGCACAGACGCCAAATAATGAAGCTCAAACGCCAGTTGAGCAGTCACGCAGACTATCGCATGAGGTACAGACGCCAGAGAATGACATACTGACGCCAGACGACTCGGTACAAATACCAGAAAACGAGGAAGAGGAAGAAATAGACGACGACGAAGAGGAACTCAAAGAGACAGAGGAGGAAGAAAACGAAGAGGAAGAAGACGAAGATGAAGAAGCGGATGCAGAAGAGGAGGAAGACAAGATGGCGTTCCAAGCCCCGGATGTGGATCGTGGCTGGGCCTGGGTGGTGCTTGTGTCTGCCTTTCTCGGGATGACCATATTTGGCACTTTCACTTTCTCCATCGGCATATTTCAGGCCGAGGTTCTTCAAGCCGTCGATCCTGATGTTCAGAAGGTGTCCTGGATTGGGGCTACCCATCTCAGTGTTCTCTGCGTCACTGGTGAGTGAATCAGTGAGTTGTCGATACTTGAGGCAGTTGCCCACTTTGAGTGAATTTGTCTCCCCTGAGGCACTGCAAGGGTCGTGGAAAGCACTGGAGCAATGCCAATTATCTGCTCCTAATAGAACGTCAGTTACGCATTTTCCTCCGTTGCCATATTTGCTTTTACCAAAATAACGCTGTTTCAACATAGTATACCTTTCCTTATACATATTTTACGAAAAATTTCGTATTGTGTTTCAACCCGTGAAGCAGAAATTGCGTAACTGACGTGGCGCATCTTTTGGAATTGTCCACCGGTCCGTTTTGCATGTTCGATCTTTAAGAGTTTGGAAAAGGTTTCACTTGTTATTACTGGTTTGGGGGGGGGGGGTATTTCTGTGGTGGTGGTGGTGGTTATTTGCATGGGGTTTTGTGACTAAACGGTCCACATCAAACGAACTTCACGAAATCTAAACTGCCTTGTTCCCTCATACTCTTTTTACAATTGTTTTTTTGTCAGTTCACCGTGATTCTCGGCTCCCGTGAACAAGTCATTATCCCTGGCCTTTGGTTTTTAATCCGAGTTGCTTTAAAAAAAAAAAAAAACACCACCACCACCACCACCACCACCCCCCCCCCCCCCAAAAAAAAAAAAAAATTCTTTGCTCGGGTTCCTTTTTGTCTGTAATCAAATTCAGGTTACCAGAGTCGTTTTCTAACGTGATTTGAGAGGAGTATATTTCTGTCCCTGTCTGAGAGGAGTATATTTCTGTCCCTGTCTGAGAGGAGTATATTTCTGTCCCTGTCTGAGAGGAGTATATTTCTGTCCCTGTCTGAGAGGAGTATATTTCTGTCCCTGTCTGAGAGGAGTATATTTCTGTCCCTGTCTGAGAGGAGTATATTTCTGTCCCTGTCTGAGAGGAGTATATTTCTGTCCCTGTCTGAGAGGAGTATATTTCTGTCCCTGTCTGAGAGGAGTATATTTCTGTCCCTGTCTTTCTTTTTTAATTTTCTTCTCACAAACTGTTACTGATAGCCCGACGATTTTTTTTATATATATATTTGTTTTAAACTCGAGCAAATTGTATTAACCTTTATTGCTGCCTGACCGTTTTCTTACCGAGATTGGAGAAAAGCGTGTTTGACTTTTTCCGAGACGCGCTGTAATTTTCTTTTGCTTTTTCCTCTCCGAAATTTTCGAATTTCCTCCGTGTCTAGCACATAAGATGTTCTGTGGTTTCGTTTTATCTTCCGATGGCAGCGTGATCATTATTTTGCTGTAACGTTCTCTCGTTTCTGCGAAACTCTCTGAATGAAGCAAGTTACCCTACTTGTAGTTAAGAATCGATTGGGGTGGGTTTTTTTTTTTTTTTTTTTTTGGTGCTTCTTAAAAGGAATACACGCTGACATATCCTCGTGCATGCATTAAGAGATCAGCCTTGCTGTCTTTTTTTGTCTTTCCAGAAGTTTTATTTGGATGAACAGATTCATGATTCAAGATTAAATGCTCGGTGGTGGATCTAATTCTTCGTCCTCCAGAGGCTGTTGCTGCACTAGTATACCGCCATCTGGGAAAGGAACGTAAATGTCATGAACTTGATAGGCGTTTAGGTCCTTTTCCCGGCTGGTTTGGCGGTCCTCCTCCGCAAGCAAACTTCTGCGAGCTTTCGCCCTAGAAACACCGCGCGCATGCCCATTGTCACACCGGAAGTGAAACTTCACCAGTCAGACGTCTCCCTTAATTTAACATTTAGCAGCAATGTGATTGGTTCGTTGCTATACCAACCGAGACGCTGATTGGTCAATCTGGCATTATTTCGGATTTCGGATACATGCGACGGATTTTGGGCGAGTGTACGAAGCGGTATTTTGAGGAGCGATGTTTTTACGTATAATAATATTGGTAATCTTAGGATTCCAGAAATCCATGGGGCTTGAAGTGGTGGTCTTGTAGCATTCCGGATCTCCATGACACCACCAAGATGCGATTCTTGAGGTCCGGACTGCTACGGGATCATCATTCTAAGCCCGTGTATTTGTAGAATCTCACGAATAGCCATTCTATGTGCGTCAGAGAAACAGCCTCAGGGAATTGGTGAATGATAGAATTTTATAGTAGAACCCTCTAAAGTTTTACTGATCTATTTTTAATCTTTAGCTTTTGTTTTGATTGTTTCCTGTTTTGGGTTTTTTTTTTAACGCAAATTGCTGACGGCAACTCCTGCATTTCGTTTGAAAAAAAAACTAAAAACTTATGTTACTATCTTTTTTTCTGTCTCTAAACCCTTCCCCCAATACAGGACCATTTGCCGGCTTAATAAAGAATAAGATGGGAAGCAGAGCTACTGTTCTCATGTCCAGCCTCATCATATGCGCTGGCATGGTGGGAGCATCGTTATCACGCAACGTTACCCAGTTGATACTAACATATGGTTGCATCACAGGTACGTGTTTTGGTGTGTGAGCGGGCCAGTCACCCCACTGGGCGAGACACTCGCAGTGACTGATGCCAAGCGAGTTTTGGAGTCTGATAACCGGTCGTTTCCCAACAGAAAACAGAAGAAAAGTGGACGTAACAATACTAACATCCGGCAGGCTGAATATTTGACAAATTAGAAGAGCAGTTGCTTCAATTTTGTAACAGCCAGCAGAAAAGGTAAAAGTGTAGTGGTTTCCCAATGGCCAGATCATTTTGGGTCAGCACTGGTCCCAAGATGGCAACCGAGTGGGCCCAACTCCTGCTGCCCAGTGGGCACCAGGAAGCTTTGCCACGGGGCGCAAAAAAGGGCCAAAATATTGGATCCAAGGGGGACCAAGTGGGCCTGCACACACAACTGCCGCATATTTCCCACCCATCAGCTGCCCATTCATCAGCTGCCCAAATGTTACTCAGGGGATTGCTGTGGGCTGCCCAGTTGGCACCCAAAACAACACGCCCTCTTTGATGATACCCAGCAGATCCATTAGAGGAGTGGTGGTGTAACTTCCGTGAGAGTTTTATAACATGGAATCCACACTCTTCAATTTCGAGACATCTGACAGGTGAGAAAGAAAAGACTGGCGTAAGCTTTTAGATTTCGAGATTCACATGATGTTCAGCTTGCAAGTTCTCAGAGGAAGATTGGTGTTTCGCTGACCAGCTCTCATCCCCAGTGCTGGCTTGCTTCAGTTTGACGAGTCTATCGCCTGGTGGGTACTGGCTTCATTGTCATATTGAACACTACTTACTTGTGTCTTCTAATGCCCTTCGCTCTTCCCTGGCAGGTTCTAGGTTCGCCTCCATGGCGCCATCTGTTGCTCGATCATGACTTGCTCAGACTGACTCGGCCAGCGGTCGGTACAATGTGGTTAGTCGAGCTTCATCCCGTCAGTAAGAGAGCTTTGGCACAGGGGTAAATTCACACAGCGGTCCCCAGCAAGACCTTAGGTTTGTTCGTCGATGCAAATCTGTGACCCTTTTCCAAAAAAAAAGGTGTAATTCAAAGTAATTATGTGTGTCATTTGACTGCATTATTTTTCCCGGTCCACCCAAAACCCCACCAAACACACGTAAGCATTTCTTCATTTCATTACCCAGTAAAATCGGCATAATGACCATTGTAACTTTTCGCGACATATTCATATTCATGTAGAAACACTGAAACCATAGCTTCAACCGTTTTGTCTTCAACACTTTAATAATAGGTAAGTACAGGTACCAAAAAAAAACCCCACCCAAATATAGCTTATCTGGGGATCTCTGAGTACATATTTACCCCTGATGCGATTAAAATTGTAGAGAAAGTGCTCACCGGAAATCGTTATGTAGCCACGTTTCAGTTTTTTGTTTGTTTGTTTGTTTTTTCACTCCTTCTTGAACACGTTCTTAAAGACTATCCTTTCCTTTTTGCTTTCTTGAGATCTGTGCCATTATTATGTTACATCAGACGAATAATTACTGATTGTTGAACATAAAGCACGCGGGGAAAACACCCGTCTCACAGCAATTTCCTTGTTAGGCCTGTAATTTTGGGAAAATGGTTTCCCAGAATTTGGGGAAAATGGTTTCCTTTTATTAAGGTCCCCCCCCCCCCCCCCGAAAAAAAAAATCAGCCTCATTTTGCGCAGTGCGATTTCGACAGGAAAAAAACAGCACGTTAGCCTTTGTCCCCATTCATCACGTGTCAACACTGAGTTTTATCATTTTATTTGACAAAGTTAATGTTGACTGTCGTCACTGTCATCTGTAAATACAAGTGGATTGTTTGGATTGTAATTGTAGATGATAGCTAGGTGTTGAAAAATCAATAGGGACATCTTTTATCACCCTTTTTGTGTTAGTGGGTTTGATGTCTGTCGTCTTCTTTCTTTCTTTTTTTTTTTTTTTTTTCTTTCTTCTACTTCTTTTTTTTTTTTTATCAGAATACATATTCTAATACCGACTATGTTGGCGGGTTTAGATTGTTTTTCGACCAGAAAAATGAAAACTCAATCTGTTGATATGAATTTGTGAGGGTAAGGACTACTGTCTCTTGAAGTCTGAAATGTTCAGATATGTTAATTTCTGAAAGCCTTAATGCCCGTGAAAGCATCGGTGTTTCCCCAGTTCTGGTTCCATGAGACTTTGATGGTTGTTTGCCTTTATGTGTTGGAAGTATTATGGGCCAGCGTAGACCACACCGCTGTAATAACGCTATAATAATATTATTCCAAATGGGACGATGAGAGCGAACTTGGCCCATTGAGCATAATTATCTAGATGACAAACAACATCGGTGAGTATTTTGTACGTGTCGCTGAATGTCTTCGGCGTGTCGTTACTATCAGTGTTTGGCTGACTGTCTATCTGAACTGTCTGCAGGAATTGGAACTGGCATGGCCCTCAATCCCATGTTTGTCAGTATGGGGTTCTACTTTGTGCGCTATCGAGGATTCGCGTCTGGCATCATTGCCGCTGGCTCTGGTGCGGGGATGTTCATTGGTACGTGAATTGTCTGGCGTACAGCATCGTTCAGTGTGCATGAATGCATTTCAGCATGATTTAAGGCCGCAAACATTTTGGTGGTGTTTTTTAATGTTTGTGTTTTGTTTGTTTTTTGTTTTTTAAACTGTGGACAGAGCTTCAGATTGTCGGCGCGCCCCGCGCCATTGACGCGTGAAATATCAAATGACGCGCAAGAGTTAATGTGTATGCGCCAGTGTGGCGCGCGCACTTTTGGCCTTATACACATCGGAGTAGGGCCTAGGCCCCCCTAGTGAAACTAAAAACAATCGCGTCTCTGCACTGCCTTGCCTTCCCAACATGTATCGTATCGCAGCACATCATTGGATGACAGATCTTCCCGAAAGCCAATCCGCGAATACCTTACTTAATTACTTGGTGATGCCAACATTCGCTGAATAAAACGTGAATCTCATTGGTTTTCTCTATTAGGAACATCCAATGGAAAATGCTTATATTAACAGAGCGTTGGCTTGGTCTGCAGATTCCGAGAACTAATGCTTGTTTCTGTATCAACTGCTCCATCAAAATGTCGAAAAAAACCATCGGCGAAGAAAATAAAATTGGTGGCAGGCCAATCTCTGCTCACATTTGCTCGGACTGAATCTGCAGCTGCAAGTAGGTCGTTTTCATATTCATGATCTCATCAAATTGAACGCCGCAACGCATCGGCGTGACAGATCTATATGATGTTTTTTTCCCCCAACGGCATGACTTCGTTTCCCAAATGTGAAAATGATGGGTCAGACGAAATCTAACAGAAAGGTCGGGGAGGAAAAGTTTGGAGGGAGGAAAGTAGGCCTAAACTCTGTGTGTGTGTGGGCTGCCCGGGGGGGGGGGGGGTGGGGGGTGGCTGAGAGAGATAGAGAGAGACAGGCCTTGTACAGCTCCCAACAATCCAGCTAATATTTTAAGGATAATATCATAACCTTTGTAAATATCACACATTTTCATTGAAAACATGCATGTCAGGAAAAACTCTCTCTCTCTCTCTCTCTGTGCTTCCTTACTAAGTTTCTGTGTGTGTGTGTGTGTGTGTGCGCGTGTGTGTGTGCGCTGTGTGTGGTGTGTGTGTGCGTGTTTCCTTACTAAGTCGTCTGTAGTTTAGCAACGACAAGGTTGTAAACTGGCCGATGGCCAAAATCTTATACCGTTGAAAAATAAAGGTTTGTCACTCTCTCTCTCTCTCTCTCACACACACACACACACACACACACACACACACACACACACACAATGCCGGACCCAACTTCCAAAACATGCCCTTTTGAAAAAGCTGTTCAGGTGTGGGCGCAGAAAAGAAAGCGCTACCTCTTCAAGAAGGACTAAATAAAGTTAGTACACCTCTGACTTTTTTCGTTTCAAGATTTTGTCAATGACCCATCATTTTGAAAATTGGACCACCTCATTTTGCTCAGCCATGGGTCATTGGGCCCATGACATTTAAAAAACAATCTGAAGCTCTGCTGTGACTGTGCATGATGCGGGCAACTCTGTCACAGTTGCACAGTTTTCAGCGCTTTGGAGGCCCTTGTAAAACCACAGCGTGAGTTTGCAGTGACTTCATTGTGCTTTTGATCAGTGAGCGAGACACATCGCAGCAGCGTCTAGCGGGTGTGTCTGCTGCCGCGGCTCGCTCAGTGTCAAAACGCAAACTGAGCTGTGAAATCAGGTTTCCCAGTGGTTTTTAAGAGGTTTCAGGGACGTTGAAAACTATGACAGAGTTGACTGTGTTTGTTGTTGTTGTTGTTGTTGTTTTTAGATACACTGCTTGTGGCTTTTTGTTGACATTGCAGACCTTAGCGTGGTTAGGCCAATAGGGTGAGAGAAAGTTGTCTGTCTGCGCTCTTGCGATCAGACTAGGTTCTTTTATAAGTTTTTGTCAAGGCTTTTTTTTTTTCTTTAAAATAGAAGTCAGTGCACGGCATCACCCGTGTCGTGTATATTTTCCCTGATTCCCTTAGTTTGGCACTAGTGCGGCTTTTGACGTAATCAATGAGTGCATCCAGTTTTAGTCGTTGTTCACGCTTGTGAACTTTTAACAAGGCTAATGGGGAGCCGGGTTAGGGGAATGGTAGAGCGTTGGACTTTCAAAGCTCGGGTCGTGAGTTCGAATCCCGGCTGGGGCCAACTATTTGTGTTGGCCTTTTCCCGTTGCCCCCGCGTCTTTGATATCACCCATACGTTGGTGGAAAAGGACGTTCAACTCCCAAACACCCACCCACCCTTAACACGGCTTAGAAACAAAAGCGTGTTGTATTTAGTTTTACGAACACCCAGAAGCCACTCTCTTAACATATACAAAACATGTTGCATGAGGCAGTTTTCGCTTCTTTTTTTTTTATAGAGAAACAACTTTATGGGATGGGGCAGATTTTGCTGTGCGCAGCAGCAAGTTTCAGTGACAAAAAGCAAGACTGTGACGTTTCTCCAGACAATACATACTTTCACGCACACAGTGACGTAACGAAATCTGCATCGTAGACACCTTACGTGCACACTATGCTGCTACGTTTTTGGTTGGATTTTTTTTTTTTTTTTTTTCCTCCCCCAACAGGCGGGCCCATCATCAGACATCTGATTGACTCGTACGGACTTAGTGGGGCCTATCTTATCTGGGGAGCCGTGGGACTGAACATAGCCGTGGTTGGCATGGTGATGCGTCCTTCCTCCCTGGAAGTGGAACGGGAGAAAGATAATCAGGTTCTTTACAGGTAAGTCCATAGAGCTTACATGATTAGTTCCAGTGGTTTACCACGAAAGAAACCAAGAGATGCTTCAATTTCCTGCTGTAGCTACCGAGCCTCCTGCAAAAAAATTAAAAGATAGAGTGGTTTCTTTCGTGGCAAACCACGAGAACTAATCATGTACGCTGTGTATATCACGAGCATTCGGACTCTTACCTCTAGTAGCATACATTTTCTGCGACATTTTATTTTTCTGGTAGGGCGGCAAGTGACTTACGTACCCCTTAAAAAATTCTGTGCGCTGATTGATGAGAAAATGATGCGTAGAGCAGTTGATGATATCATTCGAAGCATGTGCCCATGTTCTAGCAGTCAAAAGTGCACTCGCAAACACGTCACAGAGATTATTAAACAATAACAATGTTTTGCTGTTGCCTCACAGCTTTTGTCAGAGTCGGCGGGGAGGTTCCGTGTTGGAGCGGTCTTTTCTCCAACTGCATTCCAGGCATGTTGTCTTCATTGGCAACTAAGGAATATTCCTTTTTTCTCTCTTTTTTCTCTTTTTCGGCATATCCCACACCAGCCCATTCGCCTGTCTCTTTCTCTTTTCAACCTCCCGAATTGAGCCGCTCTGGCCTTCCTCTCATCTTTCAGCTGATTTCTAAGTTCGCCCCTTTCCTCTATATTTCTTCTGTTTTGTCCCCTCACTCACGTCTGCACTACCGGTGGTTAGAAATAAGTAATGCAGGGCATATGCTGCGAACTGGTTTTTTTTTTTTTTTTGCTGCCCCAACTCTTTGCCAACTCCAGTGGTGTTCCTCCCAGGTCATGGGTGGAACCCACAGAGGACTCGGAAGCTGGGACAATTTTTATTATGCATGATGATGGAGATGAGGATGATAGTAAGATGATGCTATGGAGGTCCATGTGGTTTGGGACTGCGGGACAGGGCCGCATTCCACGCTTCCTGTCATAAATATCCCGGCATTAACCAGGCCCCCCCCCCCCCCCCCCCCCCCCCCCCCCCCCCCCCCCCCCCCCCCCCCCCCCCCCCCCCCCCCCCCCCCGTAGATCAGTTTGCTTGTCCAACGTTACATTTTTGTTTTTTTCACGTAGTGCAGACACACTTACCGCGAAGTACTTGAAGTAGTCTTTGTGGCTTGCGCGGCGTTAAACCTAAAGCCTCAAAAACTCACACACTTACTCACAATGACAAGAGCGTGTGCGCGAGACAATTTTTTATGATCTCTGCACAGCAACAGAATCCGGCGGTTTGACTCAAGGATGCTGGCCAGTGTGTCCACCCTTCCCAGCATCGGCGGCTGGGGCAGCGTGCTGGGTGCCTCCAGTCTGCTGGTCTTTGACAAGGATGCTGAGGGCGTTCTGCAGCAGTCGCAGGTATGGCAGTGCAGTGCACTTCTCTCTGTTTTAATGATTTTTTTGGTTTTGATGAGCTCTTACACATAATGGGATGTAGTCTTGTTTACACTTTGCGCGACCGCTCGAACATTCAAATTCTCCGACTGTTGTTACACGTCTGGAAAGCTCAGTGTGGTCGCCGCGTAGTCGAGTATCCTTCTGTTGGCTCGGTGCCAGCATTACAGACGCTGTCAGTGTGCAGGTGTCTAAGTGGTGTGATGATAGATACCACGAAAACAGCTCAGAACGATCTGTGAGCTTGAACAATGGTAGTGTTAGCCCCTTTAAAATTAAATAAGAGACTTCATGGTGGGTAAGATTTTAGGAGATTGTTTCCATCGGCTTTAAAGTAGCCAGATGCCTACTTTTTCCAGCGTGGACCACCGCTAGCTTGTAAATTTGAAAAAGAAAGGGCAAAAAAAACTTACTTAACTGCAAAAATGGCGATGAAAGTGTTAAGTTAACGGTTGTCCGTTAGCTGGTCACTGTGTGGTCAAAGACTACAAATGCACAAAGCCTCAAAATGCCTATGTATTCCCTATTAGCCTCAGGCATCATAGTCACCCCCCAAAAATGCTTCAGTTTATTCAATTCAATTCAATTCAATATAACTTTATTGTCTGTCGATGGCAGAAAATTTTCTTCTGGCTCGCACACACACACACACACACACACACACACACACACACACACACACACACACACACACGCACCCCTACATTAATTTATCTAGACATATAAATCCATACATATTAAACACAGATCCTAAAGTAATGTGTGATGTCCAAGTCTAATACTATGCTACTAAACTAAGAAATCTAAACTAAAAGATGGCAAGGGCATAGCGGACACGACACAGCTGAGGAGCAAGCACAGTTATCAAAATCTCAAGAAATAAATCTATACATACTGAAACAAGCAGCTTGCCTCCTCTTGCTACCTTCCCCCCCTGGCATGCACGTTGCCCTACCAAATACTGTACAACATTCACGAAAATCACGCTTTTTCGTGTAACAAAAATCACTACAAACTAGCACACTGCCAAGCAGCGTACTTCAAATGAACACGTAATTTGATCCCACGTGCGATTAGTGTCCTTAATGGCCATGTCACACGAGAGGGCAAAAACACTTGAAAACATTGTTTTCAGATATGTTTCGCTGCGAAACAACGTGTTTTGCCGTGTGACATACTTCACAACAATGTTTTCAAAACATGTTTTGATCGTGTTTTCAGTTTTAGAGCCTGCCCTAAAATCCGAAAACATGTTTTGTGTTTCAACCAATGAAAGCCGCCGTGCGGAGTGTCAAGTGACACCTTCCCGTATCCGCTCAGTCAACATGTCCGTAGCGGGACCCTCTCTCTCTCTCTCTCTCTCTCTCTCGCCTTAGACGCGCGCTTGCTTGTTTTCACGTGTGTCATGTATTGTTTCGGAAAGCATGATTCGGGCGTTTTGCCTTTCAAAACATGTCTTACGAAAACATGTTTTCAGTGTGACATCGCCTTAAGCCTGTGTTCTGCCTCCCATGTTTAGCTGCTGTTAGACATCCCCAAAGGACAAGAAACTGTGTTCTGCGAAGAGGTGACGACGGGGACAGACGGTCTGGAAAACTCTCTGAGAATACCATGGCGACCGGGCTGGCCACGTCACTTTGCTTCTAGCCAGCTGTCCGTCGGCAGCACAGACACAGGCACGTACGTCAAGCGAGGGGTCAGTCCTCTGTTTCTGAGGGGCCGTCCCAAAAGTCCCACTTCTTTCACGGATCGCCGGTCTTCTTTGCAATCAGGTCGCTCTTTCATCTGCAAGGTATGTCCTCTGAACTTGTCATGCCGCGAAAATCTACCGTTCTTAGGACAGAAAAAAAAAAGAATTGTTGTCGTATATAGCGGTCGATGCTTAGTTAAGACTTGCAATGTCCTAACACTGATTACATTCATTTTCAGCCCCAAGGGGGACTACTTTGAAGAATGGCAGCACCGCAGTGAATTGACCAATCGGGGCTCGTGTGGCAGCTTCCCTAAAACGTGTATAAGTGCGCGCACTCTTTGCCCTGACAAAGGAGGATTGGCCTAACAGGCGGTAACTGCAATCTCGCTGGCTGGAGGCCAGGTTTTCTGGAGATTGTAGACAGAACGGCTGATGGAAAATCACTCATGGGGATTGCTCGGTCTGAAGTAACTGCTAGCGTGCACATGGCTGAATTTGATCGAGTCTTGAAATGCTTCCTGATAAGTCTATTTTTAGAGTACTTTTTTTTTCGAAGTCAGTAACAGAAACACAGTGTTGCATTTATTCATTGATTTATTTGTTTTGAAAGAATGATTTCGTTGTGGACTATCCGTCATTCCGTTACGTAACAGTGGTATGATGCAATGTTTAGCTGATGTTAAGTCTTCCCTAATGGTGTTCTTGTTGGGGTCTTGCCGGTACCCTCTCCCCTAACCGAGCTCTGCCAGCGCTCGAGTGACGGCTTGGGGTATTGTTTGGTTAAAGGGCAGGATAGTTTTCGTTTTAAATGCAAGCTTAGATAATTTTCTTGTGATTCCTTATTAAAAAGCAGTTTCCATTTTTTTTTAAATACGTGCCTATATTGGTTCTTTCTTTCTTTCTTTCTTTCTTTCACACACAGTGGCGAGTTTGAATGGTAAGGGTTACTGTTGTTGTTGTCAGGATGGGAAGTATGCACTAATAATATGATATTGATAATTAATGATGGGGTCCCACAAAAGGTGGACAAAGTCACGCAGCCACATTTGAAAAAACCTGCAAAAACTGAGGTGAGGTCAATTTCGGTGATTTTTCATGTTCGGGTCCTTAAACATCTAGTACAACTTCTGTGGAACTGTTTTTTGTTTTTTTTTGGTTTTTTGTTTTTTTTTTTTGTTTTTTTTTGGGGGGGGGGTTGAAAGTAGCTCATAAACGTGATAAAAACGAGCATATCATTTTTACAAATACGCTTTACGTATGACATGATTCCCATGTCACGCTTTACCAACCTTTTTTCTCAAACTGGTCGCTTTTGAACTGCAAGTTTTTAACAAACATAGCTCAGGCCTGCACCGTGCTATAGGAATGATTTTTGCATCAAAAGAAAGCTTATTTTCTGGACTTTTGGGTGATACTAAAAACTCCATGTGCCCAAAATCACCTTTTGTCCTCCTTTTGTGGGCGCCCATCACATTGTCTTGTGTACCAAATGCTGCACAGGGCGACTGTTTTAAGACGAATACACGTTGTGTAATAGTCACGTGTTTATCAAGAGACAAGTCTCCAAGCAGCATAGTCCTCGTTGGGAGAACGGCTTGCGTTGTACTCCGGATTCCCTTCCCACGACCCTTTTCTTTCAGTTTTGGTTGGGCTGTCAATGTGGCTTGGGTTACACAATACAGAATCGGATTCCTATTAAACGTAACGCTGCGGATGACACCATAGAAATGCTTTGAAATTCACACACACACACACACACACACACACACACACACACACACACACACACACACACACACACACACAAAATCACAAAAATCCAGCAGCCAAAGACGCATGTGTAAATTTTAAAAAATTCCAATATTCCCCTTTTTTTTTTTTTTTTTTTTTTTTGCAATGCTAGCAGCAACCACCTACCCCCTCATTCCTTTGTCGTCTGCTAGCTCATGAATACAAATAGTCCACATGCCAGGTTCATTTTTCACTGTTTTTACTATAACCCGGCATGAAACTTATGTACAAAGCCAAACAAACAACCCCAGATTGCCTTTTTAACTCTGCACACAAACTGAAAAAGGGGCGAAAATTATGTACTATATTTAGCGGAATTCTTACAACATGTCCCGGAAGCTATTAATGTTGTGTAACCTAACGGGTGACGCTCCGGGAAGCGGCTGACGTACAAACCGGACGAACCAAACACGTAATCCAGCCGTTAGTGCCAGTAACGATGTCTCGCTGCATTGACAGCCAAAACCCTATACACACCTTAATGGAAATTCTGGGGGCGGATTTGCAGCTGCGCCTCCTGCAAATAAGCTGTATTTGTTTGTCGCTTGCGTAGGGAGGGAGACGTTTCCGGGTGAATGGTCGCACCGTTAATACATCCCCCGTAAGCTGTTAATGACGTGTAACCGTGGCTGCGTCTAGTCTCGGTGACCCTGTCGAGGTGTAGTCCACGAAGACGCATGGGTAGCCCAGACTATGCTGCGTCCGGCTTGGTCTAGGCGAGTGTTGATGGTAACATCCGTCTTCGGAAGGGTCAGTGACAAAGAGAGACTTGTCTCTTGATAAGATTTCAGATAATAGTATTCAGCTCCACAATATCATTCTTTTACAATTTTCATACACAAACGGGGTTTCCGCCTTGTAATGTAATTACAGTTATGCAAAGGAATGACGGATAGTTGATTTGCACGTAGGGCGGACTCGTATTCAGACTTGCTAAAGAGGTCTGATCGTGCGGTACTTGCTTATTACAAAGGTGGTTTCAATGTCCCAAGGGCCATGTGCACTGCGTGTGGTTACTGAAGCGGGGGCGTTCAATGCATGGTTTTTCATCGTCGTAACAAAACTGTTCCTATTTCCGTTTCTGCCACACCCAACAAGACCCGTAGTTTGCTATCAAGGCGCTTTGTTCACTGAAAATAACCCTCGCTTAATTACCCCGGTTTTTCAGTGCTTGTCTGATTCAACTGTTTCAAACATGTGTAAAACATTGTTGGACATTCGTCCTCTGAACAAGAAATTTGATTCAGGTCGTCCGCTTTCGTGTCTACTTGTTTCAACAGGGATCTGACAAGACAAATCAAAATCAACCAGTTTTGCACTCACAACAAGGAATATTTTCATGACCAATAAGGAAATAAAATCAGTCTTGACCGTGGTTTCAATACAGAGATGTAAAATCAAGTTATATGTCCTTTCGTAACCAGAAACTCAAAACTTTTATTTTTGTTCGTGTATTCGCGAAACGGGTGTGGCAGAAAGGAACTATCGCTGATGCCTGGTTTGTTTGAAGTTGGGGATTCTAAGTAGAGTCCGTTCTTCACCCATTCGGGGTGACACATGAGTAGATGCCCAAATATGTAACAGTTACTAAAAACCACTCTCTGCTTTTGCACTGTGGCGATCAACTCGCACAGTCTTCTTCTACACCTGTACTACTAACGTAAATACATGTTCAAGATATTCTAGGGAAATTGATCGTTAGTAGCGTCTACAGTTTAAAAACAAAAATGGTTGAGTGAAAGATGTGTGCATGTTTTCGTCTGTTTTACAAATTTACAACTGAATTGATAGAACATTCTTTTACATACTGACGAAGTTCACCGTAGTGAACTCATGCTTGATTTCTTTGGATTTTTGTTTTCTTCTGTCGTTGGTATGTTGTTCTTTGTTCAGTCTGGCTGTGGGTATTTGAGGGCGGTATGTTTGTCTTTTCGTTGTGCTCATGATCGAAGCGAACTCGTTCACTCTGTCCATACACCTGGACATTCGTGATGGCATTGTTGATCCTGAACTCGGTTCTTGCTTTGTCCTTTGGCGTCTCTGGACGGTATGGTTGCTTGTGCCAGAAAGTGTTCTTTTGTTCTGCTGTTGGTCACTTTTTGTTTATGTGTCTGAAAATCCCATTCGTGTTCTCAAAGGCTCGTTCTACACAGCCCCTCCTTAAATTTTGTCTTTGGCCTCTGTGCCAACGCTTTCAAAGGATCTCGAGGTTCTGTGTAGCAGTGTCTGGGATATATCATCTGTTGTCAATTCCATCTGTTATTGTGACGTGATCTCCGTACGGCGTTTGATTAATCGTCATCAAAGGTGAACTGAAGGAATTAGCAGTAATTTCAGGCCCTTGAGGTCTGATAGCTGATCGGAAACGATTTGAGAAAGTTGGTCAGTTCAGACTATAAAGTTAAGAATGGTATTTCTAGAAGTTGTTCTCTTTTGAAATTGTTAAGGTTGCTGAACCTTTATATTTCCGAAATCCTGCTGTTGTTTGGCTTCGAACTGCGAGACATCGTAGACTTGTGGAATAATATGGTCTCCTCATTGTCTGTGTCACCAAATTCAAAGCACCGGTGCGTCGGTTCAGTTCGTGCTAGATATGGGGGTTTTCTGCCTCCTCAGAGATTTCCTTTCTTGGCTCGTGTGCTCTCTTAGCCAGTCTGCTGTCTGTAAATTCATATTCTCTCGACAAGTTTGCCACAGAGACGAGCAGTGGTGTGCTATACCCTTGTCGGGGATTTCTTACTGAAGATGGAAGGCAGTGGAGGGACTTGAGGTGTAGATTTCATTTCTCAGATTTCCTATGAGAGCAATTTGGTGCCTGTTTTCTAAAGCTCATTTTCTTCAAATTGTCATTCTTTTTTTCTTCTTTTTTTTTCTCACTATTCCTCCCACGAGAGTGTGGACTTTTATTCTTCGTCAAAGAACGAGAGAGAAGGTTGGTAAGTATGGCCAGAGAAAGATATTTGTTCTTGTTTACCGGTAAATTTTGCCCTCATCAAACAGAGATCAGGATTTGCAAACGGGTTTTCTTCTCGGCCTTTTATTTCTAGGCCACGTGCAGGTGTACGGATGTTCTGGACTCCTTCAGAATTCTCCGCAACCCGGGTTTCGCCTTGTACATCTTCTCCAACTTCATGTGGATCTTCGGGGAATCGACGGTCTTCAGTTATCTCCCCTCGTTCGCCGAGTCCCAGGGGACGTCACCGTTCCAGTCAGCGACGCTCATCACGGCCGTTGGATTTACCTCGACCCTCTCGCGGCTGTTGGCGGGATTTGTTGCGGGAGATCCTTCAGTGGGTGAGTGTAACTATGGTTGTTAATACAATCTTCACAAAAAGTTAAGGACCAGTCAGCATAATGGGTGACAGTTTCAATAAATCAGAAAAAAATAAACGAATAAGATTTTTCCCGTAAAATTCGGTAGCAAGGTTAAGGGGTAATCAGTGAACATGGCGACCACTGTGTGGATGGCACGTGCGCGTCACACAGCATGCTCGGCGCGTTTGAAAACCTGCAATTTCGGCAAAACTAGACCGAGTTTCAGTGTTCAGTGAGCGATACCTGGGGCTTTCTGCACGGCAAAAATGAGATGCAGGTCAAAGAATACATCCCTGGTTATGAACTGTGCTCATTTGTTTGCTTACATAAGCCGCCGTTTCAGCGGTGTTCAGCACTACACCAGCATGCCACCACGACAAAAGTTGAATGATATTTGCAAGTGATCCTTAACTTTTTGTGAAGGCTGTATAATTGTCAGTCGGGGGTACCAGTGGTTACAACACCCGCCACTAATGTGAGAGATAGGTGATTTGAGTCCAGCTTCTGGCATCGGATATGGTACCTCTGTGTGGACAGGTCATTGTGCCTGTAGCGGTTAAGGTGTCCGTTGCGGATCCTGGTTCACAGGTTCGGATCTCCGGTGGGCAGGAATTTTGTGAGAATTTTCCCTGCCCAATCGAGTCAAAGTCACGCACAGTCTCGTCTACGTGCCGGTCTCGCCTTCTCGCACACTCACGCACTCACAGATATCCAGCATGGAACTATAATAATAATAATAATAATAATAATAATGAGTATTGTATAGGCGCTTTACCCTGAATCAGCTCAAAGCGCCGCGAACTGAACCCAACACGCACGCTCACGTGAATCACACGCATTCTCTCACACACTGGACATAAACACATTACAATCACGTGGTGCGAAGGGCCAGCTCAGCTATTTAAATTTCGGAATTTAGAATTGCATTTATTTTTCAAATTAGGTGGGCTGAACATTTCCAAAGCAGAGGGGGAGGAAGCCGGAGTACCCGGAGAGAACCCCCGACGATCGGCCCGAATGAACGGTGCCACGTACGAGAAGGAAAAATTCTTTGCCCCGAATGGGACTCGAACCCTTCACCTCTCGCATTGGTGACAAGTCTCTTAACCACTAGACCACCGACCGCCCCTAACTATAAGATAATACAAAATTAATGCGAATCCCGTATGTTAGGGCTTGCCGTTGGGTGTTCTCTCCGGGTACTCCGGCTTCGTTCCTCTCTTCTTTTGAACTGATCACCGGATGCCAGTGTACAGCTTTCAGGAAACTCTTCTTATCATTAGAATCACTGTGTTCCTTATGAGTGCTGAGGGGAAAAACTTCCGCTTACTGAACCCAACACGCACGCTCACGTGAATCACACGCATTCTCTCACACACTGGACATAAACACATTACAATCACGTGGTTCGAAGGGTCAGCTCAGCTGTTTAAATTTCGGAATTTTAGAATTTCATTTATTTTCCAAATTTGGTGGGCTGAGTATCGGAGTACCCGGAGAGAACCTCCGACGGTCGGCCCGAATAAACGGTGCCACATACGAGAAGGAAAAATTCTTTGCCCCGAGTGGGACTCGAACCCTAGACCTCTCGCATTGGTGACAAATCGCTTAACCACTTGACCACCGACCGCCTCATGCGTTGCATGCCTGACAGACGTACTGAGACTTTGATTGTGTTCTTTGTGATCTGTTTCCCCCCTAGGACCAGAGCTGATGCACGCGGGAATGCTGGGACTTTGTGGACTGTTCTGCATCACATTTCCCCTCTACTCCTCAAACTTCGTGGGTCAGTGCGTGTTCGCGTCTGGGTACGGGCTGTACTCTGGCGGGCTGGCTTCCGTCATCAACATCCTCATTATCAGGTTCATCGGCGTGGAACACATTGCCATCGCCTTTGGCTTCATCTGCTTCGGGCAAGGGATTGCCTCCCTTCTGGGACCAACCATAGCCGGTATGTGTGTGAGAAGAGTTCATGGTGGTGACCGTCGGTGGAGTTCGGCTTGTCTAGATCCTTTCAGTTTTTAGGGGTTTGGATGGTGGTGGTTTTTGTTCTGTTTTCTGGATTTTTTTTTTTTAAGATTATCATGTCTTTGATGGCATGTTTTGTTTCCTTTCAGGGGCCATTGTCAGCAGTGGCGGAGATTTTGGGAATGTCTTTTACTTTTCAGGTAAGACCCACTTCCAGATTATCAATTTACGGTTACATTGTGCATGCGGCTGCAACCTCCCTGCGTGATCAACATCATGACCAAAACCGATATCTGAGGAGATACGGGAAAGAGAGTTGTCTCCCCTAAATAGGCGTCGAACAATTTTGGATGTAGCTCAAAACAAAATTAAATAATATTAATGATAATAAATGGTATTTCTAGGGCGCATTTCTTTGAATAAAACTCAATGCGCCTATCACTCACTCACACTCACGCACATTGTACAACGATGAGCAGACATACACTGGTGAAACTGACTAGTTAAAATTACTGGTGTTAGTTATTTGTGGCCTCACGCCGCTCAGGCAACAAAGACCATCACGCGGCTGAGGAAATTACTGATATAGTGTTTTGCAAAAAAAAAAAAAAAAGGAACGTTTTAAGATTGCTCTTGAAAACAGACAGTGTGGGCGCATTTCTCAGATCTGCAGGCAGAGAGTTCCAAATCACGTTGAAAATTAATGTGACACGTCTGAATGGTATCAAGCGAATTACATTCTGAAAAACTCAACTTAAAAACGCCTCAGAACTAGATTTATGTTTCATAAACCGCCCAGTTTCATTTCTGTTGCGTATCAGGAGCTTTGCTGTTGGTTGCTGCTGCCGCTGGATTTCCGTTGGTTTTGTTCCGACCCAGCACACCGGAAGTGGACGTGGAATCGCCAGCAGAGACGGCACGTGCAGTTCGGGTCCGCCGCACCAAAGGGGAAATGTGTCATGCCTAAAGCTCCCTTCACACCTCTCATTTTGTTTTTTCGGGTTTTTGTGGGGGTTTTTTGTTTTTGTTTTGTTTTTGTGTTTTTTGTTTGTTTGTTTGTTTGTTGTTGTTGTTGTTGTTTTGTTTTTTTTAGTTTTTTTTTGGGGGGGGTGGGGGGGTCTTTTTCTTTAAGTAGGGTGGAAGGGTGTTGTTATGCCGCTGGATTTCTGTTGTTGTTGTTTTTAATGTTTGGGGTTTTGTTTGTTTGTTAAGGATGAGGATTAGTTGGGGATTGATTGTTGTTTGTTGGATGGTATTTGTTTGTTCCTTTTGGGGGTGGTATGGTGCGATGCAGTCGTGGGGCATTTTACTACATTGTTTAACAATCGAGGATGGTTGGGTTTTGTGTGAAAAACAGTAACTATGGTAACGTGGGGTAACTATTGTGGTTGTGCGTGGTACGGACACAAATTCTGAAGAAGGTCCAGCTGAATCTTATGAAATGTAAATGTTCCAGCTTGTACGTTCGCGAGGAGTGTGTGTGTGTGTGTGTGTGTGTGTGTGTGTGTGTGTGTGTGTGCGTGCGTGCGTGCGTGCGTGCGTGCGTGCGTGTGTGTGTGTGTGTGCGTGCGTGCGTGCGTGCGTGCGCGCGTGCGTGAGGTAAAGAGGTACATGAAGTTGTTGACATGAGCAGAACGCCAAAGACATGGAAAAGAGTTGAGTTCTCTCCCTTGTGGATGTCATGGAATTTGCGTGGATTGTGTGTATAATTACGGAGAGGTATATAGGGGTTTTGCGTGTGTTCGCATTTTGCTTTTCTTTTTTTGTGTTTTTGTTTCTTTTCATCCAAAGCCGTGAAGGTGCACACATTATTTTGTTTTCCCTTTTTTTTTCTAATTTCAGTTGTTTTTTAATGTTTCCAGCCAAAACCCAACACCCCTGTACTCCTATAGTCACCTCATATCACAAGTCCTCACGTCTTTAAGGGCACAAAATTTAGATATATATCTAAACTTCAGGTGGATGATATGCACTTTTGCGTACGTTAATCGGAGTTGACAGGACATAGTGGTCCAGTTTTCTCGCGATTTTAGTCGTTTACCAAACTTTTCGCATTGTATACTTGCGGTGCCAGTGTCTCACTTTTATCTACGTTTATTATAATCGTAAATGGAAATTTTATTTTACTTTTTTTATGGAACGTTTCCGTGGATTGAACATGGATTTAAGGCTCATTCACACACGGATGAAGTAATCAGGATAGAGGTTTTGTCATGTTACACATTACATTGTTAACTCAATCCCTACCAGGTAGGTTTGGGGTTTTGCACCAGTGGCCGCACAAAAAAAAACGGCCCCCGTAGTGTAGTGGTTAACACTTCGGACCGTGGACCGGGAGACCCGGGATCGAGCCCCAGCCGAGGCAAGCGGGATTTTTCCTACCTAGGTCGGCTCCTACCCAGAGCGGGTGTGCTATGGGCCCAATGGGGAGGCTGTTGCCACACAGCCGAGATTCACCCACTTCACGGGTGCGACTTTGGGGGTGCTTCCGTTGGTATGACACGTCTTATGATGTGGATGCCTACACGGCCGGCACCGGAGGTGCCGTAGTTCCCGGGCCTGGTTAATGCCGGGATATTTATGACAGGAAGCGAGGAATGCGGCCCTGTCCCGCAGTCCCAAACCACACGGACCTCCATAGCATCATCTTACCATCATCCTCATCTCCATCATGCATAATAAGCCTTTCGTGGATTCCACCCATTACCTGGGAGGAACACCACTGGAACTGGCAAAAGAGTTGGGGCAGCCGGAAAAAAAAGAAAAAAAAAGAAAAGAAATAAGTTTAGGGCGGAGCACCAGTGGCCTCACTAAAACACAACAACAACAACAACAAAAACTCACGCCTTCATGGAATTACATTCGCCATAATGGGAGTGATCCACTTTGATTATACTCGTGTTTGCTGCAATAAGAGCCGTTGAGGAACTTTAAATCTTCGCCTGTTTTTCGCATACAGGACCAAAACCGAAAAGAGTCAAAAAATGTTGGATGCTCGTGGTGTGTGGTACGAAATATGTTAAACACTTTTTTTCCTTAAATGGCAGGGGAGACGGGATAGCCGAATGGTAGAGCCTTGGACTTGCAAATGCTCGGGTCGTGAGTTCGAATCCCGGCTGGGACCAAATATTTGTGGTGCCCTTTTTTCTTTTTTTTTTCTCGTTGCCCCGTCTTTGATATCACCCTTACGTGGTGGAAAAGGACGTTAAACTTCCACCACCCACCCCCTACACACACACACACACACACACACACACACACACACACACACACACACACACCGCCCCCTTAAATGGTGGTATTTTCATTTTCCTTCTATTCTTATCGGGTATGTGGGCTGTTTCATCTCGTTGCTGGTGTTTTAAGTTTTTACCATTTGTTTATTTGTTGTTGTCTGTTGTTGTTTTATTTCATTGTTTCCGTTAACGTTTAGAGGAAGTGTTTTGGAGAGGATGTAAGCGGGGTGTGTGTTGTTCGCGTTTTTTTTTTCAATCGATCCGTGAAGGCAATCGGCGATTTCACAAATCAGTCATGACACTGTGATCTGATGTTTGTCTCTGTACAAAGGTTTTACTGTTTTGGCTGTACGATTTTTGTTTGTATATGAGCTTATATATACAGGACGCGTTCATTCATAACATACAATGCCAGAACGCTTTTACTTTGAAAGATCGTCAATACAGTAAGTTTGGCTGTGGCATTTTCACAGTTTTGTCACAGTTAACAATAGTCTTATGACCGTGGTTTACAGTTGTGCTTTTTAACATTTCAACTGTTGTATCATGTAAATAGAAGGTGCCGCCGAACGACAAGGCGCTTCGTGTGATAAAGTCAGAATTGCTTTGTATGTGTCTTCGAGTTCTGTGTGTGTGTGTGTGTGAGAGAGAGAGAGAGAGAGAGATGATGATGATGATGAAACTTTATTTTCCAACGGCCGGTTAAAGTTTTCACAGAGAAGAACGTCAATTTACAAACTTGCCGTTGCGACACACGACTAAAACACATCTAGCAAAGAAAATTCAAAAACATTGAGATCAAATATTTACAGCTCTCTCTCTCTCTCTCTCTCTCTCTCTCTCTCTCTTTCTCAAGAGAGAGAGAAAGAGACGTACGTCAAAATAGCATTGAATTTTATTATATTTTTACAACGTTTCGAAGTTTACACAAACTATATATGAACATACAGTAGGAAGTATTTAAACAAAAAATGTTTCTATATCCACCTAAAGACAAGCTTCATATAATCAGACAGTGGATAGGCCGGGGAGGCTGGACACCACCTATATTATTCTTCGTGGAATCATCGCCGCGGGCGCAGTGACCAACATCAGAACAACAATAGCTCAAAAAAAAAAAAAAAATTTTTTTGATAAACCAGCTTTTTGTTTGGGAGCTGCATTGCACGAGAACTTGACTTGAAAAACATGATTAAGTAAGATGAAAGCAAAACTCTCCAAAGTAAAAATAAAGTTTATCAAGCAAAATAATTTGCAATAATAAAAAATTTGCTACACGCACTGTGCAGGTGTCTTAAGTGGTGTGATGATAGATACGGCGAAAACGGCCCAGAACGACTTGCGAGCATAACAATGGTTGCATCAGCCCCTATAACACAAGCTTGTACAGTAGTTTTAGCCCCATCCTCAGTCGCCGCACACAAGCGCCTCCGCCCGGGCTCGGGCTAACTGTCGCTTGACAGGTCACAGAATACATTTTTTTTTTTTTGCTGCTGTCTGGCTCCTACGAATGTGAGGCAGCACAGGTCCTCCAACAAAAAATTTACAAACCAAAACCCACAATGGTTCCGAAAAGCAACACATGTCCGCAAGCTGCATGCCAAAAATGAAGCCTGGAAACCGTAATTTTCATACTCTGCCGGTGTGGCGTCCTTCCCCACCCCGTAAACAAACCAGTGCACTCACTTATTCATGCTCTGGCACACGCCCACCGATATGGCCAGAAATAGGTCACCCCTCAAGTCAGCATTCCCATTTTCCGGCTGCACAACAGGCATCCCTCTTTTCACCAAAACCCAAAATCTGGGGTCAAATGCTCCTTTAGCAACTCACAAAAACACAAGGAAAGGGGAAAAATTCAATTTAATAGTGAGGGACCTCTCACTCCTCGCCTTGGCCTGCCTCATTTGATGTGTTCTGTGACCTGCACAAAGCCTCAGTTTGAAGTCCCTATGGATTATGTTTGAAATGATAGCTTTTTTTTTCGTAGTTTGCAGTGGATTTAAAGCACAGTCATATAAGGATCATTCATATTTTGATCGCAACAGGACATTTTCATTTCCGGTAAAGATTAGGTAGACAGTTTCCGAGAAATCGGGAATTCCCGATGACCTGCCACAGCGAACACGAAGGTCATGAAACAGTCGAAGTGGGTTGCGGCTGACACTGACGCGCGCACACGCAACACACACACACACACACACACACACACGCACCAAGCACACACACACACACACAGAGGAGGAGATTTCTGGCTGACCGGCTGGAGCTAAATTAAGAGTAGGCGGGTTTCTGAAAAATAATCCCCTTCCCGGTAACACCCACAGCCTGAAACGGTAGCGGCATAAGTCTAGTCATCGCTCCAGTTCTAACGTGCGGTTGTCAGTCCACGAATGCAAACGGCGATCAATACGCACGAACAAAACATCCTCTTTTTTTTCAGTCTTGTTTCACTGGCTCGTTTTCAGTGGCTTCCTACCTGCGTTCGGGGTTCCCGGTTCACCTCTGTACAGTCGTTGTTCGTGAAGATCATCGAGCTGAAGACCAGCAATGGGGGGAACAACATCTAGCACCAGTATTGTCAAGTTTGACGTTCTGAGAGATCGTGATACTCGTGAATGTCCAGAAGACCCCGCAGCTTCAGACCCCACAACGACCGACCTCAACAGGCTGACCACCCCTCTAAGTTTCGAGAATGAGCATTACATAGGCATCAGCCCTGGGCACGACGGAAATAGAAAGAAAACGAAAAGTTGTAAAGAAAAACCAGCATGCCGACTTACCACTGAAGCAGACAACCGGATCTACGTGATCGTCGCTGCCCTGTTTGTGCTCTTGGATGTTCTCCTCCTGACGCTGTTCATCGTGGTTCTTGTCCTGCCGGAGAACGTCCAGACAACAGATGATCCGGAGGCATCGACATCAAGTCTGTCACGTAAGGTTGCTCTGGAGGACTCGGCTTTCTGTCTGCCTTGTAGTAAGGTCTACCTCAACAAACTGGAGGTGGAGCAGAACCGGTTCAAGGTGAACGTTCACAACGCTACGGCGAGCGACAGCGACGACTTAGGCATCTGCTGTGAAGAACCTCTCAGCGATCTGAAATACTTCGTTCAAACGATGGTAAGTGTGCAATGTTTGTGCAGTGGACATTTCCACTGGTATTTTGTTTGATTTGTTTTGTTTTAATCAGACCGCGTCCATTGTGACTTTTTTCCTTTCCTTTTGTCCCCTTTGTTTTTTGTTTTTGTTTTTTTTTTGAGTGGGGGGGGGGATAGGGTCAAGACCTTATCCTTAGCCATTCTGAGCTGTTCAGAAAATGAGTCATGTCGTCATTTCCTTCCCATTCGTCACTGTACTGTTGCTATTTATGGTAAGAACTAAAATAACACCAGCTAAAAATAATGTCTAATTGTTTTCCTTGTTGCAGTATATCAGAGTTCACTATCAGACTGACAGAGCGCAAGGTAACTAACTAACTAACTCTCTCTCTCTCTCTCTCTCTCTCTCTCTCTCTCTCTCTCTCTCTCTCTCTCTCTCTCTCTCTCTAGGGCCTAATATTTGTGCTGGCCTTTTCATCGTTGCCCAGTCTTTGATATCACCCGTATGTGGTGGAAAAGGACGTTAAACCCCCAAACACCCACCCACCTACCCCCCCTCTCTCTCGCTCTCTCTCTCTCTCTCTCTCTCTCTCTCTCTCTCTCTCTCTCTCTCTCTCTCTCTCTCTCTCTCTCTCTCTCTCTCACTCAGAGGTGTGTATTTTGTGAAAAGAAATAAACTGGCATCTGATACTTTACATGGAAAGCGATTCATTACCACTAAATTTCGTTTTTCTTGTTGGTTGCTGTTGTTATTATTTTTCTTGTCGTTGTCGTCGTCGTTGTCACTGCAGTCGTGGTATATGTCGCGGTATCTGCTCCTTCTCTCTCCTGTAATCTCATTATCTGTACGATCTATTCGCTGTTCTGCAGGTTTGATCAAGTATTCCAATGAAACAGATGAAGTCCAACAGCCTCGACCAAGTCCGAACCTAAAGCTGTCTGCGGTCATTAAAGGGCCTTGGCAAGGTAATCATAGATTTGTGACATTTTTCCTTTCATTAAAAACTGCCATCAGATCGCTATGAACATTACGAGCTGTATTCTCCAGATGTTAGAACTTGTTAAAAATATACTAGTATTTAATTATTACACTGGCATAAAGGTTATCGATGGAAACTTATTGTTTCACTGGCATTCTGGTTTGAACTACCACTAAACTCTAAATTGAAAACATAATTTCAAATTGCATTGCCAAAACTATGTTTCACTGAGTCGTGTTTGAAATGAAATCATCTAATCACCTACTCATCTATGAGCTTTGAAGATTTGATTTAAATCTGAAACAATGTATCCGCTTTGTTTTCCAGAAGTGAACGGTACCTACCTTGTTCCTTTGAGCCAGGAAGCAGACGAACACGCATCATACGACCAACAAAACGGGACAATAGTCGTCAAAGAACGTGGCTTGTACTACATTTTCTCCCAGGTTCCTTTCAGATATAACGACGGAACATCAAACAAGACCCAGTTCCTATACCGAATCCGAAACGATGGCGAAGAACTCCTGCTGGAGAACTCCGTCTACCCATGCGGAGCCAACCCTCGGGGATGTATGCAAAGTTTCGTAGGCGGCACGTTCTTGTTGGACTCTGGGGACAGACTTTGTTTGCGTGTGTCTGACCATCAGTGTTTGGACGACAGAAGAAAAGTAGAGTTCGGGGTTCAGCGGATATAAGATGAAAATGATGACAATGATACACTAATAACAATACATAATATTTGTAAAGAGCAGACTGTACAGAGAGGGGACTCATTGCGCTAGCATGCGCGCACACACACACACACACACACACACACACACACACACACACACATACACACACACACACACACACACACACACATACACACATACACACACACACACACACACACACACATACACACACACACACACACACACACACACACACACACACACACACACACACACACACACACACACACACACACACACACACACACACACACACACACACACACACACACACACACACAGAAACAACAACAACACGCCACCTCCATATCACACAACCTCTCACTGATACAAAGGCACACACTGAAAAACTGATGGGTTAGACGCCAAAGGCCTGAAGGAAAAGGTGAGTCTAAGGTGTGTTTTAAACTTGGAAAAAGGAGAGACCCACATAAGGACTGGTGTTGTGAGAGTGTTTAGGAGTTTAACGCCTTTTTTTTTCTTACAACATACGGGTGATATCAAAGACAGGACGACGAGGAAAAAGCCAGCACAAATATTTGCCATCCGCCATCTCGACTCCCCGAAAGCCAAGACGGGATGGCGGAGGACGTTATACTCCCAAACACCCACCCGCTCCTCCGAGAGCCATGCAAGGAATGAATGATACAAAGCAAAGGATTCCTTCACTGTTCTTTTTTTTTTTTGGCGCACCTGACACCAATAAGATTTTTTTTCAATATCGCCTTATATTACTACACCCGTCCAACCATTGTCTTCTGCTTATCTCTACTGCCGTGTTGATCGTACGAGAGACAGTGGACCGGGAACACTGGAAATCACGAGGAATCATTGCTCCTGTCTCGCCACGCATGCTTTTGCTTGATAAACTTCCTTTTTACGTCCGGTCTGAAAGCCTCAGCTTTTTTTTTTCTCTCTCTCTCTAGTGGTCATTAGCAGTGCTGAGCTTTGCAGCTTTGATTCAATGTGAAGTTCGAGTTTACAGATTTGTAGTTATTTTCACCTAAAATAGGTCTTTTTTTCCCCCGAAATCTCTGAAAAAGTCCGGATTGTTGTTGTTGTTGTTGTTGTTGTTGTTTTGCAAATGTGCTTGATAAACTTCTTTTTCCCCTAACGGGGAGCCGGGGTGGTCGAATGGTAGAGCGTTGGACTTCTAATGCTCGGGTCGTGAGTTCGATCCCGGCTGGGGCCAAATATTTGTGCTGGCTTTTTCATCGTTGCCCCGTCTTTGATATCACCCTATGTGGTGGAAAAGGACGTTAAACCCCCAAACACCCACCCACCCCCTTTGGACATTTCTGCCTTCACCTTATACCTGTTCATGTTGTCCGATTTCTTGTCCAATGCAGCTTCCAACAAAAAGTTGGTTTGTCAAAAGATTTTTGAGTTATTGTTGTTATTGGCCCTTATGTAAAAGTCGAGGTTAGTTTAACCCACGGCTTCGGGCCTAACCCAGACTAGGACAAAAGAAACCAAAACAACAAAATTATATTTTTAAAAAAGGAGGCGAAGAAAGGAAGATTTTTTTTTTAAAACAGCATAGGCATCTTGCTGGAATGGATCGGCTTCCTGATTTAAAACAAAAAACAATAGAAAAATTTAACCCTAGAGCTAGTTTAGTTCGATGTTACACTCTAACCCGGGGCTAGAACCCCTAACCTCGACTTTTACATGCGGAGCCTGAGCTTTGCAGCTTTGATGCTTTGATTCAATGCGAAGTTCGAATTTATAGATTTGTAGTTATTTTCATGTAAAATAGCCCCTTTTTTTCCTGAAATCTCTGAAAAAGTCCGGAGTGGTGTTGTTGTTGTTGTTGTTGTTGTTGTTGTTGTTGTTGTTGTTGTCAAGTTCCACGCGAGATAGTATGGACGGTTTCCAGCCTCCCCTATTCACTGTCTCTGACACGATCCCTGTTTAAGTGGATATGGATCACAATTTCTTGTTGTGATACTTCGTGCTGTATGTTCAAGAATAGTTCAGTATGTGAACCTCGAACAGCGGTTGTAAAAATAAAATGAAATTCAATACTACTGACGTACATGGTTTTGTTTCTCACAACACACACACACACACACACACACACACACACACACACACACACACACACACACACACACACACACACGCACACACACACGCACGCGCGCGCGCGCGCGCGCATACTGGCACACACACTCTTATGAAGAGCAAGTCTCCACGCTTCAAGGGAGAAAACTGAGATAAAATAACATAACGCAAGCGAAGGTGTGTAGTCTCCCTTGAGTCAGGAAGCCTTTTATTTAAATATGACAACCCGCACTTAGCATGAGAAAAAAAAAATATATACACATATCTAAATACCATCATAATGCTAACAATTTACAGTGCGTGCGTCTTGGCACATGAATACATGTGTACGCCTATGACTGACTGTATCTGTGCGCGTCTCACAGCAAGCAGCCGCATCATCTGACTATTTACACTTACTGAAAGCCCATGCAACTAAACCTGAAATCTTCAGAGCGCTAGAAGCCAGGCCTCGGGCCTAGCAGGGATGGCCCACGCCTTGCCTTGAACTGGCTGCTACTGGTGTGCAGTGGTTTGTTCTTTTTAACATGTCGTATCATATAGCGGGACGCGAGTGGTCGGGTTCGAACTCCAAGGTCCGATGACCTAGTTGTTTGGAGACTTCTGTTCAGTTTAGATCACTCATGGTTGTTTATGGGAAAGTTAAGTCCTAAAATCAGAACATTTTGCGGCGTGACTTAATTCGCACACAGTTTCAGCGGTTGACATGATTTCGCCTGATGACTGTCGCCTGTACTAGTATACAGAAGTAGGCCTGCAGGTAGTTCGGGCTAACCCATGAGTGTTCGGGGAAGACACATCCTGGCTTCAGGAGAGGGGAGACCATGACCAGCCTGCAGGTTACGCAATACTGTCAGCTTCCGGGGCATGTAGTAAGGATTCCGCTAATTAAGTACAGAATAGTTGCCCCTTCTTAAATGTTTGTACAGAATAAGGAATGGCAATCTGGGGCTTTTTGTTGGCTTTGTAAATAACTTTATGCCAGGTAATAGTAAAAACAGGGAAAGTGAGCCTAGTATATGGACTATTTGCATTCACGCGCGGCTGATACAAAAGCTTTCAGGCGACAGAGGAATGAGGTGGCAAGTGGTCGCTGCTAGAATTGCAAAAATGCGGAATATTGAAATTTGTTGAAATTTCTCTACACATGAGCCTTTGGCTGATGGATTTTTTGTGGGTTTTTTTTGTTTGTTTGTTTTTGTGTTGTTTTTTCTTTCTTTTTTTTTTTTTTGGGGGGGGGGGGTTGGCTTGTTTGTTGTTGTTGTTGTTGTTGTTTTTTTGGATCGTTTTTGTTGTTGTTGTTGTTGTTTGTTTGTTTGTTTGTTTCAGGTTTTTGGTTTTTTGTTTGCTTGGTTGGTTGGTTGTTTTTAGTTTGTTTTGTTTTGTTTTGTTTCTTTTGTTTTGTTTTTTGGGGGAGAGGGGGGTGAATTTTAAAGTATTTCTAGGCTGTCATGCGCACGGTTATGTTTAACAGGAATATACAGCATTTTCTTTGAAATCTTTATCTGTGTTGCGTAGCCTGCAGTGTGTGAAGATCTACCCAGGGAGATTATATTACTGCGGTCTTTCCCATCCTACAACCCCCCCACCGACCCCACCCCAATCCCTTATCTCCCCTTTCCCATAAACAACCATGAGTGATCTAAAACAGAACTCTCCAAACAACTAGGTCATCGGACGAAGAAGTATTGATTTATGTATGTACAATATTGATTCAGGCGTCTTTTTTAGAGTGGTCCGGTGCTACTGGTCATAAATATGCATTGTTTGATTACGTCCACTTCAAGGGTGCATTCATGGGTCAGTGTTACATGTATGGGGTTGTATTGAGTCGTTTCAGTCATACGCTCTAGACAGGGTATACAACAACTGTGTGCGTGAGGGTTGGATGGGGTGTTTGCGGGGGGGGGGGGGGGTGTTAACGTCCTTTTCCACCACAAACGGGTGATATCAAAGACGGGGCAACGATGAAAACAACTCTCATGCAGGCAATACTCTCTGAAACAGGCTGAAAATGTACTGTGCTGGTGAATGCGACAGAACTCAGACAGTGCGCGGGGGACAACTTGGGTATAGGGTCGCTTCGTACGTTCACCTGGTGCGTTTAAACAATGTTCGGGATTTCGTCAGTCTGCCACAACAGGCTAAGGGGTTTGTGGTCGGCTGGGTGTATTGTAGTTTCCGTTGACAGTTTCGCCTTAGATCTACAGCGTTCTCTCCGGACAAAAAGTGTCAGTGTTGTTTTTGTTGGGTTGTTTGGGGTTTTTTGGTTGTTGTTTTTTTGTTGTTGTTGTTTGTTTTGTTTTTTTGTTTTTGTTTTTTTTTGGGGGGGGGGAGTCGGGGGGATGCCTACGGCAGTTATAAATAGTAGCAAGTCCATGTGACGTCATGGTATAACTCTGACCATCGGATCCTCATACCCAAACACAAACCTGTGTTGTTCTGTGTTTTGTGTGAAGCCAAGAATTGTCGCACGGTCGGCCTTGAACTACTGTGAGACTATATCGCCCTCTGGCTATGTACGCATGTCCCGCTCCGCTGGCACACAATCATTGATCGTGTTAACAGTGTCCATTTCAGTCTCATAACTGCATGGTCATGGTGTGTGCTTTGGGGTAGGAACGTGTATACACGTGTATACATACGATTATGAGTCGATCTCCAGCTCAAGTCGAAGGCCTTGTAGGACCTGACGGCTGAATTGAATAGCAGTACTAGTTACAACGATGAATCCGCAGGTAATTTTCAAAGATACCAACTTATAGAGCTGTGAACCGGTTCAAAAATCCAAACCGGTTTTTTACCGGTTTTTTAACTTCAAACCGGTTTTTTAAACCGGTGTTTTTTTCCGGTTCAGTCATCACCAAAAGGCGCTTGAGGTCTGCAAAAATATTGGCGTTTTATGCGATGCATGTTCATATATATGTGTGTGTGTTCAAGTGCATCAGCGATCAGGCTGCAGTAAACTGATTGCTAGTCGTCAAAATTAAATCCTGGCTAAACAAACAAACACTCAAAACGAACAAACAAACACGAAAAAGGATGAGGAGGAGGATGAGAAGAAGGAGGAGAAGAAGAAGAACTTGTAAGAAGAAGAAAAAGGAGGAACGGCCCCGTCCTACAAAGTTGTTTCTCCAAACTTCATTTTACTTTGTCTGTTTTGTTGTCGGTTCTCCCCTCTCCAAGTTCTACCAATGACACTAGATCCTCTACGACCTCGACCGATTAGCCACGTGACTGGGGGTGGGGCCGGGTGGGGGAAGAAGGGAGAGAGAGAGAGGCAGAGAGAGAGGGTGGGTGGGTGGGTGTTTTCCACCACATAAGGGTGATATCAAAGACGGGGCAACGAGAAAAAGGCCAGCACAAATATTTGGCCCCAGCGGCCGGGATTCGAACTCTCGGCCCAAGCATTGAAAGTCCAACGCTCTACCATTCGGCCACCCTGGCTCCCCAGAGAGAGAGAGAGAGAGAGAGAGAGAGAGACGTCAGTTCCGTGAACTAAACATTTGACGTCAGCCTCAGGCAGGTAGTCATACAGAGAGAGAGAGAGAGAGAGATGACGTCAATTCCGTGAACTAAACTTTTGACGTCAGCCTCTAGCACTGAGATCGTCTGAGGATGCTTGTTCATGTCTTGTGATTTCCCTGTTGGCTTTGTGACTTCTCCGACTGAATTATTTTTCACATGAAATCTGGAAGATCTAGAGGGCTGATGAAATGTCGGAAGCAGTGACGATACTTGCAGATTTTGTCTGTGAACCAAACATTTGACGTCAGCCTCACGCTGCTCGTCTGACAGATGATACTTCTTCATATCTTGTGATTTCCTTGTTGCTTTTGTGACTTCCGTGACTGAATTAATTTTGACATAAAATCTGGAAGATCTAGAGAGCTGATGAAACGTGGACTTCAGTGCCTTGAACTGTACTTACGAAATTGCAATATTGGAACTTTTTTGACCGGCGCTTTTCGCAGAAACATGAAAAAATGTGTTTATCTAAAAGCTCTGTTATTCTGAATACTAAAGCTATAATAGAGCAGTAGTTCACGTCATATGTGCAGTTGTCACAAGTGACAAAAATACCGGAATGATGAATAATTTGAAGGAGTCTTGTAATAGATGTTTGGCCTTATATGCAAACCACCCTTACCTCGGAAACATTTTTCTTACACAAAACCTGTCAGAGCTACAGAGCTGTGCTACGAAAACAGGCAGTATAATTGGATGATCTTCCCAATTTCAGAAAATGAAGCCATTTGAACATTTTTTTTTCGAAACATTCGTAACATGACCGATTTTTTTAAACCGGCAATAACTCCTTTGAAAATGCCGCAGGATAAAATTCGTGAAAGGTAGGTCTGGAGAAAGTGAATTCCCATTTTATATCAAAGTAAAAAGGCCTCCAACGAGGTGGTTTAGGAGATAGCCATCATTACATCCGTCCGCACACACACACACACACACACACACACACACACACACACACACACACACACACACACACACACACACACACACACACACACACACAAACACACACACACACACAAACACACACACACACACACGTCATCTCCCGCCAAAAAGAACGCAGCAGCATAGTGTGCACGTCGAGTGTCTATGACGCAGATTTCGTTACGTCACTGTGTGCGTGAAAGTAAGTATTGTGTGGAGAAACGTCACAGTCTTGTTTTGTATCACTGAAACTTGCTGCTGCGCGTAGCAAAATCTGCCCCGTCTCATAAAGTTGTTTCTCTATAGAGAAACAACTTAAAAAGGAGGAGGAGGAGGAGGAGGTGAAGAAGAAGTAGAAGACGAAGAAAGAAAGAAAGAAGGAAGGAAAGAAAGAAAGAAAGCAAATCTAAAGTTTTAACCACTTTGCTGTATTTTCTTGAACAAAAACTTCTCAAACCCAACCTGACCATAATTCCCCCCCAAAATATAAACTTATTTCAGTCCATAATTAATATTTTAAGTCCTCTGCTCTAGAGGGCTTGGGCCTAAATGTGAAATTTAAGGTTTTTTTTTTTCTAAAATAAAAGTTCTTAATTTGCTGTCGTGTACTATGACCAAAACACCGGTTCGCGGCAACTCGAACCGGTTCGGCGAACCGGTTCAAATGGGAACCGGTTAAAACCGGTAAACCGGTTAACCGCGGCAGCTCTACCAACTTACATAATTATGTTTTGGCTTTGTCGTTGTTTTTAATCACAATTATTCCCCCTAGAAAGTCTTGTGACGAGATTACAATACAGTTTCTTGGTTTGTTCGTTCATTATTTTCGCATTAATGATGGTTGTTGTTGTTTTCTTGTTGTTGTTGTCGTTGTTGTTGTCGTTGTTGTCAATGTTGTTGTTGTTGTTGTTGTTGTTGTTGTTGTTGTCGTTGTTGTTGTTGTTGTCGTTGTTGTTGTCGTTGTTGTTGTTTGCTTGCTTCTTGCTGTTATTTGCTTGCTTTTTGTTGTTTTGTTGTTATGTTTTTTCTTTGTGTTGGGGGGGGGTCTTGTCGCTGTTGTTGTTGTTGTTGTTGATTTTTTTAGCAGTAGTTGGTCATTATGGCCATTGCTTCATTCATCTCGTGAACAAACTGCACAAATTATTTATTTTTCAGTTCCAAGACGTCTACACGAACGTTATGATTTGATTTTGTTGACTTCGTTGTGCGTTTCTGTGGAGTTGTCGGATTGGACGTGTAGCACCGGCACCCTTGTATTGCATATTTTGCAATTCACAGAGAGAATTAGCCAGGTGATCTTGGTTTACAGGCTAAACACGTCGCGTTCATTCTTCGGTATGTGTGTGTTTGTGTGTGGGGGGGGGGGGGAGGGGGTTTAAAAAAAAAGAAAAAACCCTACCTACTTACTCTAATTTTTTTAGCCATGTTACCAGAAACAACTATATATATATATATATATATATATATATATATATATATATATATATATATATATATATATATATATATATATATATATACGGCGATACCCACGAGGGCTGCAGCGTCCAACCAGCACTAAAAGGCTGCCCCAGAATAATCTGGTGCGTCTCCAGTACTAGCAGACGTCGCTACCCTAAAGCTCTGCAAGAGGTTTCAGCGGAAAAAGACTAAATGATTTAGAAGGAGCAACTGGCAAATATATATATATATGTGTATATGTGTATATATATATATATATTTTTTTTTTGGCCTTATCATCAATCGTGAAAACTCGTGAATCGTACATGTAGTACCTGTAGTTTATGTACATTACATTAATCGTACATGTAGTTTACGGTGCCTGTCTCGCCTTCGTGTACACACGCACGCACATACATCAAGTGTGCACGCAAAAAAACAAAACAAAAACACATTCATCTTTCGAAGCAGAGTAGGCTGTGGCCGGTGTCGTGGTAAACAGAAATACTATCGCACGCACCAGAGTGAATAGCAGGGTGGACGTTTGCAGATAAAGTATCTCTTAGCGGCAGCAGGCTTTCACTGCTTCGTCTTCCAGCCCTGCGGCGCCGTGAGCATTTCAGCAGAGATGGATATATCGTGTGCGGACGTTCCGCCGATGGACGTTTCGCCGTCGGATGTTTCGGAGTCGGACGTTTTGCCGACCGGACGTTTAGCCAACGGATGTTTCGCCGACGGATGTTTCGTCGACCGGACGTTTCGCAGACAGACTTTTCGACGCATTATGCATGGGCAACATATAAAAGTATATAACATATAACAATATTAAACATTCTCATCATCTTGTGACATGACATACTCCAAGTTTAATAGAAACACGAGTAATTAAAATCCACACAGAGAACATGCTGTCTTCATATAACAATATAAAAGTATATACCACACTTACAACACTTCTGTTCACTTTGATTGTGTCACAGATTATGCGCAACAGCTCTCTCCCTCTCTCTCTCCCTCTCTCTCTCTCTCTCTCTCTCTCTCTCTCAACGTTTACTTACTTCTCAGAATCTTGCACATAAATGAAGGAAGCACTATCTCGAGGGAACGTGAGACAGATGACAAACAGAAATACTGTCCAGGTGGAAGGTGAACGTGAGAACTGGCAGGGAAAGTGAGAGAGAGTTCACTGATACATTGATACAATGGCGAGAGAAATGTGTGAGCTCACACTTGACGTCGGCTAAAGGTCCCGCGCCGAAATGTTCGTCGACGAAACGTCCGTCGGCTAAAGGTCCGTCGGCTAAAGGTCCCGCGCCGAAATGTTCGTCGACGAAACGTCCGTCGGCTAAAGGTCCGTCGGCTAAAGGTCCCGCGCCGAAATGTTCGTCGACGAAACGTCCGTCGGCTAAAGGTCCGGTCGGCAAAACGTCCGGCTCCGAAACGACTGTCGGCGAAACGTCCGCCGTCGAAAAGTCCGTGCACCGGATATATGCGCCGAGGAAAAGTCTGCCATGCCATGCCATGCCATGCCATACTATACCATACCATACCATACCATAGTACCACTAGAATAACTCTCTGCCCGGCATCTCCGGCTAACCCCTTAATGTCAGTGAAGTCAGTCCTTGAGAACTACAGAAGACAGTCGTTCGCTCGCCGCGCGGCATTGATTTTAGTCAGTTTCAGTATTATCAACCCCAGCGCGACCGCACCCAGTGAATTCAGTCTCCGCGACCGCTGAGTGGCCCCCATGTGTGAACACAGAGGGTCAGAGCGGAGCTGGTGAAGCTGAGTACTTGAGTACATGTACCCATATCTATGGGTACAAGTAGTGCTGCAGTTCTCTCGAGCCAGCAATACAGGTCCGCGAAAATCTCATGTGTATGTTCTGCATAAATCACTTGGCTTGTCTACTCTGCCGTCAAGCTGAGTACTTGAGTACATGCACCCATATCTATGGGTACAAGTTGTGCTGCAGTTCTCTCGAGCCAGCAATACAGGTCCGCGAAAATCTCGTGTATGTTCTGCATAAATTACTTGGCTTGTCTACTCTGCCGTCAAGCTGAGTACTTGAGTACATGCACCCATATCTATGGGTACAAGTAGTGCTGCAGTTCTCTCGAGCCAGCAATACAGGTCCGCGAAAATCTCGTGTATGTTCTGCATAAATCACTTGGCTTGTCTACTCTGCCGTCAAGCTGAGTACTTGAGTACATGCACCCATATCTATGGGTACAAGTTGTGCTGCAGTTCTCTCGAGCCAGCAATACAGGTCCGCGAAAATCTCGTGTATGTTCTGCATAAATCACTTGGCTTGTCTACTCTGCCGTGACGGCCGTGCCTTAGCATACCCGCCGAAAGAGTAATTACGTACTTAGGTATCACACCACAAACTGCGCGCTGGTTAAACTGGCACACTTTGGCCACCTTGAAGACCACGTGACTCACGCACCCAGTCGGTGTGTTCCATTAGTGGCAGCTGTAGAGGTTCTGTTCGACCAAGTTAGTTGCGTTTAGCACAACCGTCGGTTGGGACTCAGTGAAACTGGTCACAGTGTGTCCGTGGGAAGATTCACTAGTGAGGAGTTTCATCAGTCTGTGCGGTAAATTCCTTACAGAAGCACAAGGGAACTGGAGAAATAGAGTTCCGCGGCACTGAGAAACTGAGTGAGGCATTCCTAGGTCATTGTGCTGAAGACATTGAGTAGGCTGAAATTGTGAAAGCACTAATTCGCGTGGGTTGGGCCAGCCCCCCATACGTCAGCACTGACTGCATGGCGCAACCTAGCCAATGACCAGTCTTTTAAGCTTGCACTGCAGCAAGGTCTGACAGAAGCAGCGAAGAAGCGATACGCGCAAAGGTGTTCTCTCAATCGCAGAGTGACTCGCATATCCGTGAATTTTGGCAGTGAAAACTGTGACTGTGAACTAAACTGGTTTTGTGTTTTTAGACCACACGGTTTGCAACTCAAGTTCAGAGGTTTCGTAAGTGGTTTCCCTGCTGCAGTAGCTCGGTAACGAAGCGACGAAGGCTGAGTTTGCTGTTTTGTATGTTTGTGTGAGAGTCGGGTAGTGGATCAGTAGTTTTACGTGGCTGTTAGACCAATAGTCTGCACAGAGAGAAACATGGGTTGTTGTCGGCGCCCTGCAGAACCAGGTAGGCTTAACAGATCTCTCTCTCTCTCTCTCTCTCTCTCTCTCTAGTAGATAGTCTTTGTAGCATTAGCAACGGCAAGTTTGCAAAGTGGCGAATTTCTGTCAAAACTTTTATAGTTGATGAATAAAGTTTCATCATCATCATCATCATCGTCGTCGTCGTCGTCGTCGTCGTCATCTCTCTCTCTCTCTCTCTCTCTCTCTCTCTCTCTCTCTCTCTGTTTTCATGACAACAAAAATCACGACAGACTAGCACACTCGCCAAACAGGGTACCCAAAATGAATACCAGACCCCACAGTCATTTTGTGTCCTCACGCATGTGTGTTTCTGAATTTCAGATTTCAACACCGAAGAAGCGCGGGCCAAGAGAAAGAAAGGGTTAAAAATGTTCGGACTTCTGTCCAAGGTGCAGCTCCCTCTCAGCATCCTGGCCGTTTTGTCAGGGGCCACAACCGTCGGTCTGGCGATTGAAAACATGCAGTACCCCTTCTCCAGTTTTATACCCTTTGTGGTTGGCGTCTTGGTGAGTGTCTGATATTAATTACCCGTATGTGGTGGTAATGGACGTTAAACTCCCTAACCCCCTCCCCCTCTCTCTCTCTCTCTCTCTCTCTCTCTCTCTCTCTCTCTCTCTCTCTCTCTTTCTCTCTCTCTTCTGGCTCTGTTATTTTCAAATTTGTCCTTGTCATAAATACGTTCTCTCTCTCTCTCTCTCTCTCTCTCTCTCTCTCTCTCTCTCTCTCTCTCTCTCTCTCTTGACTTGTTTATCATGTGTACTTTTCTCTTCTTCATTTCCTTTAGATAGTTTAGATACTTTTGTTTGTCTTTTTTTCCTCTTTTCTTCCCCCTTTTACCCCTTTCTTTTGATGTTGTCTTCTTCTTTTACCCTTTAACGTAGAATAGCAGGCCAGCTTGTAAGACAGGTTGCAATGCCTAAATGCTCTATCCTGAAAAAAAAAGAAAAACCGTTTCACCATCATCCTCTCTCTCTCTCTCTCTCTCTCTCTCTCTCTCTCTCTCTCTCTCTCTCTCTTATGGCTGTGTTATTTTCGCATTTGTCCCTGTCATAAAAGAATTGGTGCATTATTAAACTCTCTGATAACACCCAAGATTTTACTAACAATCGCCCTTTATTAAAATTATTGTCTTCTTTTCAATAGGTGGTATACGTATATATGTTTGTACTGCATGTGTCAGTGTATGGTATGTGATTTTGAATTACGAAATACGGTTTGCTTTGTTGCAGAGAGTGTGTGTGTGTGTGTGTGTGTGTGTGTGTGTGTGTGTGTGTGTGTGTGTGTGTGTGTGTGTGTGTGTGTGTGTGTGTGTGTGTGTAGAATCACAAGGACAAGTTGTACGACAGGTCTCCACACCTAATCCTCTTCATAAATAATTTTAGGCAAAGGCACTGCCTATTTCATGATTTTTTTTTTTAATCCACTTTTTCGGACTCTTGGCATTAATGGGTTAGCGCAGTAATTTTTCTGTTTGTGTCTTTCTAGACGCTGGTTGCGGCCATCTTCGGATATAAAGCTTCTCAGCACGAGAACAATGTGGTCGACTCCGTGCCAGCGTCAGTAAAAAAATGTGTAAGTTGTGTTGTGTTGTGTTGTGTTGTGTTGTGTTGTGTTGTGTTGTGTTGTGTTGTGTTGGGTTGGGTCTTTGTTGTTGTTTATTTGTTGTTTGTTTGTTCTGTGTTGTGTTGTGTTGTTGCAGTTGTTGTTTGTTGTTGTTTTGTTGTTGTTGTATTGCTTTGTTTTGGTTTGGGTGTTTTGTCGTTGGTGTTGTTTGTTTGTTTGTTTGTTTGTTTGTTTGTTTGTTTGTTTGTTTGTTTGTTTTGGGGGGTGTTTGTTTGTTTGTTTGTTGTTTTGTTCGTTTGTTTGGGGTTTTTGGGTTGTTTGGTTTTTGTTTTGTTCGTTTGTTTGGGGTTTTTTTGGTTGTTTTGTTTTGTTTTGTTTTTTTTTGGGGGGGTTGGTTGCATGGTGTTTGTTTGTTTGTTTGTTTGTTTGTTTGTTTGTTGTAGTTGTTGTTGCTGGGGGGAGAGAGGGGTTGGAGGGGAGAGGACACTCGCGTAGCTCTGTTCATTTGATGTTTATTTCTGACTGTTCATTTTGATGTTTATGTTTTTGCCTGAATGTTCTTGAGTGAGGCTTATGCAAGGTTGTATCTCTCAATTCATTTCATTTCAGCTTGGAGTTAACTACGGGCTCATGATGGCGACCAACTGTGGCCTGGGGGGCTTAGCAGTCGGAAACTCAGGCGGGGAGATTGGTCTCTGTGCCAGCAACAATGACAAATGTACGCCCAACGATGACGCCAAGCTGGCCTTCGCCATCTTGGACTTGGTGCTCTGCTTCGGTCTTCTCATGACGGTGTGGTTTGGCATGGGCCTCCACTGGAAATACGGCCGTTCATATCACATGGATTCCGCAAGCGGGTCCATGGGGTGCAAGTCGAACAACGACAAATAGATTAATGTGAAGTTAGAGTAACTCCCCCTTCAAACAAAACAGCCGTAGGTTGTTTGTTTGACCTTTTTTTATTTGTTCTTTTTTTTTCTTCTTTTTTTTTCTTTTTTTTTTTTTTCTTTTTTTTTTTTTTTTTTTGGGGGGGGGGGTTGAGGGGGTGGAGAGGCGGGGGATTTTGGTTGGTTGTTTTTAATTGTTTTGGGTTCTTTGTTTGTTTGGTTGTTGTTTTTTGTGGTTACGGGTATTTGGTCTAGCCAAAGACCTGCACATGAGGCTCTTAGCCTAGTCAGTGGTTAAGGTGTCCGCCTGGGGATCTGAAGGCACACGGCTCGAATACCGTGGCTGGCAGGAATTTGCCTGAGATCAAACCGAGTAAAACTTCACATGCAGATTCGCTTACGGTGCTTGTCCTACCTTCCTCTACACACATAATAACATAATATGAGGTGTACACGTTAAAAAAAAAAACAACAACAAAAAACTCCCATTTTGTCCGGATGGGGCCGCGGATTGGAAGAAAAAGTTCAAACAATGCATGTAGAAAAAAAAAAAAAACAGATGGAGCTGTAAACAACATGGCGCAGATCATGTAAGAGATGGCAGTCTGGTCTCTTTTTCATTTAAAGTGTCAAAGTGAATGGTCGCACTGAAAAAGTCGTATTACGGCATTATATAATCTACCTCTATCTAAACTGTACTTTCAGTAAACACTGTGGAATTACTGCCTTCTTTTTTTTTTTTTTTTTTTTTTTTTTTGCCACAACTCTTTGCCGGCTCCAGTGGTGTTCCTCCCTGATAATGGGTGGAATCCACGGAGGGCTCGGAAGCTGGGGCAATTTTTAAATGCATGATGATGGAGATGAGGATGATGGTAAGATGATGCTATGGAGGTCCGTGTGGTTTGGGACTGCAGGACTGCGCTTATTAGTTATCATTTTATTTGTGTGTTAACTGACCATCATGATCAACTTTTTGTAATGGTTATTTGATTATGGTTATTTAGTTTCTTCAACCGAAGGTGTAAATTGAAAATAATTATGTGCCTTTAACTAAGCTGCAGGTCAAACAACACAAACGCACGAGGCCTCAAAATGTCTATACATTCCATATTAGCCTCTGGCATCATAAGTATGGGGCGGTCGGTGGTCTAGTGGTTAAGAGACCTGTCACCAATGCGAGAGGTCAGGGGTTCGAGTCCCACTCGGGGCAAACAATTTTTCCTTCTCGTATGTGGCACCGTTCATTCGGGCCGATCGTCGGGGGTTCTCTCCGGGTACTCCGGCTTCCTCCCCCCTCTGCTTTGGAAATGTTCAGCTCACACAATTTGAAAAATAAATGCAATTCTAAATCCCGAAATTTAAATAGCTGAGCTGACCCTTCGCACCACGTGATTGTAATGTGTTTATGTCAAGTGTGTGAGAGAATGCGTGTGATTCACGTGAGCGTGCGTGTTGGGTTCAGTTCGCGGCGCTTTGAGCCGATTCGGGAAATTGGGTAAAGCGCCTATACAATACTCATTATTATTATTATTATGTAGACACCCCCTAAAAATGCTCCAGTCTGGAAACAAGAAAGTCCCTGCTGCACTGGCAGCTTCCATCTTGTTGCAGCCCCCTGGCACGCAACGTGCCCTACAAAAGACAAAAATCAGGAAAATCACTCATGACAACTAAACTCACGACAAACTAGCAAACAGGGTTCTTCAGATAACCACCAAACTTGACCCAACGGCCAGTTGTATGTGGTGGAAAAGGCCGTTAAACACCAAACACCCACCCCACCCAACGGCCAGTTTGTGTCCTTAAGCCTGCAGCCCAACATCAAAGACAGTAAGACGTCAATCAGCTATAATTTATCTGACGGATATCATGCTTATGTGAATGGATGTTTTGCCTACAGTGTATTTACATCATATCTTGTGTACTTTGTGAATCCTATATATCTATACAACAGGGTTCGCGTTAACTGGCAATTACCAGTAAATTACTGGTTATAAAGAGGAAATACTTGAATTTTTTTTGCTGTCAGTCCCGGGGACTGGTTTGATTTTGCTGGGACTGGTTACAGATGTATGGGAGAAAGAAAAAAAAAATGAACAGGCTGATCGTAAAAAGAAAAAAAAAAATGTTGATCGTTGATCATACAAATTTTGTGGCCCAGGCTTGACTAGCGGCACTTGCCTTATCTCTCTGAATTGTGCTTGCAAAGATTTACATCATTATTTGCAGTGCTACCGGAATTTATTCACAGGGACTGGTGTTGCTCAGAGTCGCTGAAAAACGGTCGGGGTAGGAGGCGAGGGGACTGGTTTTGCTCAGAGTCGCTGAAAAACGGTCGGGGTAGGAGGCGAGGGGACTGGTTTTGCTCAGAGTCGCTGAAAAAAACGGTCGGGGTAGGAGGCGAGGGGACTGGTTTTGCTCAGAGTCGCTGAAAAAACGGTCGGGGTAGGAGGCGAGGGGACTGGTTTTGCTCAGAGTCGCTGAAAAAACGGTCGGGGTAGGAGGCGAGGGGACTGGTTTTGCTCAGAGTCGCTGAAAAAAACGGTCGGGGTAGGAGGCGAGGGGACTGGTTTTGCTCAGAGTCGCTGAAAAAAACGGTCGGGGTAGGAGGCGAGGGGACTGGTTTTGCTCAGAGTCGCTGAAAAAAACGGTCGGGGTAGGAGGCGAGGGGACTGGTTTTGCTCAGAGTCGCTGAAAAAACGGTCGGGGTAGGAGGCGAGGGGACTGGTTTTGCTCAGAGTCGCTGAAAAAAACGGTCGGGGTAGGAGGCGAGGGGACTGGTTTTGCTCAGAGTCGCTGAAAAAACGGTCGGGGTAGGAGGCGAGGGGACTGGTTTTGCTCAGAGTCGCTGAAAAAACGGTCGGGGTAGGAGGCGAGGGGACTGGTTTTGAAAAATCCTAACGCGAACCCTGTACAACCATGACATCGATATGCCATCATCACTGTAGGCAAAACATCCATTCACATTAGCATGATATCCGTCAGATAAATTGTAGCTGATTGACGTCTCACTGTCTTTGATGTTGGGCTGCAGGCTTAAGGACACAAACTGTCCGTTGGGTGGGGTGGGTGTTTGGTGTTTAACGGCCTTTTCCACCACATACAACTGGTTGTTGGGTCAAGTTTGGTGGCTGTTTTAGTTTATTATTATGTGTGTGTTTTATTGCTGCTGCAACTGAAAACAAGTGGTAGTTATACAGAATACACTTTCGTATATTTTGTGTATTGTGTACATGCTGACATGCTGTACATTATGGTTAGCATTTAATTTTTGTTTGGTTTGTTGCAGCTTGTTTTTGTTTTGGGGATGTTTGTTTGTTTTTGTTTTTTGTGGGGTTTTGGGGGGTTTGTTTGTTTTTTTTGGTTTGTTGATTTTTTGGTTGTGTTTTTGTTTTTGTTGTAGTTGTTGATGTTTTGTGTGTGTGTGTGTGTGTGTGTGTGTGTGTGTGTGTGTGTGTGTGTGTGTGTGTGTGTGTGTGTGTGTGTGTTGTTTTTGTTTTGTTTTTTGGGAAGGGGAGTTTTTTTGGGGGGTGTTGATTTTTTTTATTGTTGTTATATTGAGAGGGTTTTGTGGTTTTTGTTGTTGTTTTGTTTTGGGTTTGTTTGTTTTGTTGTTGTTGTTGTTGTTTGGGGAGGGGGTGGAGTTGTTGTTTGGTTGTTTGTTTGTTTTTTGGTTTTTCTTTCTTTTTTTTTCTTTTTTCTTTTTTTCTTTTTTTTTTTTTTTTTTTTTTTGGGGGGGGGGGGGGGGGGGTGTCACTTGTTTACTGAAGGAGCTGGGATAATCGAGATGTAGAGTGTTGGACATACAGTGCTCGGGTAGTGAGTTTGAATCTCGGCTGGGACCAAACATTTGTGCTGGTCTCTTTGTCGTTGCCCCGTTGACAACTTTGGTGAAGAGGGACGTTATACTACCATACACCCATCCTCGTTAGTTTGTACTCTTGTATTGTCTCGTTCCAGGGGTTTTCTCTCATTTTGCCAAATATTTTTGTACAGCGAATGTGTGTATATTATGTGGTTAGTATGTGTTGTACTTCTCATATTCGTACAAAAGAACCAAACAGATTCGTAATAAAGTTTTAAAAAACTATACTTTTTGTTTCGTCTTTCTTCTTTCTTGTTTCTTTCTTTCTTTCGTCGTTTCTTCTTTTGGTTTTAACCAAAAGCAATGCTACAGAATCATAAGATACCCCTCCCTCCCTCTTTACCCCCCCCCTTCCCCCCACCCCCACACTTTCGAGACGAGTACATATGTCGTGTCTACACTTGTGACATTTCTTAATTCAAATTCAAATTCCAGTTCCAAAATAATTTTATTGTCCATTAAATACCAGGTATATAAAATGGAAATTCGTCTTTGGACTCACAGCTCGAAACAAAATAAGAATGAAAATATTAAGATTCTAAGACAATAAATACAACATAAAACTGATTTGCAATCAGAACGTTTATTTTTAACTCGCAGCTAACTGAATGACCTTTAGTTCTGTGTTGGTTAGATTCTAAGACAATAAATACAACATAAAACTGATTTGCAATCAGAACGTTTATTTTTAACTCGCAGCTAACTGAATGACCTTTAGTTCTGTGTTGGTTAGATTCTAAGACAATAAATACAACATAAAACTGATTTGCAATCAGAACGTTTATTTTTAACTCGCAGCTAACTGAATGACCTTTAGTTCTGTGTTGGTTAGATTCTAAGACAATAAATACAACATAAAACTGATTTGCAATCAGAACGTTTATTTTTAACTCGCAGCTAACTGAATGACCTTTAGTTCTGTGTTGGTTAGATTCTAAGACAATAAATACAACATAAAACTGATTTGCAATCAGAACGTTTATTTTTAACTCGCAGCTAACTGAATGACCTTTAGTTCTGTGTTGGTTAGATTCTAAGACAATAAATACAACATAAAACTGATTTGCAATCAGAACGTTTATTTTTAACTCGCAGCTAACTGAATGACCTTTAGTTCTGTGTTGGTTAGATTCTAAGACAATAAATACAACATAAAACTGATTTGCAATCAGAACGTTTATTTTTAACTCGCAGCTAACTGAATGACCTTTAGTTCTGTGTTGGTTAGATTCTAAGACAATAAATACAACATAAAACTGATTTGGCGTGTGCAAGAACTTGACAAAAACAAAAAAGGAAAAAAAATTATCACATCTGTCCCAGCAAATTCATGAAATATAAGAAGTGAAAAAGAAAATGATTTTTTTTTTTCTGCCACAACTCTTTGCCGGCTCCAGTGGTGTTTCTCCCTGGTACTAGTAATGGGTGGAATCCATGGAGGGCTCGGAAGCTGGGACAATTTTTATTATGCATGATGATGGAGATGAGGATGATGGTAAGATGATGCGTGTGGTTTTGGGACTGCGGGACAGGGCCGCATTCCACGCTTCCTGTCATAAATATCCCGGCATTAACCAGGCTCGGGAACTACGGCACCTGCGGTGCCAGCCGTGTAATCATCCACATCATAAAAAAAAATGATTTTGAACAGTTTGCCAGTTCATGAAATAGGCAGCCAGTTGTAATCAGGACACTGACCAGAGTACACACATTTGTTTTGAACACAAGACCAAGGGGGAAAAAACACACAAAAAGGTAGAAGTTTTGGGCTGGGTGGCCGGGCTAGAGTAAGGAGTGAATGATGGTGACGTCAGATTTCTCTCTTTTGATTCTAGAGTTAGCGAAATTCGTCGACTAAGATGGGCAGTTTTATCGAAATTATGAAATAGGTAGCCTGTTTCATGAACCCTCTTAATGTAGGCATAG
>JACVVK020000210.1:227500-357500 GCA_018292915.2 Batillaria attramentaria | reverse complement strand
TGTCTGTAAGGGGCGGTCGGTGGTCTGGGGCGGTCGGTGGTCTGGGGCGGTCGGTGGTCTAGTGGTTAAGAGACCTGTCACCAATGCGAGAGGTCAGGGGTTCGAGTCCCACTCGGGGCAAAGAATTTTTCCTTCTCGTATGTGGCACCGTTCATTCGGGCCGATCGTCGGGGGTTCTCTCCGGGTACTCCGGCTTCCTCCCCCTCTGCTTTGGAAATGTTCAGCCCACCAAATTTGAAAAATAAATGCAATTCTAAATTCCGAAATTTAAATAGCTGAGCTGACCCTTCGCACCACGTGATTGTAATGTGTTTATGTCAAGTGTGTGAGAGAATGCGTGTGATTCACGTGAGCGTGCGTGTTGGGTTCAGTTCGCGGCGCTTTGAGCCGATTCATCAAATTGGGTAAAGCGCCTATACAATACTCATTATTATTATTATTATTAAGTCAATGTGTTGTGTGTATATGTCTATTTGTCAATTTATGTGTTTGTGTGTATCTGTCAATGTGTGTGTGTGTGTGTGTGTGTGTGTGTGTGTGTGTGTGTGTGTGTGTGTGTGTGTGAGAGAGAGAGAGAGAGAGAGAGAGAGAGAGAGAGAGAGACAGGCAGTGAGAGAGAAAGAGCCTGAAGATGTCTGGTCTGTCAGCATGTGTAGCACACGTGCATACAATGAAACGAGAGAAAATTTAATACAGCACCAATTCTTCCCTTGTTTCAGAGTTCCAGAGCGAGGCAGGACGAGCCAAGCGGAAGAAAGCGCTCGGACAGTATGGTACACTGGCTAAAGTCCAGGCCTTCCTCAGCATTCTGGCCATGGTATCAGGGGGCGCAACCATTGGACTGGCCATACCTAACCCCAATTACCCGTTTATGAGTTGCCTCCCTTTTATCTGCGGCGTCTTGGTGAGTACTGTATTAAAAAAAAAAAAAAAAAAATCTTGTTATGTAGGTACAGTGTTGAACAGAAGAGAGCAATGTTAACAAACACATCATTTGCTTATCAAGTCAATGTTCGGCGCGACTTTTAAAGACCCACAGTCAAACATTTCTATGCTATTGTAGGGTCTAGCATTGTACCACATAAACGGGGAGCCGGGGTGGCCAAACGGAATGGTAGAGCGTTGGACTTCTAATGCTCGGGTCGTGAGTTCGTATCCTGGCTGGAGCCAAATATTTGTGCTGGCTTTTTCATCGTTGCGCCCGTCTTTGATATCACCCGTGTGGTGGAAAAGGACGTTAAACTCCCAAACACCCACCCACCCAACCCCCGTATGGTGGAAAAGGACGTTAAACCCCCAAACACCCACACACTCTGTACCACATACACATGGACAGTCTGGCAGAAACACAGAAGCGCAGTGTCGACATGTGCAACAGGCTTACAATTCTCACACGGCTGACTAGGAGAGTTGCGGGCCGTTGAAATTCTTGTTCGCAAGGCCAGCAAATGCGCAGTGCATTACATCAAGAACGTTACTAACCTTAAGGCAGAATTTTTTTAGCGGACTTACACACCCTCAGCCACAACTACTCTGGAACAAAAAGTTGCCTTTTCTGGACCATAGACCCTTTCTGGGATTAATAAAGTAATTTGAATTTGAAACTCTTCACGAACATAGAGACTTTAAAGTTTACTGTATTTGTTCAAATCACCTTACTGTTAGTATCTCTAAATGCTCGGGTCTTGAGTTTGAATCCCGGGTGGGCCAAATATTTCTGCTGGCCTTTTTTTTTTTTCTCTCTCTCTCTCATTGTCCCGTCTGTGATATCACCCTTAGGTGGTGGAAAAGGACGTTAAACTCCCAAACACCCACACACCCCTGTGAATTGATGTGTTTGTGTGTATCTGTCAAACACCCACCAATCCTCACTATTATTATTATCATCATCATCATCATCATCATCATCATCGTTATCCCTTTCGGGAAATTAGGGTTGCTTCCCCACGGCACAGCGCCAATCACCATAGCTACCATATTTTTTAAATTTTTGCTGAGGGAGAAAAGCCGGATAACCCGGAGAGAAACCCCCGATGAGCAGCCCGGTAGCCAAGAAAAACCGGTGTCATAATATCACAAGCTCGACCTGGGCACGATAGTATAACTAATTACGTATTCAGTCAACCTCCGTCTGTTTTCAGATGATGGTAGCAGCTATCTTCGGCTACAAGGCTTCACAGAGTAACGTCGACAATGAAATACCAACGTCCGTCAAAAGAAACGTGAGTTCGCTTCCACTGTGTGTGTGTGTGTGTGTGTGTGTGTGTGTGTGTGTGTGTGTGTGTGTGTGTGTGTGTGTGTGTGTGTGTGTGTTTCCGCGGCGCTTCTCGGAACACGTACATTTAGTAATTAAGCATACGTGTATGCACGTAGGTAAAACAGGCACTGTAAACATACCTGCTCCTGAATTTTCAACCAAAACTCCACAACCAAACTGCATATTTGAACCTTGTCCCTCATGATCCACAGGTGGAGTCCTTAATCACAAGGCTATACCCACCCCACCCCCTCCCCCCTCTTTTGTCCAAGCATACTGCTCTATCTGCTTATCGAGCCTTTTCGTACATTGGCCCAGTCACATGGAACAGCCTTCCCTCCCACATCCGCCACGCTCAGTCCTTGGCAACATTCAAAGCTAAATTGAAAACGAACCTCTTCTCCTCCCAGTAATTCAACTCAGCTTTTTATTGTCTTGTACACTCTGTGTGTGTGTGTGTGTGTGTGTGTGTGTGTGTGTGTGTGTGTGTGTGTGTGTGTGTGTGTGTGTGTGTGTGTGTGTGTGTGTAAGATGGTTTATTTGGGTTGGGTTCCCCACATCCTGTGGTTGGGCAGGATGCTGGGGTCCCCGCTCTCTTACTGCCATGGTCTCTGTTGCCTGCAGGGAGACAATGCGGGGTTTTTTATTTTATCAGTCTTTATTTTCGCGGGTTGTTGCTGCCCCCCCCCCCCTCCCGTTATATTGTAAAGCGCCTAGAGCCAGCCCCTGGGTTAGGCGCGTTATAAATCTCCACTATTGTTATTATTATTATCGTGCGGGTTCCTCACCTTGCCGATTCGCTATGGCTGACAATTCACATGTACACATCTCTCCTAGTTGAATACTTTTGTAAACAACACTAACAACAAATGGTTTTGACTTTCTGACTTTTCATACCAAAAGACCATGGACCCTCAAAATTGACAAAAAGAGTCATAAAAAATATAGAGAGGGTCCCAAGGACCGTTGTATTTTCGAATCGCAGGGAACGCTGCATATTCATATTCTTGTTGTTGTTTTTTTTGTTGTTTTTTTTTACTGACATCTCTCGTGTTGCAGATTGGAATCCACTACGGCATCAGCGTCAGCTGCTGCTCCCTCTGCGGGATAGCGGCCGGGAACGGTGGCTGGGGTCTGGGTGTGTGTCTGGGGGACGACCCGAAGAACCTGGAAAACTGTTCCCCCGAGCACGACCTCAAAATGGCCTTCTCCATCTCCGACCTCTGCATCAACATGCTCCTTCTTCTTACGGCCATTGTGGGCAGTGTTTTCTTTTGCCGCTACGCCCGAACTTTTGGGCTGAGTAGAATGCAGCGTATGCGAGACTTGGAGCGCGAGGTGCAGGAGTTGCGCGCGCAGGTCCACGCTGTCAATGCGCATGGGCAGAGTAACGCGGCATATCCGGCGGCCCCTCCTGCGTATGAGTACAGCAGCAGCACCGGGCAGCCAGAGTATCAAGGTGGTCGCTTTGCTCAGTACGGCATGGTGGAGAAAACTAAATACTGAGAAAGAAGACAGACGAATGGGACAGTACGGCTTTTTGACGTAAGTGCTTCGGTTCCAGTTCGGTTGGTTTCGCGCGGCGGAGTGGTTTTTGGCAGCTTACGAGTCACACTCGCAGTGCACTGATGGGAGACGGGTCGACCTACTTGCGCGTAGCGATAATCAACTGTGGCAGAGATGAGACAGAGGCGAAGGAGTAGTAGGCGAAGGAGTATATTTCTACCCCCCAAAACTATAAATACGGCCGAAACGCCTTCGTGTACAACAAACAACGACACGAATAAGTCCAATATGAAAGTGCGACTCTACTAGAGACATGTTACTCTAACAAATAAAGGCGTCGGATCCACATGAATAAGGACGTATATCTGACTGGGATAAGCTCAGAATTTTCTACCCCCACTTCCACAGCTGCGTTCCTGAACAGCCGTTACCACTGTCACTTTGGAGCGTGGGATTGACCCTAGATGGAGCTGTGAAAATATGGCCAGTGAAACTGATATTCCCTGACTTCCAGGTTCCTAATCGGTGGAGGTTCTCTCTGAACAATTCATTGAAACTGGAAGCTCTAGACCAAAGGAAAATTTAATGTTTTAGATTTTGAAACCTGTGTTGGCATTTTTATTTCTTTCTTTCCCTTCACTTCACTTGTTTTGTCAAACTTATACTGTTCTAGTTACCCAACCTACACAGGGGCTAAGGGAGGTAAGTATGCTACACGAGTGATGTATATGCCGTTGTTTGGCATAAATTCTTTGACTTTGACTAATGTTTCAAGCTTGGAAGAAAGAAGCGCTTGGTTAGCACTAAATAGGTCAACCGAAAAACGAGAAAGAAAAAAAAAAAAAAACCACAGCAGCAGGGAACTTGTTTACATGAAACGTCTAAGACGTTTTCAAGTGTCGAGTAAGATATATTTGTATGTGTTTAAAAAAAATGTTTTTATTGGAATTGTGCTCAGGGACTCCCTTTCTATGGAAAGAACTTTAACACATTTTATACCGCGCACGAGTTTCCACGTTTTTTGACTTTTTTCTTGTTGCTCAGTTTGTAACCTCCTGGCATTATGCGGAAATGTATTTATTTGTGATGTGATCTTTAGTTATTGTATCACTCCTATCTTTTGTGTTTGCCAGTTTGGGAGCCAGGGGTGGCCGAATGGTAGAGCGTTGAACTTTCAATGCTCGGGTCGTGAGTTCGAATCCCGGCTCGGGCCAAATATTTGTGCAGGCCTTTTTCTCGCTGCCCCGTCTTTGATATCACCTTACGTGGCGGAAAAGGACGTTAAACTCCCAAACACCCACCCACCCCACCCACCCGTGTTTGCCAGAACCACTTTGCCTTTCACAAAAACAGCTCAGGGTACACTGAACTTATTTTGTCGTTTTGAATGTAGCAAGGAGAATTAACCAAGAGACGATGTTAGACTTTGTGTATGCTAAATATATCTGTATAAGAAGATATCGTCATCTTGGTCGTCATCATCATCGTTGTCGTCTTTGTTCTTTTTGGTCTTGTCCTCCTCCTCATCATTATCATTTCTGTTGTTACAGTAAAATAGCAGGAGCTGATCTAATCTTGACAGTATTAAACGTTGATACATTTGTGATTAAAGACAGTTTAAATTTTGGTTTGGTTTGGTTTGGGTTTTTTTTTTTGTTTTTTTTTTGGTCTGTATGTTTTGGTGTTGTTGTTGCTGTTTTGATTTGTTTTGTTTTGTTTTGGGGGTGTTTTGTTGTTGTTGTCGTTGTTTTAATTTGTTTTGTTTGTTTGTTTTTTTGTTTGGTTTGTTTTTTTGTTGTTGTTTTCTTTTCTTGTTCTTGCTCTTTGTTTCTTGTTTTTTGTTTTTGTTTGGAGGGGGATTCTTGGTTTTATAAACTTTAAGAAGTACTTCTTACTAAATATTACTGAACATTTATTTACTATTTATCTTTATGTATTTATATATTTCTTGAAAAGAATGTTATAGAAATATCTTACCATTAAATGTTTTGCTGATTAGAAGTACGAGTTTTCAGCAAACCGTCTTGTATTCTTGCTGTTATTCCTGCTTTGTGTCGTTGTCGTTGTTGGAACAAAATAAGTAAATAAATAAATATATTTTTGTTTGTTTGTTTGTTTGTTTCGCATGAGTGTGTTTTGCTCTACTTTTTCTTCTCCTTCTCTCTTTCTTTCTTTCTTTGCTTTCTTCTCTGGCGATCGGAACGTTGGTGGGTGGGTGGGTGGGTGTTTTGGTTTGTCGTGTGTGTGTGTGTGTGTGTGTGTGTGTGTGTGTGTGTGTGTGTGTGTGTGTGTGTGTGTGTGTGATATTGTGGTGGTGTTCTGGGTATTGACTTTGTTTTTATATTGTTTTTTTGTTTCTGGTTTGTTTGTTGTTGTTGTTGTTGTTGTTTCGGTTGTTTTTGTTGTTGTTTTGTTGTTGTTTGTTTGTTTGTTTGTTTGGGTTTTTTTGTTGTATTTTTTTGTTTGTTTGTTTGTTTGTTTTTTGTGGGGGTGGTGGGGGGGGGGGGTTCAGTAGTACCTCCTTATGTCCGTCTCAACGTGCATGAATATGTAGAGCAAAAACAACAGCTTGAGTTCTTGGCAGTCAGCATGCACAGAGCAAAGCAAACAGCAGGCTCCGATCTAGTCACGGGCTAGTCATTCACATTATCTCCCGCCATATGTCGACTTGACCTGTTGCCGACTCGACTATGTCGATTTGACCTGTTGTGAATCATCGCCACCCGTTCTTTCCCGAAAAGAACAGCAAAAAGCGCTGCTACGTATCGGGAGTTCGAGAAATTAGCGTGAAGATGCAGAGTCTCCTGCATGTCCTAGGTTTGTACTGCCCCTTAGACCAGTTTGCATCAGTTGTCCAACATTTGTTTATTTTCTTCACGTAGTAAAACACACTTACCCGCGAATTAGTCTTTGTTGCTTGCGCGGCGTTAAGCCTAAGGCCAAAAAAAACAAAAAACAACTCATTCACGCATTCCCTACTTTGCCTATACTCTTACTCTTCCCTATAATTCTATGTTCACAAAATCGTTCGGAATTGTTATGGCAGTGTTTACCATCGTGCCGCTTTAGACACCTGCGAAGTGACAGCATCCCACATGCTGGCAGTGAGTCAGCAGAAGGCTGCTAGCTACGCGAATATCGAGGAGTCAGCTGATGGTGCCGGGGGGGGGGGGGGGGGGCGCTGGGTAAAAGAAGCTGGGGTTTTTGTTTGTTTGTTTGTTTGTTTTTGTTTTTTGGTTGGGTTTTTTTTTGTTTTGTTTTTTTTGGGGGGTGTTGTTTTGGGTTTTTTTTTTTTTGGTTTGTTTGTTTGATTGTTGTTGTTTGGGGGTTGTTGTTTTGGGGCTTGTTTGTTTGTTTGTTTGTTTGTTTGTTTGTTTGTTTGTTTGTTTGTTTGTTTTGGGAGGGGTTGCTCGCACAGCCTGCAGATGGCAGTGTAACGTATTCAGAGCTCTACTAATCATTATGATAGACTACTTACAGCGTACAGGCGCTCTCAAAGGCACAACTACTCTAAACATTTTTGGAACGCGAGACATGGCCGTCTCAAGTAAACTGAAGCAGGAAATTTACGGTTGGTCTTGTTCCAGCTTCTGTTCTTACTGTAAAATGACACTACACAGACTTCGCCCGACATAACCAGTCAGGTGAGTCGCTTTGCGTCTGCTTTTGACGTATCAAATGTGACATTCGCGCACCTAAACCGCTCGTTGCAAGCTGTGTCTTGCTGGAAATCGATATAGTTATCGGGAGATCTTCCTGGTTGCGCGTCCAATAAAATACAAAATGTTAGCTGTTCTGTATATTAGACTGGCAGTATCAGGTTCGGCTTTTTTCCTTTTAGGAAATTCTTATGAAGAAATGCTCCTTTAACTGTTTGTGCCATCGCTCCGTCTGCCCTTGCCTACTTTCGTTTTAGGAAAATGGGAATCCCGCGATTTCTCGGGATTCGTGAGTAGATGTAAACCTAACAGTGGTCGCCGCTGAGCGCGCATGCGTTGCGAAGCGCAGTTTCTGAAGGTCACAGAATTAATTCAAATGAGGCAGGCTAGGACCTGCACTATTGAAATGAATTTCCCCCTTTTTTTCCCTGTCTTTTTTGAGAGTTGCAATAAGTGCATTTGACCCCAGAGTTTTGGTTTGGGTGAAAAGAGGGATGTTTGATGTGTGGAAAAAAAAGGGAAGTGTTGATTTGAGGGGTGACCTATTTTGGGCCATATCCCTGCGCGTGTGCCAGGGCATGAATAACGGAGTGCACAGTTTTGTTTACGGGGTCGGGAAGTTGTCAAGGACTTGTGCTGCCTCACATTTGTAGGGGCCAGAGAGCAGCAAAGAGTTGTAGTCTGTGACCTGAACTGTGTAGGTTTATCACGATGAGGTGGTGACAGCAGTGTGCAACGACTTGAAAACTGTTACAACAAATACGGCCGTGTTGTTTGACGCATGTGACATTCAATTCTACATTTGAGGATTTTAAAGCGAGTCAAGCTACCAAAGCAACTATCAAGTGCATGCTTCAAGCACTGACTGAACTTCAAGCGGTTGGACTATCAAGTCTTCTGTTTTCTTACCCGACGCGTACAGGTGGAATCAAGCTAGGATCCACTTTGGATTTCAGCCTCAGTTAAACTGTGTTGACTAGTAAGGCAGGTGATTTGAAGAAGGATGGGCAACAACATCTTCAAGACACCGTCGGAGCGGCATGACTACATCACCATGGGTACTAGTAGACTCTGGAACGTGACCGGAACTGAACCAGACAAAAACACTGACGATGACCCACCCCAAGCCACAGAGGAGGATATCCGTAGGCCTATCTACCGCAAGAATGGAACAATGACTCGGACAGACAGCCGAGCAAGAGACAGGACTGACCGTGAGGAAGCCAAGTGCGATTGTGAAAACTCGCCAGGAGGCATATCCAGACATGCATGTACAGCGACAGAAGCTGAATCCAGTTTTTACAGGAAAATAGCATTGTGTTTTACGTTCGCCGACGTCGTTCTGATTGTCTGCCTTATCGTGGTGTGCTCTGTGAATCCGAACAGGAACGTGTCTGATGGCGATGGAGCTGATAATGGTAATGATACAGAGGATGGTGAACTGCTGGAGGACTTGTCCTTCTGCTTGCCGTGTGAAGAGGTCTATTTGAACGACCTTGAGGTCAAGCAAAACCGCTTCAAGGTCCAGGTCAGACACGATGAAGAGAACAATATTGACGTGTGCTGTGAAGAGCCGCATTCTGATCTTAAGCACTTCATTCAGGCAATGGTAAGTTGAAAGGTATGGGAATGTACTCAGATTGTGTTCTTAAAGGGCTCTATCCAGTTAAAACAAGCCACATAGTATGGAGAAGGACGTTGAAACAGATATAGTTACTGTTGCACGGTTGAATTCTTTGAAGGGTCAGTAAGACCTACAAGGGCAAAACTGTTCGTTATCTTGCCACCCTAAACCCGCATGTAAAAGTCGGGTTAGGGAGTTTAGCCCTGGATCAGAGCCTAACCTCGAACTAAACTAGCCTTAGGGTTAAATTTCCTGTTGTTTTTTTTTTTTTTTTTTTTTTTTATTCAGGAAGCGGGTCTATTCCAGCAAGGTGCCTTTGTCGTTATAGAAGGATTTTTGTCTCAGGCTGTCTCTCTTCGCTTTCTTTTTTTTTTTTATTCAATTTTGTTTTGGGATTCCTTTTGTCCTAGTCTGGGTTAGGCCCGTAGCCGTGGGTTAAATTAACCTCGAGTTTTACATACGGGCCCTGGCTTCATACAACTGAATGACCTACAACTTGATGCACCTGATGTAGACTAAAACACAGCTGGTTATCTCCCAGATTTCAGCTGTTCAAAACTTTTCGCTGTACAGTGGACTTCGGTTATAAGAACAGCGCCGGGGCCAGCATTTGGGTGTCCTTATAAGCGAGGGTTCTTATAAAGCATACCTCGGATATAAGGTCAGTTGTGCTAGTGTGTGTTCTTATAACCAAGGAAAGAAGAAAATATTGTGGACAAGCTAAAAAGAGTCGTATATCGACCTCTAATGGTCTGTGTGCGTGCGTGCGTGCGCGTGTGTGTGTGTGTGTGTGTGTGTGTGTGTGTGTGTGTGTGTGTGTGTGTGTGTGTGTGTGTCCACGGCAATCTCTTGCTTGTTTAAGCCTTTGCGTCAATGAAGTGGAACGTGCTGGTTGGCTTGATCTCGATGCAATATAGTTTACTTCTTTTGCGTACGTGAAACATAAATTTAATGCAAATAACTCTAGAAGTTATGTAACAATAGCTGTCTTAATGAAAATGAGAGAGAGAGACAGACAGACAGAGAGACAGAGAGAGAGACAGAGAGAGAGAGAGAGAGAGTTACGATCACATTTTGACAAAATGACTTTAAAGAATACAAGGATACAAGGAAATTTATTGGCCAAGTTTCAACAACAACAAAAAACAAGATGGCCAGACATTCAAATGTGTTCCCAGTCTACGGCGTTCGCAGGGGAAAATAACGGTTTTTAACGACCCCTCCCCCTCCCCGCTCCTCCCCTCCCCACTCCACAAACTCACTGCCACTATCCATCTGTCTCTCTGTCGGGTTGTTAGTGTAAGTGAAGTTCAGAGGCAGAATTCCGTGAAGAAATGTTTCTTGGAAATTCCGGGAAATGAAACGAAACGAAAATGAACCTAGCATAACTTCTACTTTCGGTTCTTATATCCGAGGGGAGGTCGTGTTGGGAACAAGCAGATGGTGTCTTTACAAGCGAGGGTTCCAAAAATAGAATAATCGCAGACTTCCTAGAAATGATCATTCCTACTTGCGGTTCTTATATCCGAGGAAAGTTTGATGTGGGGACCTAGCAAGTGCTGTCCATATAAGCGATGAACCCTATATCAGAGGGTTCTTCTATGCGAGTTTTAATAAGTGATCACAAAGAACAACTTTGGCAGGGACCTGCTTTGGGGTGTCCCTATAAGCGATGGTTCTTATATCGGAGGTCCTTATAAGTGGAGTCCACTGTATCTCCGAACTGAACTGAAACTGTAGCACTTAAAAGTAAAATGAGATTGAAGTTTGGCACAGGTTTTGAAATGGTGCCATGCTTTTGACGCTGTGAAAAACTCTGCAAAATCCGTGACTCTGAAAGATAGTGGAATGTGTATTGTAAAGGCGCTGTTTTCATATGTGGACATTCCGGAAATTCATATCCCCTCGATTCGCTTCGGTTCGTTTCGTTTCGCTTCGCTTCGCTTCGTTTCGTTTCGTTTCGTTTCGTTTCGTGTTGTTTCGTTTCGTTTCGTTTCGTTTCGTTTTACTTGTCATTTTTTTTTTCATTCCTTTTAACTCGTATCAGAGCTTTCCTTTCGCTTCGTTTCAGCTCCCTACTTTTTCTTTCGATTATGTTTCTTTTGTTGATCGGTTGGTTGGCTGGTTGGTGGTTGTTGTATTTTATTGGTCGGCTGTTTTGTTGTATAATATTTTAACTATATATTTATTTAATGTTTTCTACAGTACATGAGGCTACGCTACCAGCAAGACAGAGCGAAAGGTAACTCTCTCTCTCTCTCTCTCTCTCTCTCTCTCTCTCTCTCTCTCTCTCTCTCTCTCTCTCTCTCTCTCTCTCTCTGTGTGTGTGTGTGTGTGTGTGTGTGTGTGTGTGTGTGTGTGTGTGTGTGTGTGTGTAGCATTAGCAACGGCAAGAATGAAACCTGGACCACTGGACCAATGTCTTTTACCGTTGACAAATAAAGTTTCAAAGTTTCTCTCTCTCTCTCTCTCTCTCTCTCTCTCTCTCTCTCTCTCTCTCTCTCTCTCTTCTTTGTCGTCTTTTTCTGTTTTTGCGTTTGTTTGTTGTTTTTCTAGTGAAACTGCCCACAGGCCTAATTATTCTTGTGTGAAGGGAAAGAGAAGCAAAGAAGGAAGTTGGGGTATGGGGCGAGGATATAAGGGTGGTTGGGTGGATGGATTGGTGGGTGTGATCGTGTGTGTGTGTGTGTGTGTGTGTGTGTGTGTGTGTGTGTGTGTGTGTGTGTGTGTGTGTGTGTGTGTGTGTGTATGTGTGTGTGTGTGTGTGTGTGTGTGTGTGTGTGTGTGTGTGTGTGTGTTCACTATTCCATTCTTTTCAAATCACGCAGGCGTGATATCTGTCACCAATGGAAGCAATGGCCCAGTCGAAGACAGCGGGGAACAAACCAGCCTGCATCTTGCCTTTACTGTGGACGACCCAACCAAATTCAACGGTAACACACTAGCACTGTCAGTTAATAATAATAATAATTTAAAATAATAATAATAATAATAATAATGAGTATTGTGTAGGCGCTTTACCCAATTTCTTTGACTGGCTCAGAGCGCCGCGCGCTGAACCCAAACACGCACGCTCACGTGAACCACACGCATTCTCTCACACACTGGTCACGAACACATTACAATCACGTGGTTCGAAGGGTCAGCTCAGCAATTCAAGTTTCGGAGTTTAGAACTGCATTAATTTTATTTTCAAATTTTTGTGGGCTGAAAATTTCTAAAGCAGTTATAGCCAGTCATCGTCAGCATCCTCATCATCATAATCATCGTCATCATCATTATAGTCATCATCATCATCGTCATCATCATCATCATCATCAACAATATCACACGTGGTGAAGATTGCTTGATTGACTGACTGGCCGACTAACTGATAATGATTGACTGATTGACTTAATGATTGATAGGATGACTTGTTGGTTGGTTGGTTGGTTGGTTGGTTGGTTGGTTGGTTGGGCGATTTTTGATTGATTTTTTTTTTCTTGGGGGGGGGGGGGGGGGCGGTTGAGTGAGTGAGTGAGTGAGTGATCATTCTCCAGAGAACCTTCAGCAGAATATGATTTGCTTTGCAGAAACACAACCCGGACAATTCTCCGTCACGTTTCCAGAAAAGGACGCATCAGCAGCAACGCGAGACAGCGGCTCCATCGTTTTGGAAAACGCAGTCGTGAAGATCAAACAAAGGGCACACTACTACGTTTACTCCCAAGTTCCATTCAGACTTATCTCCCCTGACCCCGCTTCAAATCTCACACAATTCCTTTACAGAATCAGAAGCGGCGAGGAAGACGTGTTGTTACAGAACTCTGTGTTACCATGCCAGGTGGTCGAGGAAAGTTCGTTGCAGAGTTTTGCGGGAGGGTTGTTCTTGCTGGAAAAGGGAGAAGCCCTAAGTCTTCGAGTGTCCGACCCCGAAGCCGTCGACAAGACGAGAGAGTTCCAGTTTGGCGTGCAGCGTATTTGACCTTTTAACCTTCACCGTACGTGGTGGGTGCACTTGCACTCACAATTTCATTCAAACGTCCGAACTTCAGTCAGTTTTCACGCAAGATCAACGAAATTTCATGACTTTGTCGATAAGGGAATTAGTGAAGTGCTCACCAAAACTGGTTTGATTTTGTTCGAAAATAAACAAGCAAATAACCATCAAGGCGGAAAGCTGTATTCAAAGATTCACAGAAGAGTTTGAACAGTTGCGCGTATGCACTCGAAATACTCTGTCTTAACGATATGTAGAGATCTAAATACAATACGCTAAAGTTTACCTCTCGCGGCAGACACACACACACACACACACACACACACACACACACACACACACACACACACACACACACACAAAGAAAAAAAAAAGAATAAAACAAACAAACAAACAAAAAGAAAAACCCCAAAACAAAACAAAAACAAAACAGAAAAAAAACTAAACCAAAAACCAAAAACAAACAAACAAAACACAACACACACGACCAGCACGTTGATGGTGTTGCAACAGCTATTGGCTGAGGGCAGTGAAGAGGCGGGTTTAACCGGGGTTTTCTTATTTTGCTTGAAGGATGGTTTTGTGTCTGCATATCTGATTGATGATGGGAGATCATTCCAACAAGTCGGACCCTGGTGTGAAAAACTACGCTGACCAAAGGTCTTTGCTCTGAAATGAGGGATACGGAGTTTCCGAGTGTCAGCGGTAGAACGAAGTATAGCGGTGGTCTAATAGGTAGCTCGTCGGATTTAGCCGCTGTGCTACTGAACGGCCGTCACCTATGTCATGGCGATGAAGCGTGGGTTCGAGCCCAGGTCGAGCTTGTGGTATGTGATACTGGTTATTCCTGGCTTCCGGGCTGCTCATCGGCGGTTTCTCTCCGGGTTATCAGGCTTTCCGCCCCCAGCAAAAAAAAAAAAAATGTATAAAATAACATTTAAAAAAAGGATAGGTATTGGGTGGCGCTGCACTGCGGCGACGCGCCCCGGGGGAAGCAGTCCGAATTTCCCAAAAGGGATAATAAAGTAGTAAAAAAAATCAAGCACACGACGCTGTAATTACGAATTGTGACTACCATGAGAAAAGAAATTGCTATTAAGTTTCACGTTAGTTTCCTTGGTCGTAGAGTCACGACATGATACAATTAGTATAGATTTCAACACGCTCTTGTGATTAATTGTAATCAGAGATTGTGTGTACAGGTCAGACTGAATTCATGATGGGAATGTGTTCGTAAGCTCTTAACACTGCCTATAGAGTAGATCAGTTTACTGTCACGTGTGCCTCTCTTCGTGTAATCAGTAAAGGTAATCTGTACTGTCAAAATGTGTGTGTGTGTGTGTGTGTGTGTGTGTGTGTGTGTGTGTGTGTGTGTGTGTGTGTGTGTGTGTGTGTGTGTGAGAGAGAGAGAGTGTGTGTGTGTGTGTGTGTGTGTGTGTGTGTGTGTGTGTGTGTGTGAGAGAGAGTGTGTGTGTGTGTGTGCGCGCGCGCGTGTGTGTGTGTGTGTGTGAGAGAGAGAGAGAGAGTGTGTGTGTGTTGTTGTTGTTGTTGTTTCTTTCTCGTTTGAGTTCAGGTTTACTTTACTTTAAGTAAAATCGGACGAAAAGCAAACTTATTTGGCCTAAAAAAATTTATTAAAAAAAAAAACACGACCAACAATCCGTTAAACTTTATTGATGTGTTACGAGATGTCAACACACCTGCCTCACATGACGAAGTATTGCAAAACGGATTCGTTCTCTACAGCATATACTACGCCAGTAAAGTACTCAAAGTAATCTCTTTCTCTGTCTACGGCTTTTCGCATCGTGTAACGTGTTGCGGCATAGACTCAGTGATATCAAGAACAAATAATTAAGAGCTAGCCACGGGCTGCGATAAGCCAATAATTATGTCGACGCAAGTGGCGAGCTTTGCCGTGTTTGCCGAGTCCCTTTTTCAGTTATCGCGGCCCGGGAAATCCCGAGGATAGGGATTCTGCAGCCAAACGTGACTTTGGGACCGGAGAGTAGAGCTAGCACCAAACGTAACACAGTGTGCAGTTCAGCCCGAACAAGCTACCTCAACCTGAGGTAGCCTGGGTGCTGATCCTTACCCGTGCTGTACATCAGGGAGCACGTAATTTGTCGGGCTGAACTCTAGACTGTAACAACGGTGTGCTTGGTCGCCACAAAGCCGCGCCGAGTGACAGACGGCGCGTCTGTGACTGACCCGGGGTTTTTCACGCTCCATGACGTGACATTCCCGCTCAGGAGATGCAAAACCCTCAAACAGCTTCCATCTAGGCGGACCGAATCCTAAAGCCTGTGACTCGCTCTTACTTATTCATTCTTGGTAGGGTTGAAATTATCGGTCACTGTGTCGGCAAACATAGCAGCAGCTGATAAGAGTTAAGTTAGTCGGCCTCACATGTTTTTGCGCTGGTCGGTGTGAGTGTATAATAGGACTCGGGGTGTGCGAAGCAGCCCCACTGGAGAAAAAGTCCACAATATTGTTTTTACAACAGGGTAATAATTCAGTACAGAAGCAGGCAGGCAGGCCGGCAATACCAGAATGGAGTACGGTTACGGATACTACAGTGATTGTGCTGTTTGTTGTGGGGAAGAACCTGGTAAGACCTCTCTCTCTCTCTCTCTCTCTCTCTCTCTCTCTCTCCTTCCTCCGCCTCCTCCTCCTGCATCAGAACTTTGAGAAGAGATGGGTCTTGAGGTGGCTCCTGAAAGACTCGGCGGAGGTGGTGGATTTCAAGTAAGGCCTTTTCTGGGAACCTGTCATATTTGTGTTCTAGATTACATTCTGTCTTATTGTTTAGAGTTCCAGAGTCCAGAGGGGCTGGCCAAAAGGAGGGAAGCGCTGAGATATTATGGGACGCTGTCCAAGATCCAGATGCCGCTCAGTGTCGCCGCCACGTTGTCAGGGGCGACAAGCATCGGCCTAGCGATTCCGAATCCAAGTTATCCCTACCTCAGTTGTTTTCCCTTCGTGTCTGGGGTCATGGTACGTTCAGTTGGTGTTTGTACTTTTGTTGTTTTCGTGGGATTTTGTTGTTGTTGTTTTGGGTTTTGTTTTGGTTTGGTTTGGGGTTTTTTTGTTTGTTGGTTTTTTGGTTGTTTGTTTGTTTGTTTTTTGTGTTTGTCTGTTTGTTTGTTGTTGTTGTTGGTGGTGGTGGTGGTGGTGGTGTTTTGGTTTTTTTTGGGGTGGGGGGTTCGTGTGTGTGTGTGTGTGTGTAGGTTTTTTGGTTTTGTTGTTTGCTTGTTTGTGTATGCCTATGTATAGATTTCTTTGTTGTTGTTGTTTTGTTTTGTTTGTTTGTTTGTTTGTTTGTTTGTTTGTTTGTGGTGTTTTGGTCGTTTGTTTTTGTTCTCAGTTTTTTTTTTGTTTTTTTTTGTTTTGTTTAGTTTTGTTTGTTGTAATTGTTTAGTTTTGTTTGTTGTGTGTGTGTGTGTGCGTGCGTGCGTGCGTGAGTGAGTGCGTGCGTGCGTGTGTTAATAATCCTACGCTTACGAAGTGAAGCGAAAGAGCTGTCTGAGAAACCATTGCTTTTCTGTCCACAGATGTTCATTGCTGGGTACTTCGGCTACAAAGCTTCACTGGCAAATGTGGAAAGTGAGGTGCCACGCTTTGTCAAGAGAAATGTGAGTTCTCAGTTGCTTACTGGTTGTTTGTAGATGTTGTTGTTCTTGTTGTTGTCTTTCTTTTTGGTGTTAATCCAATTCATGGCGTCTCAGCCATGTGAATGTGACTGGAGACGACCCCAGGGGGCTTGGCTGGGTGGGGGGGGGGATGGGTGGGGAGTAGGATGCAAAACTGATAAAGCACGTAGGGGTGGGGTGGGGGGGTGTCTTTGTTTGTTTGTTTGTTTGTTTGTTTGTTTGTTTGTTTGTGTTACCGTGGTATCCCCGATCAGGTCGATGCGTCAAAACTTCGTAAACTTTTTTTTATGTGTTGTTGTTGTTTTGTTTTGTTTTGTCTTTCTTTCAAATAGATATCCATTACAGAATCTGGGTAAGGCCGTATTGCAGTTTTTGTTTGTCTCAGACTCTGGGTCCCTCGATCTGGAGGACGCAATAGACCTAATGTATTTTATTTGTTTGTTCCTGTCAGATCACTGTCCATTACGTTCTATGCGTCACGTGTTGCTCCTTCTGCGCGCTGGCCGCCTCTTTCGCCGGCTGGGCGCTCGCTCTGTGTTTCCAAGACAACGAGGACCTCCGAGACCAGTGCCTGCCGGTCAGGGACGTCAAGATGGCCTTCACCATATCTGACATCGTCCTCAACACCTTTCTGACTGTCATCTCCATCATCGGCACCGTGTTCTTCTGCAAGTACATGCGCACCTTTGGCCTTGGAAATTTAGTGAATCGCTTTCAGCAGCTGGAGAGGGAGGTGCAGGATTTGCGCGCCCAGCTCGCTGTCGCCAGTTCGCAGGCGCCGACGGAAAACCGGAACCAGGTGCATCCGCTTTCCTCGACCACTGGCGGGAAACCTGGGGAGAAGAACCTGTTTGTGGAGTATGGCATAATCGACAAAACGGCGTACTGAGATGGACAAGGTATCAGCTCAGTGAGAACACTTTAAACCGTTTAGTTGTTGGGGAGTGATCCTTACCTTACCCTTACGTTACCGCTTGCCACTGACTGGCGGCAAACCTTGGGAAAAGAATTTATTTCAGTGTCAGTGGAGTACGGGATCATATACTGACTAGTAATGGAGGTTACGGCGTACTGAGATGGCGGACACGACCTCAGACGAAATAACATTCTGATCGACATTCTGATGAAAGCAACACGTGTGCCGAAATACCAAAGGGCATCAAGTTTTTGTTGTTGTTTTTGGTTTTGGTTTTTGTTGTTGTTGTTGGTGGTGGTGGTGGTGGTGGTGGTGGTGGTGGTTTTTGGTTGTTGTTGTTCTTTCAGTTTGTTTGTTTGTTTGTTTTTTGTTGTTGTTTTTTGTTTGCTTGTTTGTTTTTGGGGTTTTTTTCGGAGAGGGGTGGGGGTAAGGGGGCGTTTGTTGTTGCTGTTGTTTTGTTTCTGTTGCCGGTTTTTTGGTTTTGGTTTTGGAGGGTGGGGGTTGTTTGTTTGTTTGTTTGTTTGTTTGTTTGTTTGTTTTGGTTTGGGTTTTTTTCAGTTGTTGTTTCAGTTTGTGTGTGTGTGTGTGTGTGTGTGTGTGTGTGTGTGTGTGTGTGTGTGTGTGTGTGTGTGTGTGTGTGTGTGTGTGTGTGCGACGAGACGAGCGTGACTAATCTGAGACTAATACATCTGTAGGAGACGCAGTAAACGGAGACTAAAGGCAAGATGAGTTGTCAGGGACTAAACGGTAATGCACGCCGGCTGGTCGATCATAGCAGACAGCACACCGCTTCGCTACATACCCAACGTAATAAGTCTGAGACGAGAGCGGCTAAGTCTCGGACAGGTGTAGTCTCTTTTTATGCATCAGAACCCTGAAGAGATAGAACACAAACATTGCACGTGCATTGTGCATAACTTAAATTCGTTCAATTCAGTCAGTTTATCTCGGCTACTGTGATTTGAGTCAGTTTTCAGGTGATTGTATGAAAATAAACAAACAAACAAAGAAAAAGAGAAAAACTGTATGAATCTGTTGTAATCTTTAGAATGATGTTTCACTTGTTACCAATGCTGATGCTGAAAGTCAGCGTTATACTGACATTGTATGTTCATTTTAATCTACAGTATGTTTATCGCATTGAGATTTTTGCAAATAAAACTCTCGGAAACCACAATCAAGCCTGTTGTCAAATCGTTCTTTTGCTGTTGTTTTTTGTTGTTGTTTTTTATTTTTGTTTTGTTTTGTTGTTGTTGTTTGTTTGTTTGTTTTTTCCTGGGAACCGACGACAAACACCAGAAATACATGTACCACACACACACACACACACACACACACACACACACACACACACACACACACACACACACACACACTGACACACCCCTCCACTGCCCCAACCCCTCCAGAACTTGACAAGAAAAAATACAATGATGCATGTCGGCCTACCACTTTATGGCATTGGCTTGAAAGACAGCCCGGCAGTACATATAAAACATGTACAATATTTCTGATAAAAATAACAACTATAACAATGTCCAAACTGATTTACCACCTACATCAGTAACAACATAAGTGCCCTAAAATGGTTGAGTAAAAATTCACTGCATGGGAACTAACCCCGCAATATTGTCCTCGTTGCTGGTAGAGTACTGTCCCTTAAACGTAAAACGAGCATGGCGGAGTCTGGCAAGAAATTCACGTTTCGGTTGGTAGAGGGAAAGGAATTTCCATCCCTTGCAAGCAAAGATAATCAGGATTGCCTCATGAAATGGTACAGTATGCTAAGTACAGGTCATCTGATGCTAAACTTCTCTGAAATTTTCGTTCACGTAAACACAACCGCTTCTGTTGCTATGGACTCCGTGCCGGAGTTTCGTCCGTGCGAGTTCTTCTCCAGAAGGTTCCCTGGCAAATCTGCATCGCTTGGCAGTTTAGCTAGCTTTTTCTTCCAAATTTTGCGTCATTGCTTTCACGTTTCATGTCCGTGCTTTTGATTCGAATTATTTTTATCTTCACAAAATGGCGGACTGGCTTTTTTGTGTTTGCAGGTGCATGAAAGGCAGGATCACAGCTCAACTGTACAGTTTTGATCAAATGTTCCAGGCCTACGAGAAAGACCAATTCGTTCTGGTAAATTTTGCTATTCGTTCATGTAGTATTTCTTGTGGCTAGGTTATTGTTGTTGTGTGTAATGATGTCTTCTGCCAACAAGCTGAGCAGCGCACACGAGGAACCAATAGACATTACCTGGAATATTCCACTTGTCCAGCCCTGTACAACTCTTTCTTCCCTCGAACTGAGAGCCTGGAACAAACGTCCAACAAGCACCACCTTGGCCCCCTCACTCGAAGCCTTCTGGGCAAGACTTGGCTGCAGCCCTCACAACTTGCAGCCAACCCCCACCATCCCCTAACCGTACCAGCACTCCCCCCCCCCTCCCCCCACTGTCATAGTCATCTATTTGTTTGTATTTTTAGGTTAATTATTTTGCTTAGCATTGTCACTTCAACAATTTCATGTGTGTAGGTTATATATGTGTATTTGCGTTTTTACAGAACTTTTTCCAGGATCCAAATGTCACATCTACATTGCAAGTCTTGTCAAGTTCAGGAAAATGGAGTCCTGTGGGTAAGAGATCATGCATCTAAACTTGCATGTATATATACAAATAGCAAATTACAAATGGAAGATTCGAAATAATTTTCACGGTGTGAACTTGACAGTTTCAAATTCTATGCTATGGCGATTGCTGTAATTTGTTTGGTTGTCTCCCTTCATCTGTTCTCAGTTAGAGGCTTTCAGATTCAAGCAAGGTGAATGCACCCACAATCGCAGGGGGGGGGGGGGGGAGTTTAACGTCCTTTTCCACCACATAAGGGTGATATCAAAGATGGGGCAACGAGGAAAAAGGCCCGCACAAATATTTGGCCCCAGCCGGCGGGATTCGAACTAGCATTGAGAGTCCAACGCTCTACCATTCGGCCACCCCGGCTCCCCACCCACAATCGCAACTGTTCCAAACCTTAGTAATCTTGGTTTACAAGCATTTTCTTTGTTGCACACTATTGGCAGCAGAATTCACGAGGCACCAGTTAATGGCAGCATCAAGTGCAGTCCATATTTGCACGAAGTGGGAGCGTGTGTGTTAAAAATGAAGCCTATTGTTGTCGTTAATTCCATTCATGTTTAACTGCTGAAGCACTAATGCACTGTGCTTAAAAAATCATCATACTGAGTAAGAAAAAAAATAAAATTATGCGTTGTTTTCTTTCCATTTAGGTTTGACAGCCGAGTCAGTGTCCGCTAGCCCGGTCCCATGCACAGCGATCTCAATGGCATTTTTTGACAAGCTGTATGAAAACGAACAGGTCGCTCGGTCCTCGGGCCAGATCCGCAAGTGCATGGATGAATTCTTTGAAGACTTCACAGCCTCTGATGAACTCAGACAGGTACGTATTGATTGCATCTCAGCAACTGATTGGTTTTTAGGCTCTGTTTCAAGTGATTTTTCCAAGGAAAACGGCAGAAATCTGAGAAATCAATGTGCTACTGACAAGCTGTCAGCTTGCTGGGTTTGTAGCAGTTCAGGTATTGTTTCATTTGTTTTTTTCCCCCTGGCATTTCAGTTTTAGAGCAGTGGTGATTAGGCCAGTGTCTGCTTTCTTGCTCCTGCTGTTCTTAACACCTAACATGCCATGCTTATAGATGCTCTGCTCTTCCATTTTGCCTCCCGTTACATCTGTCTTTTCATTATGGTAGCTTGTATTGTAGTGTGCATTGTCATTGTTGCTTTCTTTTGTCTTATTCTGTCTTGTTTTGTTTTGTTTTGTTTTTCGGGTCGTTTTGTTTGTTTGTTTGTTGTTGTTGTTTTGGGGTTGGTTTATTTTTTCATTTTGCTGTTTGTTTGGGGTTTTTGTTGATGTTTTTGTTTGTTGGTTTGGTTGGTTTTGTTGTTGTTGGGGTTTGTTTGTTGTTTTGTTTTGTTTCATTGGGGTTTGGTTGTTTGGTTGGTTGGTTGGTTAGTTTTTTGGTGTTTTGTAGTTGTTGTTGTTGGTTTATTTTGGTTGTTTTGTTTGTTTGTTGTTGGTTATGTTGGGGGTTTTTTGTTTGTTTTTGGTTTTGTTTTGTTTTTGTTGTTGGTTTTTGTTGTTGTTGTTGTTGATGGTGGTGGGGTTTTGTTGTTGTTGTTGTTGGGGTTTTTTTTTGGGGGGGTATGGTCTTTTTCTTATGGACAGTGTGTTTACTCAGCTTCAAGTGTTCTAAACTTGAGCCCACTAGAGCAGGACATAGGTTCCTGCTGAAATACAGGGCTTCAATTTTGAAACGTCCGAAATGTACTTTCTTGCAAAGGCAGACATAATTATGTCTGATCATCGTGTTCACCACAGTAGAAAACAATCAGGAAAAATGTCTTATACTTTCATGGTCAGCCAGGACGTCCTTGTCTGATCATAGTTCCCATGGATTGGAAGCCCAGAAAATTTTCTGTAAAAGTTTGGTTAACTCTTTGACGACGGAGCACAATTTCTGACACACGATTTCCTATAGGAAATCGTGCGTCAGAAATTGTGCTCCGTCGTCAAAGAGTTAACTGGCCTGTGTCCACTTCTTTGTGTCTGTACAATCAGTTGGAGATTTTTTAACCGTACATCTGCCAATGGCTTTTTTTCATTTCCAGATGCTGCTGAATGAGGACTCAGACAGCTACTGTGTCTTCAATGAGTCTGATCGCGAACAGTTTCTGTTTCGTCTCTTCGAACATTTCTGCCTCGGAGGCCAGATCTGTCAGTATGAGGATTCGGTGGACCCCTACCTGGACATCACCAAGCAAGTGTACAAGGATCTTGTCTGGTATGGTTTTAGACCGTGTAACTCATAGAAAACGATTTTTTTTTTTTTTTTTTTTTTCTGCCCCAACTCTTTGCCAGCTCCAGTGGTGTTCTTCCCAGGTCATGGGTGGGATCCACGGAGGGCTCGCAAGCTGGGGCAATTTTTATTATGCATGATGATGGAAAGAAGGATGATGGTAAGATGGTGCTATGGAGGTCTGTATGGTTTGGGACTGCAGGACAGGGCCGCATTCCATGCTTCCTATCATAAATATCCTGGCGTTAACCAGGCCCGAGAACTACAGCACCTGCGGTGCCGGCCACGGACTCCTCTACATCATAAGACATGTCATACCAAGGGAAGCATCCCCAAAGTCGCACCCTTGAAGTTGGTGAATCTTTACTGTGTGGCAACAGCCTCCCCATTGGGCCCATAGCATACCCACTCTGGGTAGGAGCCAACCTAGGTAGGAAAAATCCCGCTTGCCTCGGCTGGAACTTGAACCCGGGTCTCCCGGTCCATGGTCCGAAATGCTAACCACTACACTAAAGGGATTTTTTTTTTTTTTTTTTTTTTTGGTTAAATCTTTAGTGTATGTAAGCTTAGGATAATTTGCATGTACATTTCTATCGTTAACTCATAGTGACCTACAGAGAGAGCCTCACATGTTCAAGTGCCGAGGCATGGGTCTTGGGGCATAGGGTTTTTGGTTTTTTGTTTTTGCTTTTTGTTTTTTCAGGTCAGTGATAGATGGTTTGTACATGTTTGCTGACAGTTCTGTGTGACTGTGATTTCTTTTCAGTGTACAGAAAAATCCTGACACCAAGGAATTGTCGGTCATCTCAACAGTGTTTGAAGTTACTGCCTCTGTAAGTGCATGTGTTCTTGTGTGTGTGTGTGTGTGTGTGTGTGTGTGTGTGTGTGTGTGTGTGTTCTTGTGTGTGTGTGTGTGTGTGTTCTTATGTGTGTGTGTGTGTGTGTGTTTATTCTACTTGATACTTTGTACTGCAAGATCTCTCTCTCTCTCTCTCTCTCTCTCTCTCTCTCTCTCTCTCTCTCTCTCTCACACACACACACACACACCCCCACACACACACACACACCTCTTTTACTTTTTACTTTTTTTAAAGTCAAAAACAATATTACAATCACAAAATGCTTGTGTTCAGCTGTGACTCAGCAAAACGGAACATACAAACAAACAAAAATACTCCGCAAAAATCAGTAGTAGTAATGAAAAGTCAAGACATCTCATGTGAAACAAATTGATTAGCACTTTTGTGAAATCATGTTGGCGCCAGTACACATCATACATCGTTGTCTATCTTCTTCTGGTTCATAATGATTTTTTTTCTGTTGGTCACATTCTCTGGCAGTGACCATCAGTTTTCAGGGAATCCTCCATTTTCATGCCTGAACTGGAAGTTAAAAATGTTACTGCACTAAATCTAGAGTCTTGCATTGAAACAAGCGATTGGATCAGACACTCTGTATTGACGTTACGTGGAATATTCAATCACGACTCTTCAAATCAGAGTGAGGCTTCAGCTGGGAACGGTACAGATAATCAAAATAGAATGAGACAGCGGTTGCTATTTTGCAGTGTCATTATGTACCATGCTGCATTGAGAATTGCTTCCGTGTTGTCAAACATTTCAGGCTTGTGAGAGACAGAAAAAAGCTGGTAGAGGCAGCTTTGTTTTGGGAAGATTTGCTTCATGTTTCATACATAATTATTGTTCCATGAAATCAGTTGATATACACTTACACGGGATACACCTATTTTGATTTGTATGTCTCTCTGTCTGTCTGCCTGCCTGTATGCCTGCCTGTTTGCCTGCCTATCTGCACTGTCTGTCTGGTAGTCTGAGGCCATTTTGTGACAAACCTACAGCGGGGCAGTGTGACTTTCCATCACTCAACACATTGTGGTTAATTTTTGGAATGGGCTGCTCTGGGAATGTTTCAAAAAAATAAAAAATCCATTGTTAGCGAGATGGAATGTAAATGAAACCCCTCTGGGTTATTGGAAAAAACAAGGTTGCAACAGTGTTATGCAGTCCTCTCTCCTATACAATCCCCCCTTCAACTTCCTCCCCCCTCCCCCTTTTTTTTTCTTTTTTAATTCTCCCTGCTTTCCTGTGAGGGCTGGCAGGAACTGATACAGAGAAATCCATGAAAACGAAATGAATGGCAGCATTGTTGTCAGGAAGCACTTTCGCATGGATTTTTATGTCGGCAAATTGATTTCTGTCTGGCCGGCCCCAGTGCAAGTCAACAAGTGAAATATGCATGTCGGGGAGCATGTAACTCAATGGAAACTTCGTGCTGCTTCTAGTGACAGTGTTAGCCATGCTGGCAGATTTTACACGCATGAAGCAAATTGCAGGGTGAATAAGGAGGGGTGGGGGAGGGGGGATTTAGCTAAAAGCAATAGCTCCCACCCTCCTCCCTCCCCGTGTAAACATGCCACGCGATACTTCATGTATAAGACCTCTGAAAGCATGAAAATGTTGAAGTAAAAAGTTGTGGGTCGCTGTCTTTGAGAAGGGAATAGATTAACTCTTCCATTACTGTTACCCATGACCGCCGCCCATTTTGTGTGTAAGAAACAAAGTGAAACATACACATTTAGCGTTCTGTCATTAGGGTGGGTGTTTGGGGGATTAACGTCCTTTTCCACCACATAGGGTGATACCAAAGACGGGGCAACGAGGAAAAAGCCAGCACAAATATTTGGCCCCAGCCTGGATACGAACTCACGACCCGAGCATTAGAAGTCCAACGCTCTACAATTCGACCACCCCGGCTCCCCTTCTGTCATTAGATTCCATGCTTACAATGACAAGTTAACAAAAATACTGATGCCTGTACCGCATTCATTTTCCTAGAATTTCGGACTGTGTGATGTCAGTGCTGTGCAAATAGTATGACGATGATCAGTGACTTGATTTCTGGGCTAAAAAATCTTCCACCTTTTGGGCGGATTTCCACTTTTGGCTAAAAAGTTTCTTTCTTCCAAAGTATGTGGTTCCTCCTCTGGAGAACTTAAAAATCATGTTAAAAAATGCACAGATTTTAGTCATATTCTAAAACGTTTCCTCCCAAAATAAAGTTTTTCCTCTCAGAAACACTTAAAATTATACCAAAAATGTGTCAAATTGCACAGATATTAGCCTGATGTTTAAAAACAAAACTGCAGGGGTAGCGTGCCGCCGGCCACCCCTACCACAATATTTCTGTCTTCAGTTCTGCAGACGTGGTCGTGTCTTTGCCACTTAGTAAATGCTGTACACTTTTCCTCGGTTTCGATCATGAACCATTTCAAGCAGATCAGTAATAGCTTCCGGGTCATGTAGTAAGAACTGCACTAAAAAATTTTAAAATTTGTGTGCAGAGTAAAAAAAAAAAAAAGGCAATCTGGTGCTTTTTGTTGGCTTTGTAAACAAGTTTCATGCCAGGTAATAGTAAAATTAGGGGAAAATGAGGCTGGCTTGTGGAGTTTTTGTATTCATGCGCGGCTGGCACAGGAGCCAGCAGGCGCTCGTGGAATGAGGGGGGTATGTGGTCGCTGCCAACATTGCCAAAAAAACGGAATATTTGAATTTGTTGAAATTTACTCGACACATGAGTCTATGGCTGCCTGATTCTTGTGATTTTTTTTTGATTTTTTGTTTTTGTGAATTTTAGAACATTTCTAGGGTTTCGTCTGCAACTTTATGTGTAAGAGGAATATATAGCGTTATCCTCCAAATTTCCATCTATGGTACGTAGCCTGATTTCCTGTTTCTCCTCTCATACTGTGTGTTGGGGAGAGGGGTTGGAAAAAGGGGGGGGGGGGGGTGTTGAGGGGGCCCTTATCACAGGATCGACACCGCTGTAGCAGCTGTCATTGCCAACATAAACAGTTCTTTGAAACTTCCGATAACAACTTGAAATAGGAGGACAAAAACAATAACAGTTTACAAGGGAGGAGGACACAAAATCAACACAGCATGGGGCATAATCAACAATCTGAGGGAACTATCACTGCCAGTATATTCCGTACTTACGCCACTACCGCTCGCAAACAATGTGTAGCGCATTGCGGGAATGCAGCAACTATCCCTGCTTAAAAGTAGAAGACTATACTCCATTTGACGCCGTGCGCTCAGAACACCCGTAATACCTGAGTATGTTAATTGTTAGTTGTTCAACGACTAGCAGCATTCAGTTCAGGTTGCCGACTTTGATGTGTTTGTGTTTTGTTGCTGTTTGTGTGTTTTGTTTGAAGACGCATTTTCGCGCAGTCTTTCTTTCGCACGTTGCCTCGTAGTTGTTTCCCCTCAGGAAAGGAGGGTGGGTGGGTGGGTGTTTGGGGTTTAACGTCCTTTTCCACCACATACGGGTGATATCAAAGACGGGGCAACGAGGAAAAAGCCAGTCACAAACCAGTAGCTGTATGACGAGTAAGAAAAATTCAGTAGCGTGTTGACGAGTCAGCGACTCCAGTCGGGGCTGGGCCGCTATTGCGCGGGTCCGACAGTGCGCGGGTCCGCTATTGCGCGGGGCCGCTAGTACGCGGGTCCGCGAGTGCGCGGGTCCGCTATTGCGCGGGGCCGCTATTGCGCGGGAATGAAATGTTCGGTTATGATTGTTCTGTTTTGTTGCCTTATGCGCGAAGATTGCAATGTAATTACCTTAATGAAATAAAAGCAGATTGTCTATTCAACAGTCTTTGTCTTTGTAGTGATGCAAAGCAAATGTGAAGTAGTATAATTATATGGAAAATGTTGACGATGGGCTGGGTGATTCACTTTATGTTGACAAATTCAGACATGCTATATTCTGGCTCGTGATTAGGCACTATACACACTGTGTTTGACATGTCACATTTACGGACTCCTGCAGATTTTTCATGTGATATGAACCTGACATTTTCGAAGATCAAAATATTTCTCTTATTTTCATCTGTCATAATGTATGTCATATACTTTGTAGCTCGAGGAAAATATCTCAGATCATGTGCTGTGACTCACGAGCACCAAAGTGATACAAAACAAATTTCAAATTTATATACATGTATAAATGTTACTTTGGCCATTTAATAAAGAGTTTATGATGTATTTTATTATAAAGAAGTACAACCAATGAAAACACTCATTTGTCAGATTTTTACCAATACCGGCAAGTCGTCCATAATACTACGCGTACATTGACCATCACCGTATATAATAAGCATTTTGATACTTCATTTCTGTTTGTTTAAATGATAATAAACCATTGGCAAGTGGCATAATAATTGATTTAAGTAGTACAAGAATCTGTTTATGATTTAGACCAGCTGTTTGTGAATATCACGTAAGTCGTCGAAGCGTGAAAGCGCGCCTTTAAGTTAAGGGCTGTAACTCTGGTGCATCCCTATGGATTCTTGGGAACATTTTTGAAATACAATCAGGACATCCTAGGAAGACATCTGGCACCATCGTAGTACATTCCCGGGGTGGGGGGGGGTGCACGGTAGGCCCCGTCACCTTGGCAAGTATTGCTTCTTATAGATGATATGGCCGCGCAATAGCGGCCCCGCGCAATAGCGGACCCGCGCACTAGCGGACCCGGACCCGCGCAATAGCGGCCCCGCGCACTAGCGGACCCGCGCACTAGCGGACCCGCGCAATAGCGGGCCGACCCCCTCCAGTCGGTAGCACATGTGACAAATCAGTAAATCCAGTTGCATTTGTGACGAATTGGTCAACGAATCCAGTAGCATATGTGACGAGTGAGCGATTAAAGTGGTATGGTTATGTGCGACGAGTCAGCAAAGCCCGTAGCGCGTGTGACGAGTCAGCAAATCCAGTGGCATGATTACGTGTGACGTGTCAAGCGGCATAATCATGTGCGACGAGTCAGCAAATCCAGTAGCATATGTGTCGAGTCAGCGAATGTAGAAGCTGGAATATGGGACGAGTAAGTGAATGTAGAAGCTGGTATATATATCAGCCTATCCAGTAGCTTGTGTGACGAGTCAGCCAGTCCAGTCGCGTGTGTGACGAGTCGATCAATTCAGTAGCATGTGTGATGAGTCAGCAAATATAGAAGCTGATGTATGTATGACGAGTCAGCGATTCAGTAGCGTGTGCGACGAGTCAGCGAAATTTAGAAGCTGGTATGCATGACGAGTCAGCGAATGTAGAAGCTGGTATGTATGACGGGTCTGCCAATCCAGTAGCGTGTGTGACGAGACATTCAATTGAGTAGCATGTTTGATGAGTCAGCCAATCCAGTGGCATGTGTGACGAGTCAGCAAATGTAGAAGCTGTAATAAGTAGAATGTAAAACTTGCATGCATTACAAGTCAGCGAATTATGGCGTGTATGACGAGTCAGCGAATGTAGACGCTGGTGTGCATGACGAGTCAGCGAATGTAGAAGCTGGTATGTATGACGAGTCAGCGAATCCAGTAGCGTGTGTGACGAGTCAGCGAATGCAGTCTACATTCTCCCTCTTGTGTGCGTTTGAGCGGGATTTTCGTTCTCTCACGTCATTGTTAAACTTTTTTGAGAGTTTAAATTGTTTAATTGATTCAGAGAGGCACAGCCAGGGGACAAAATCCATCAGGATTCACCACATTTGCCACTGTCTCGTTGCCACATTTGCCACTATTCCCACGCGTGAGAGTTTGTGAGTGTGCTTGTGTCTAAGTGGTACTAGGCTACACATCACCAAAACAGTACCGTACAGTTTGTGAGCCCAGTAATGTATGATGGGCCGTGAGGTCGCGCTTGTATGTGTCTTTATCGCGTAGTTGAGGGAGGTCTCTTTCCTGGGGCGATCTCGCCGTATGGAAATCAGTGCTTAAAATCTCCCACCCTTTGGTGGGTTTCCACGTATCGATAAAAATGTTCCTGCCCCAGTAAAGTGTGTTTTCTTCTCTGAAGCACTTAAAACTTATGCAAGAATGTACCAAGTTGCACAAATTTTAGTCTAATCCTCTTCTCTGAAGCACTTAAAATTATGCAGAAATGTACCAAATTGCACATATTTTAGTCTAATCCTCTTCTCTGAAGCACTTAAAATTTATGCACAAATGTACCAAATTGCACAAATTTTAGTCTAATCCTCTTCTCTGAAGCACTTAAAATTTATGCAAAAATGCACCAAATCGCACAAATTTTAGTCTAATCCTCTTCTCTGAAGCACTTAAAATTATGCAGAAATGCACCAAATCGCACAAATTTTAGTCTTTTTTAAAATCAAAAACCTCCAAAAACGTGTTTCCTCCTTGGAAGCACTTAAAATAATTCTTATAATACCAAACTGCACATTTTCTTGGTCTAATTTTTACAAAAACATTCAAGGGGAGCAAGTCCCCTAGACACTCCTAGCATAGGAGACGTGTGCTCGTGTCTTTGCCACTCTGTCACTAAACACTACACACTTTTCCTCCTTTGGGGTCATGGACCATTTTTAAGCCCTGAGAAATGGAAAGGTGCAAAACCAAAGCAGTCAACGCTGGGGTGAATCTCAAATGATACGGTTTTGAACAAGGAGCGTTTTGGCCTGCTCGTCCGTCACACGCACGTCGTCGTGGTGCTCCGGGGGAGAGTCTGTCCTCAGAATCCCCTGCGCCGCCTCCTCGTCGTCACGGCTGAGTTCCTTCAACTGGAACGACAGCCGTGACGGCATGGGAGTCCTGCGGCGGGAGGTGGGGAGGCATCCGCAGGGAGACCCGGAGCGGGAGCCGTTCCCCTTCACCATACAGTGAAAGCACAGCGAGTTCCGGAAGCATAGCCAGGAGAGGCACTCGTGGAATAGTTTCGGGCCCACGGGGCCCCTGTGCTTCGTGCTGGTGGTGGAAGCGTCAGTGTCCGTGTTGGTGCTGACAGTGTGAGACTTACTGCTCCCATCACCGCCGTCACTGGATGAGGACGAGTCCACGTGCTTGACGTAGACCAGCCCCACCCCGATGCCGATGTAGAAGATGGGGAGGGTGATGAGGATGGGCACGGTGATCTCCCCGTCCTTGAGGCACAGCGAGTACAGCGTGTCCCGCACGTGCTGCACGCACGAGTCCGCGCCGGTCTCGTTGTAATCGCGGACCGTGGACGAGAACCGCGGGCACAGCTTGCCGAGGTTCTTCAGCGCTTGCGTGCAGTCCAAAACGTCCGGCTTGTGCCCGAACCGCCCTCGGGCGCGCAGCCAGGACTCGTACTCCGGGCTGTCGTACACGTCCGTGTGGCCCCCGCGGCCGCAGCCCTCCAGTATGGAGTAGACGGAGAAGGTGAGGTGGCGGGAGCTCTCGTCCGAGCCGCACTCCTGCTTGAGGACCACCACGACGGCCACCACCATCGCCAGGGCGCTGACCACCACCAGCATCCCGCCCGTGACCTTGCGCCCCACGCAGCCGAAGCCGAAGACCGCGATGACGAGGATGACGCAGGCGAAGTAGGCCGGGATGCCCAGGCTCGTGCACTGCCCGTCGCTGGACCCCGTCAGGTCCTCGATCGGCTCCACGGTGTGCCGGCAGTGGGCCAGGATGAGGATGGACACGACGAAGACGGCGATGCAGGAGAGGACGATGGAGACGAAGAGGAGGCGCGTGAGGTAGGTCAAGATGGAGCGCGTCTCTCTGACGTCAGACGCCGTGACGTCACTGGCCAGGTCGGTGTGCACGTGCTTGTCGGTTCTGTTGTTGTGGCCGCACCCGTGCCCTGACCGACCCATGGTGCCGGAATGGTGAAGTGTGATGGCGGGTGGTAGTCGTCAGAGATCAGTCATCTGTGGGACCGGTATCTCCCAGCCGAAATCTGAAACCGAAAAAAAAAAAATCAGTTCAATTCACGGAAGGTCAGATCAATTCAATTCAGTTCAATCTGATCCAGTTTCGTGTAATTAAGTTCATATTGTTAAGGCCATTACCCTGTCTCAAAATGATGGGATTTGATAAGAAACCAAATGCCATCGTTGTTTAACTAAAGACGACATGCAGCATAGGAAGAACTCTAGCCCGTCATATAATGTTGTTTCCATTACTATGGAAATAGTCATAAAAACTGTTTTTGCCTTGAGGGGGGAAAATACTCATTATTATTATTATTATTATTATTGTTATTATTATTATTATTATAAAAACTGGTTTTGCCTTGAGGGGGAAAAAAACCTGGTTTTGCCTTGAGGGGGGAAACTGTTTTTGACTTGAGGGGGAAAAAAAAACACCCAGTCTTTGTTCGCAGCATACACATTGCCAGTACCTTAGTTACTTTTTCGTGTGCTAATTTTGCAGTTCGGGGGTGCGGTGGGGTATTGTGTGTGGGGGGGGGGGGGGGGGTCTACAAGTGTGACGACGGTAAAAGACATTTCTGCCGTACAGTTTTCGTTATGGTGATTTTGGTCGGGGTTGTCGGCAAAACGCCAACACCATAAATCAGGAGATGTCCTCAGGCAACGCATTTACTCTCTCTCTCTCTCTCTCTCTCTCTCTCTCTCTCGTGCTTAATGTGTCATGGAGTACATTTGTTAGATTTATCTCCCGTTGGCGACGGTTCTCTGCCCCTGGGGGTACATGTCTATGTGTGTATATTCGTTTTTGATCGAAGTCAGCACCGCCATTTCTGGCTGCTGTTTCCTCTTGGGAGCCTGGTGTCGTGAATTAAGAATTCTGAACCAGAAAGAAGCAGCTACTCTCTCTCTCTCTCTCTCTCTCTCTCTCTCTCTCTCTCTCCTCTCTCTCTCTCTCTCTCTCTGCCGCCGGATTAATTGTTATGGGTCGTCGGCCTAAACAATAAAAGATTGAGTCTTGATTCTCTCTCTCTCTCTCTCTCTCTCTCTCTCTCTCTCTCTCACACACACACACACACACACACACACACACACACACACACACACACACACACACACACACATACATTTAAAATACGAAGACTGGCCTTTCAGTAGGCGTAAAACGGCATTGCCTCTTTCTTCATGTGTGTGTGTGTGTGTGTGTGTGTGTGTGTGTGTGTGTGTGTGCGCGCGCGCTCGCTGACGTAAAGTTGTGAAGACCCAGTGGCAGGTATTACTCATGCAAGTTTCGACACCGCTGCGTTGTCGGCAAGCCCGAAGGTACACACGCTTAAACTTGACAGACTGTTCTTTCCGTTCTTGATGCATGATGATCGATGGCTGGAGAAACAGTTGTGTCTTGTGTACGAGATATAGGAAAGTCGAAGGAGCTATTAGCAATGGAAAGTATTCCGCGTAGAGGGAAAGTCCAACAATTCCAGTCCAATGATTACACCATCTGATCATGAGTTTGGATCCGCGGCTCCATTATGTTTAGTGTTATATTATCGGGGGTCCATTAATACTAAGATTAATAATAATAATGAGGATTTGCCTGGCGCCCAACCTCCTGCTGGAGCTCTGGCTCACAATAACACGCCTCACAATAACAGATTAATAATAATAATAATAATGAGGATTTGCCTGGCGCCCAACCTCCTGCTGGAGCTCTGGCTCACAATAAGACGCCTCACAATAACAGTTAAAATAATAATAAAATTTCTAACCTCCTGCTCTCTTCACAATACATAATAATAATAATAATAATGAGGATTTGTCTGGCGCCCAACCTCCTGATGGAGCTCTGGCTCACAATAAGACGCCTCACAATAACAGATTAATAATAATAATAATAATGAGGATTTGCCTGGCGCCCAACCTCCTGCTGGAGCTCTGGCTCACAATAACACGCCTCACAATAACAGTTAATAATAATAATAATAATAATGAGGATTTGTCTGGCGCCCAACCTCCTGCTGGAGCTCTGGCTCACAATAAGACGCCTCACAATAACAGATTAATAATAATAATAATGAGGATTTGCCTGGCGCCCAACCTCCTGCTGGAGCTCCGGGCGCCTCACAATAGCAGAGTACCATTACATACACATTAAATACACGTTACATATACATTACACACACACAGTCATAACACTTGCTAGCGCGACATAATGATGATGACAGTGATGGTGGAACATTCAATTCAAATCAGTCGATGGAATGCAGGAAAAGGTGTGATTTTTAAAAGCAGTTTTGAAAGAGTCCACCGACTCAGCATGGCGAACATGGAAAGGAAGGCTGCCCCAGATGAGTGGACGGTGGTACAGAAATGCACGGTGGCCGAGTGTTTTAGTAGTACATTCTCAGCCTGTTTCGAGATTATTGCCTGCAGTGTACTGTGCTGGTGAACGCGACAGTTTTCACCGCTTCTGTGCACACTGTCAAATAACACAGGGGACGTCAAAGTTGTTCGCAACTGTCCACTTTCTTTGTCACCGAGTATTTTTGTTTTTTTCCTTCTTAGGTATCACTTAGCTCGGCTCGGTCTCGGTTAGCCCGACTTGGCCGTCGTCGCAGGGGCCTAAAAGTTCTCGACGGACCCGGAACAGGGTTGGAACTGAAGCAGATTGATTTCTAGCGTACAGCTGCACCCACGTGCGAAACTGTGCAAAAACATAGTGGGGGCTCAGCAAACATGGAATTAGCTCGTTCAACTGTGCGTGCTTCTGCATGGTTCGACGTCAGACACCGCCAAAACGGCGGCTCTGAACGATTTGCGATTCTACGTAACAGACAGGTGTCAAAAGATAGACCCTTCACGCTGAAATCGGGTGCGGTCGATGGTCTTGTGGTTAAGAGACTTTGCCGCCAATGCGAGAGGTCAGGTTCGAGCCCCACCCGGGGTGAAGAATGTTTTCTTCTCGTACGTGGCACCGTTCGTCCGGGCCGATCGTCGGTGGTTCTCTCCGGGTACTCCGGCTTCCTCTTCCCCCCCCCCCCCTCTGCTTTGGAAATGTTCAGCCCACAAAATTTGAAAATAATTGCAATTCTGTATTCCGAAATTTAAATAGCTGAACTGACCCTTCGCACCACGTGGTTGTATTGCGTTCATGTCCAGTGTGTGAGTGGATGCGTGTGATTCACGTGAGCGTGCGTGTTGGGTTCGGTTCGCGGCGCTTTGAGCCAGTTCAAGAATTTGGGAAAAGCGATCACACACTACGCTACTACAGTACACTACACTACACTACACTACACTACACTACACTACATACACTACATTAATCGCTTACCTCAGTTTATGTCGCTCCACGGCACTGATAGTGAGTGACAGAGAAAGCGACTGTAGGCTGTGTTAACCTTCCCCGTGAACACACAACACACGATATCCCTATTGTATACACTTGCAAGTCCTCTGGGTACAGAGCCTCCGCTCTCTCCTAGTCTTGTTATCGTCTGTATTGTATACACCGCCCGTCCTCTGCGCACAAAGTTTCACTCTCACTGTCTCTTAGTCTGTTGTGTTAGCGGCCTCGTGTTACAAAGAGACAGCAGTGCCACATTCGTAGAACAACTGCATAATTCATTTGAGGAACCCCCGCGTCACTGTTGATACAGAGAGGAGGCCCCGGTATATATCACCTGATGTACGGAGCTCTCTGCTTGTCACTGGTAAACTCGGCAAGGTGTATTTATCATGGAAGGTAGTGCGCCACTGACCAGAGTGCACAGCGTGTAGCCCGTTGCGAGCTTACTGTTTGTCACAGGTAAACTGGGTAGATGTGTTTATCGTGGGGGCAGTACTCCTTTGACCAGAAGGTACAGGCAAGTGAGTATTGACAAGACAACATCAGTTCACGTGGCAAAGCCTGAACTAAAACTCGCTTCTTTTTTTTTTTTTTTCTTTTTTTTTTTTTTTGGGGGGGGGGGGGTATTTTTTCATCAGAGAGAGGGTCCCTTAAGACCTGTTCTGGAAAGTTTCATTTTTAATCTTTTGTCATGTGTGTCTTTTTTTACTTTTAGGGTTTTTTTCCCCTTTCATTCTTTCTTTTTCGTTCCTTCCTCATTTTCCTATTTTAACTCTTTATTTCTTATTTCTTATTTTAACTTACATATTTTAACAATAATTTCGATCGAGATTTTAACTCTTCGCAGCTTTTCTACAGAGCATATTTACTCAGTGTTTCTTGTTCCAGTTTCTAATATTTTGGGTTTGGTTGGGTTTTTTTCTGTACCATGGCGCTGTTTGCATATTCACTAGGTTTCAAAGAAGCCAGCTCATGTTTCGTTCAAGAGTGCGGCTGTACGCTCGGTATAGTCTATCTCAGTGATTAGTAGAGATCTGAATGCGACACAGTGGCGTCTGCAGGCTCAGCAAAACGGCGCGACAAATCAAATTCTCCTACACGGCAGTTAACCGTACCGGCTAGCCTCTCGCTCAGTTCTGGTGTTATCCGCGCCGTTGTGTACCCTTGGCTCAGAGCCACGCCAGCATTTGAGACGCTGTCACTGCGCAGGTGTCTGAGTGGTGCGCTGCTAGACACCACCAAGACAGCTCAGAACGATCAGTGAGCATAAAACATTGGGCCTGCCGTAGTGCGACGCGGTATACTCCATTGTGCGCCGTACCCTTAGGACACCGGTTTGTGGGTCAGATAGGCTGGAGGCGTGGACCTGCTCGCGTCCTGATGGATGTGTTGTGTGACTTGTCTGTGTGTCTGTCGCGGAAAGGGAGGGGGCGTGTATGTTTGCGTGTGGGGGGGGGGGGGGAGGGGGGGGGGTGGATTCTTAGCCTTGACAATCGTTCGCCCGGCGCGTTTCATTTCGTCATTTTTCACTCGCTAGTGGGGTTATATAAAATCAATAACAAATTTGGACCCGACTGAGGAAAAAAGTCCGCGCAAATTGAATTGTATGTGGCGTTTGACTGACAAGCGCATTTTTGAGTCGACTGTGTGTCTTGTCATCCAGACAGATGAAAAGAAACACTTCTGTTCTTTTCTACTGTAATAATTAATCTTTCTTTTCTCTCTCTCTCTCCCCCCCCCACCGGCCCTACACACACACACACACACACACACACACACACACACACACACACACACACACGCACAAACTGTATGTTTTAATTGTGGCAAGACTGTTCGGCGATTTCTGTAGCGTGATAGGCGGCCACAGGAATTTTTTCATCACACACTGATCGATTTAAAACGACCCTCTCTCTCTCTCTCTCTCTCTCTCTCTCTCTCTCTCTCCCGTCTTTGATATCACCCTATGTGGTGGAAAAGGACGTTAAACCCCCAACACCCCCCCCCCTCTCTCTCTCTCTCTGATTTTATGTTGTGGTATAGCAAGGGCAGACTGTCAGGTTCACGCGAACCTACATCTCAATCCTTGAGTAATAAAGTTTCACTACCACCACCATCATCATCATCATCATCATCAATAATCTCTCTCTCTCTCTCTCTCTCTCTCTCTCTCTCTCTCTCTCTCTCTCTCTCTCTCTCTCACGAGGAAGGGGAGAGGTGATGTTTGTTCGCACCTTTGTGATGGTGTGTGTGTGTGTAAATTTTCCTCGTGGTCGCATTAACTCGCAATGACCGAGGAAGACTTCGATAGCAGATACGGTATCACCGCTTTGACCAGACACGACCTGACCCAATCTAACCTTCTTTCCATTGTTGATAAGATGCACTTTTGATATCACAATCACCACTGAGCTCCAAGAGATCATCGTAAGTAAGATCAGCGCGCTTCTGTCGTCAATTGTTTGTTGTATATCAAGGAAAATAATCTTCGATCACAAAGCAAAGACACTCAGACTCGGGGATGCGTATGCATGCTTGAGCGGTAGGTAGCTACGATATGACAAATTAGTATCCTGGGTTCGTATGTAAAACTCGAGGTTAATTTAACCCACAGCTACGGGCCTAACCCAGACTAGGACTAAAATTAAATTTAAAAAAAAAGAAGCGAAGAAAGGAAGAAAAAAATCCTTCCATAACGGCTCAGGCACCTTCCTGGAATAGGCCCGCTTCCTGATTTAAAACAAAAACAACAAAAACAAAAACAAAAAAAACATTTAACCCTAGAGCTAGTTTAGTTTGAGGTTAGACTCTAACCAGGGGCTAAAATCCCTTACCTCGACTTCTACATGCGGAGCCTGGCTGACCCGTTAAAGTATATTATTATTATATAAAGTATATTAAAGGACATTATTATTGTCCTAGGCGTGCTTAGTAGGACTTCGTAAGGATGACTTCGAAAGGAGGACTTCGTTGAGCATCATAACCCATTAACATGTAAATTAGGCACGCCAGGGCTCCCATTAGCCAATCACAATGCGTTAGCCGCTCGCGGCCTCTTGTGGTTGGTTGGTTAGCTGGGGCTTATCATCCCACGCCACAACGAGGGGTGACCGAAGACGGCCCTAAGGGGCAGGTTATGGGGGATGGGGATAGCTACCCTAACTGAACAGCCCAGCTGAACACTTATTCAATCCAGTCAGACTGCCAGGTCGGCCACATTTTATGTATCTTTGACTGTATAAATCACAGCACAGAGAGGGTGAAAGACGTGGGCATCCACATATTTTCAGACGCGTGGCGTTTTCTTGGAATATTTTTAAAATCTAAGTAGCACCCGAAAAACGACTCGCCATCTTGTGTTCACACACAAGTGGTGACGCTTGCGCCCAACTTGAGGTACGCAGGGGGTGGTGGGTGTTTTGGCTGAATTTTGGGGGGCTCGGCCCTTTTGATTGAGAGGAGTGGAGTCGTCCATTGCCATCTGCGGGTTCTGTTGTCTGCGACATTTCTGTAATGAACGGACTAGTGAAGCTGGCCTTTTCGATTTCTATATGGATTTGACCCAAACCTGGGACGACCGAAACTAGTTCATCCAAAAATAAGTTTGAAGTGCCGCGTATAAACGTGGTCCAATTACAGACACAAGAGACAGCCTGGGAGTTTATCTCCCTTTGACGACGGTTGTCTGCCCCTGGGGGGGGGGGGGGGGGGGAGTATGTTGGTACTAGATCCATTTGAGATCGAACCCAGCACTGCCATTTCCGTCTCCTTGTTGCCTCTCGGGAGACCGGTGTCGTTTCTGTAGAATTCTGAACAAGGAAGAAGCAGATGTTTGCTCTCTCTCTCTCTCTCTCTCTCTCTCTCTCTCTCTCTCTCTCTCTCTCTCTCTGCCATTACTATTGGAAATAATTTATTTGTGCATTTTAGTTGTTTCCGTATTGTTTTGCTGCTTTTTTTCTTTGCGTGTAGATATTGTCTTATTAGTGTAGCAACGGTAAGATTGAAGACAGCTTTTCATTATTATTATCATCATCATCATCATCGCCGTCGTCGTCGTTGTCATCATCATCGTCATCATCATCTTCTTGCGAATTCTCTCTCTCTCTCTCTCTCTCTCTCTCTCTCTCTCTCTCTCTCTCTCTCCTTACGTGGTGGAAAGGAACGTTAAACTCCAAAACAAACCACCCCCACTCTCTTCTCTCTCTCTTCTCTCTCTCTCTCTCTCCTTACGTGGTGGAAAAGAACGTTAAACTCCAAAACCCCCACCCTCTCTCCCCCCCCCCGTGTGTGTGTGTGTGTGTGTGGTGTGTGTGTGTGTGTGTGTGTGAACATCAACATGTAACAATAATACGCATTATTTGATTGTAGCATAGATTGCTTCCCACACCCTGACACGCAAACCTGATTGTTGTGTCTTTTTCCCCTTCTCCCAGCGAGTGTATCTCGTTACGATTTCACGCGGGAGAAGCAGCTAGATCATCCGGTCAAAGACCTTGGAATCAGAGATCTTTGATCCGGGTATCGAATGAAATCTGTAGGTCAAGGTCAAGGCCGCAAAGTTTAATCGAGACCAAGTGCGCTGTTCTCTGCGTCATTGTAGATTGTTCCAGATAAAAAAAAAAAAAAAACCTCACAGCTGCAAAAGGTGTGCCAGGCTGATACAGAACCGACCACTGCTGTGTTGGCGTTGGGTAACATCGGCAAATCAAGTCAAGTTTATTTTTTCCAACCCTCTAGGGGGTACAGGAAAACAAAAATAAAACAAAAACAGAAGAAAAAAACAAGCAAAGAAAAAACCACCAACAACAAAAAAGAACAAAACAAGAAAGAAAAAAAGAAGAAGAAAAAATACAAAACCGAACGAAAGTGAACGGAGTGAACTGCTGACGTAGTGCACGACTGTCCAGCAAAGAGAGGGATAACGGTGAGGTAACGGGTGGGTATGTGGGAGTTTAACGTCCTTTTCCACCACGTAAGGGTGATATCAAAGACAGGGCAAGGAGAAAAAAAGCTAGCACAAATATTTGGCCCCAGCTGCGATTGATAGTAATGAGGTTGAGAAAAGAGGCAGATGATGTTGGTGATGATGAGGGAAAAAGAGAGAGGTGATGTGTTGATGATGATGATGATGAAAGAGAGACAGGTGATGATGACGATAAAAGACAAAGAGGGGGTGGGGGAGAGGAGGTGATGCATAATGACAGTGACCTTCATTTTGACAACGGTAAAAGATTGTTTTTGAAAAGACCTAGTTTTTCAAACTTGCCGTGGCTACATCTACAGACGTAGAAGTTCTACATGTACCTCTACATCGAAATAATGAGAGAGATACAGTGGTGATGATGATGATGATGGTGATTTGAGCAACAAAACGAAGACGAAACAAAACAAAATTCTATTGATGTTTTGACTAAAGTTCACTGATGCTCAGTGCACCAGTTTGAAGATTTTTGGGTGTTGTTGCTGTTGTTGTATGTATGTAGGTGTGTATCGGATGTTGGTATGTATGTAGGTGTCAGTGCTTGTATGTATGTCTGACTGTATGTCTGACTACATGTATGTAATGTATGTATGTATATATGTACGCTTTTATTCGTTTTTATTATTTGATTATTTATCTATTATTCGTGTGTTTATTTATCACCTTTTTGTACACATTTGTAAAGCGCCTAGAGCCCCGGCTTCGGAGATTAGGCGCTGTAAAACTCCTCGTTATTATTAGTGAGATTTAGTAGGATTTCGTACGGAGGACTTCGCTGAGCAGCGTAACCCATTTGCATGTAAATTAGGCACGTTACGGGTGCCATTAGCCAATCGCAGCGCGTTAGCAGCTCGTGAGTCTAATTTACATGTAAATGGGTTACGCTGCTCAGCGAAGTCCTCTTTACGACGTCCTACTAAATCTGCCTATTATTATTGTTCAATCGCGTCTCAAGAGAAGAAAACTTGTAGACCCAGAAGATCATCCCAAATTACCCAGCGAGCTCCGTGGGTCAGACGGGTTAGACGCATCCCAATAGGTCCATGATTCCCCTCTAGACCCCCATTGGCCAGGACTCAGCAAACTAGCCCCAGTAATTTCCATTTACGTACTCTAAGGGTCCTCTGCTCGGGCTGACAGGCGGCGTTCGCAAACACTGCGATCACGCAACAGCGCCGCACGCGAAGTAAAGAATCGGCCACTTGTGCTGCCGCGATGAGGATTCTGAATAATTGGTCAGTGTCCTGTAGATTTTGTGACAGAGTACGCGGCGCACCATACTGGTATGCGACGTACCATGTCGCTGAAACTGGTGTGCGACGTACATCATCGCCAAAACTGGTATGCGACGTACATTGTGGCCAAAACTGGTATGCGACGAACCATACCGCCAAAACTTGTACTTGTACGACGTACATTATCGCCAAAACTGGTATGCGACCTACATTGTGGCCAAAACTGGTATGCGATGAACCATCCAAAACTTGTATGCAACGTACATTATCGCCAAAACTGGTATGCGACGTACATTGCGGCCAAAACTGGTACATGTATGCAACGTACATTATCGCCAAAATGGTATGCGACGTACATTGCGGCCCAAACAGGTATGCTACGTGCATTGTGGCCAAAACTGGTATGCGACGAACCGTATCGCCATAACTGGTGTGCGACGAACCATATCGCCATAACTGGTCCCAAGTGGGACTCGAACCTGACCTCTCCCATTGGTGACAAAGTCTCTTAACCACTAGACCATCGACAGCACAATCGACCCTGCCTGGTTTGAGACCTCAGCCGACTGTCAGTGCACGTGCTTCTGTCTTGTCACTTCCCATGCGTGCATGCATGCATCCCCCCCCCCTTTTTTTTTTTTTTTTTTTTTGCTTGGCTACCAGCGGTTTTGCGTTGCGTAATTACATAAAAGAAGCACCATCACGCACACGCGTTTTGACAGGGGCGATTGTGTGAGGGTTTTACGGATCGCTACAGCTTCGCCGTTTTTCAGAGTGCGCAGAATAAACCCCGTGTTTTTTTTTATACTGAGAAGCCGCACTCTGTGTGCGGCGAGGTATGAGCACTCTGCGCAAAAAAAAGCATCACCATTCTCAGTGCATTGTGCAAAACTTTATTGTAAATCAATGTGAATTTTTTTCCCAAAGAATGCGCCAGCCTTAAGTTCTTTTGCATTGCCTCGGTTTTGTCCAAATGGTTATTGAATTGGACACAAGTTACAAGCAAAACCAACGCATGTGACCTTGCAACACTGGCAAAGAATTCTTTAGTTGTGTCCAAATTAGTATTGGACTGGATGCAAGTTACAACCAAGACATCTTTTCAACACTGGCACAGAATTCTTTAGTTGTGTCCAAATTATTGGATTGGGTACAAGTTATAACCAAACCATCTGACCTTGCAACACTGGCAAAAAAAATTCTTTAGTTGTGTCCAAATTATTCAGTATTGGATTGGACACAAAGTTACAACCAGAACAATGTATCTCTCTGACCTTGCAGCTCTGGCAAAGGAAGAATCCTTTTATACGACAAGCTAAAAAGGCCAAACTGGCATCTGCTGTTTCGTAATTACTTTACCCCTCCGGCCTTAGGCCGAGCTGTTGAATATTTGATGACCGTACGATCCCAGACAACACGCACTGTAAGAGCCGTCTGCTTGCTGCTCAAAGCTGGAGCAACAAGCCGTGTGTATCTTACAACTCTCACTGTCTGTAGATCTTGTCAGTGACGATTTGTACACCTTCCAAAACGTATTTCCGTCCGCGAATCTTTTGGCGTGTGAGCGTGAAATTCCTGCTTATTAGCCCGTTGTGCCAACAGATGAAACTTGAAGTGAAAGGGTACATTGTAACAAAGACAAAACTAGTATCAGTAGCATTTTGACGTTTGATTTAACCCCCCCCCCCCAAAAAAAAAAAAAAAAAAGTTTTTGCCTTAACTTACGCAAACTTTAAAGTCTGACACGCATGACAGTCATACAAAAGCGTCTTGAAAGCTTTTGATCGAATGTGCTTAATCCGTGCATCAGGATCAGTCACGTGGGTCACAATATAACACCTGAAACCTAGGTCGGCTCCTACCCAGAGCGGGTGTGCTATGGGCCCAATGGGGAGGCTGTTGCCACACAGCCGAGTTTCGCCCACTTCACGGGTGCGACGTTGGGGGTGCTTCCCTCGGTATGACACATCATATGATGTGGATGATCACACGGCCGGCACCGCAGGTACCGTAGTTCCCGGGCCTGGTTAATGCCGGGTTATTTATGACAGGAAGCGTGGAATTCGGCCCTGTCCCGCAGTCCCAAACCACACGGATCTCCATAGCATCATCTTACCATCATCCTCATCTCCATCATCATGTATAATATATATTTTAAAAAAATTGCCCCAGTTCCGAGCCCTCCGAGGATTCCACCCATGACCTGGGAGGAACACCGCTGGAACTGGCAAAGAGTTTGGGCAGCAGAAAAAAATAAACAGTTGTATTTCTCTAATAGTAGATGCCACAGAGTCAAGAAAACGGTCGCAACGGCCACTGAAATATCCTTCTATCTGGCAAACAGTCGTAGAGCTTCGACAGCAGGAGGGTGGGGTGGATGTTTGAGAGTTTAACGTCCTTCGGCTGTCCCGTGTCCCCTCGACAGAGGCAGGTTTTCATCTCAGCTGCGTTAAGAACATAGAGGCTGTTACGATTTCTGGAAGAATGATGTTCCATAATCACCGGTACTTCTGTTCCCTAGGTTATGTATCGACTGTCTGCGTTTAACATCTAACGACGTACATGTAACCGTCTGTTGTATACGGGCGGTGTTCCGTAATCACCGCTGATGCAACTGAAGCTTACATCCCCCATCATGTTCCCTGCGGTCGGCGCACCGATTACGTGTTATTTGAGCGACTCAGTCAAGACTGTTGTTCATTTCCTTCTCTAATGCTTTGCACGAACGGGAGTTACGTGGAAAAATCCCAGTTTTACATTCTGTCAGAGAGGATTCTGAATGTTTACGTAAAGGCCGGAAACTCTTGTTTACTTACCGTTCATGTGCTGGCGAGTTGTCCGAATGTCCAAGCTGTTCCGAATATAATTAGTATTGCTTTGGATCAGCGTCATTCTGTTTGTTGGAGGACGGCTGTTTCGATTGCTGGACCAAGACGACGAGCGGCTTTGTATAGACTCTGTGTCAAGTTCTGTACTTCCGCGTAACGGTTATTGAAGTCCACCAAACGGCTGAGGCTGCTTTCAGGTTGCCATTCTCACAGTTGTATTTTGCACAAAGTTTGCACAGACAGGTCCAAACCGATATCTGGGACGGTTTATGAATTCTGGCAAGCCATTGGTCATCGTACTGCGGGAGGATCTTTTCAATGACAGCAACATAAAACATATGTATCCCAAAATAATATATGTACTATACACAAGCTGGCGTCTTCGGTTAGTTCGTCATTTTTGCACTACCAGATATGTTCACACTTTGAACAAGACCGTCGGGTGGGTGGGTGGGTGTTTGGGGGTTTAACGTCCTTTTCCACCACATAGGGTGATATCAAAGACGGGGCAACGATGAAAAGCCAGCACAAATATTTGGTCCCAGCCGGGATCGAACTCACGACCCGAGCAGTAGAAGTCCAATGCTCTACCATTCGGCCACCCCGGCTCCCCAGACCGTCGGGTGACTATAACTTACACCAGCGTTAAAAATATCAACTGTCAGGTGGACAGACACGAGGCGGTCGTACGAACAAACAGACCTGATACCAACAGTCCCTCCATCGTCGCTGAAGAACTGATACAACAACTTACTGGCAAGTGTTGGTCACAGGACTGTCCGGATCCAGATTACTCATAGCCGCATTCACAGATTTCTGTTCACAGTATATAAATCGATGGTCCCGCGACAGTGCGTCATCCTTCTTCATAGCATTCACGACAAAACATCCTGTTACTGCTGTCGTGACAAAAACGTCCCTAATATGCGTACTTATCTGCCGGGAATCGCTACACCACCTGTGCCAAGCTGCTGGGTGTATTAATTAATATCCCAGTGTTGGCGGAGGCAACTGAACCCGTAATATTTTGCCTACTGCATCCTGTTGCGGGTCACCAGAGCGTACAAATCACATAGCTCGCTTTTTGAGACGTGGCACAGACAGTACTGAGATCGCTTTCGTTGTGCTTGCTGGGTACCTCGATTTCCAGGACTCAATCTGACTTGCACGTGCGAGCATGAGAGCGACTTTGTGTGCGTCATTTTCTTTTCATTTTCAGTATTTTCCTGTCGATGTTTCTCATGGCATGCATGAGTATAGCTGCTTGTTTGTGACGGGCCAGTGACCTGTACAGTGATAAATGAATTGAACTGAACTGTAGGACTGAACACAGTACCAAAACAGCCCATCGTTAGAGGGAGTTCGAGGGCTTGAACATTCTGGACATAAAAATTCTATTAAAAAATTCAATATCTGGACATAAAAATTCAATTCAAAAATTCAGTATCTGGACATAAAAATTCAATTCAAAAATTCAGTCAAAAATTCAATTCAAATTTCAAATTTCAAAATACTTTATCGTTCATTTAATAAGAGGTGTAAATTGGAAAGTCGTCTTTGGACTCACAGCTCGAAAGAAAATAAGAATGAAAACTTAAGATTCTACCACATAAATACAGCAGAGAGTCTGACAGAGGCGCTCCTCCTACACAGGTATACGACCAGTAGCCTTTGCGTCACTACCGCTCCACAACGTGTTCGTTTCAACAGAACGGGAGTGTAGTAACAGTCTCTGCATACACAGATCCAGCCACTACTAAACTGTCTATACTCCGTTATCTTGTCCGTACTTTGGGTGGTCGTGATGTTACGGTACACGCACTAACTACAGCTGGCACTATCGATTTCCACTCACCACGCTCATCATTAGTCGCTCTGTTGTAAGCTTCGCGTGCTCGGCTGTACGCAGTACCGTATATTATGTACTCCTGCTCGAGGGTCAGCATCCTGCTACAAATAGGCATGTTTAGTAGGACTTCGTAAAGCGTACGGCTACACGACTGCCAGTCAGCATGTTGCTGTACTCGGCTGGTTGCTGGCGGGCAGGGTTTTTACCGCACACGCAGCCTGCGGCGTTGCAATGTTTGAGCAGTGATTGGTCAATTGGCTGTTACGGCTGTCTGCGGCGGGAAAAAAGGACGGCTTTCTATTGCCGCGCCGGCAAGGGGAATATGCCAGCTGGCCGCCAGCGATTTCATTAGGGTTTCCAGCGTTTCCAGCCCTGCAAGTGCCGATCCTGGCAACGTGTAGCAGTGGCCCTAAGGGAGGACTTCGCTGAGCGGCGTGAACCGTTTTCATGTGAATTAGGCTCACACGGTAGAGGCCGCGAACGGCTAACGCGCTGCGATTAGCTCATGATACCCCTAACATGTCTAATTTACTTGAAAGTGGGTTACGCTGTTCAGCGAAGTCATCCCTAACTAAACATGCCCCTTACTGAAGGACAGTCTAGGTTAAAGACGCGTTTTTACCCTGTGTTCTTGCCATAAGCGTCGGTTTGCTGATGGTGCGGATATCCAATGAGTAAGGAAGCCTCCTTAGAAGCCTTGAAGCTTTCTTTATTCATACGCGTATAATGATATCGGAACGTTCGCCGTGCTGTCCGAACTGCTGTCGACAACAAACGCAGAACCTTAAAACAGTCCGCCCTCTGTGTTATCTGGAAATCAGCCTACGATAACACGGCTGTGGTTCTTACATTCGTTTATGTTCGTAATCAGTTCTTAAGGCGAAAACCTCCGATTACAAAGCGCCAAGACTGTTTGCCAAATGAATAGATGTTCGTGTTGGCCATTGCGGCCGTTTTCGTGACTTTGCGGCTCTTAATAGTAGAGAAATATGACTTTCTTTGGCCTACGCTTCCATACTTGTACTACATGGACTGGACGCAACAGACTAAACGCCCGTATGTACAGCAAATTCAGAATCGGCGAGTCTGAGAAGTGCGCATGCAATGCAGATGTCATGCTTGCTGAACACCTGCTACAACACTGCCAGCTCCATGAAGCTCCCAGACAAAGAAACATGGCCAGAACCAGTACCGCTGAGGGTCAAGCTCTGTGGCAACCCGGAGGACCTTCTGAGGACGACTGCATTCGTGCGGGCGACTGGCATCTCCATCTAGTGAACGACGACGAAGAAGAAGACTACATGCCTATAGGCAAAGTCTCTACCAGAAACAGCCACCAAGCAGTGCCGTCTACGTGGTCCCAAGTCCGCAACCAAATAGTAGGCATATTTAGTAGGACTTCGTAAGGAGAACTTCGCTGAGCAATGTAACCCATTTACATGTAAATTAGGCACGTTAGGGGTACCATTAGCCAATCGCAGCGCGTTAGCCGCCCGCGGCCTCTGTCGTGTGAACCTAATTTACATGGAAATGGGTTACGCTGCTCAGCGAAGTCCTCCTTACGAAGTCCTACTACAGATGCCTAATGTCGTCTGCTCAGTACGCGGTACGCTTCTACGCACGTAGAACAATATAGAAGCCAACCAGAGTCACCACGATGGTTTCAGATGCTGTATTGTGACCCAAGTGACTGATTCTGCGCATGTGTCGAAACGTTCTCCAGCGTTGTTGTATGGCTGACAAACGTATGGAGACTTTCACTTTGAATCAGTCGCGTCTTGAGGTTGACGTCTTCACGAATGCCCAGAGAGAGAGAGAGAGAGTGTGTGTGGGTGTGGGTGTGGGTGGGTGGCTGGCTGTTGCTTTTGGAGCATACAATTGAATTTCTCTTACATGGGATCGGAAATAAGCTCTTATGCCATGTCTAATGATGATAATAATAAGAAGAGTATTAATATAGGCGTTTTATCCCGAGTATTTGGCTTAAAGCGCCTTGAGCTAAACCCAACACGCCCGCTCGCGTGAATCACACACATTCTCTCACACACTCGACATGAACACATTATAATCACGTTGTGCGAAGGGACAGCTCAGCAATTTAAGTTTTTGAATTGCTTTTTTTTTTTTTTTTTGTAGGCTGAACATTTCCAAAGCAGAGAGAGAACAGTACAGAAACATGAACGCCAAGCCTAAGATATATTTGCACTGGCTTTGGTTCACGAGTTAGGGCTATGTACTGGACACACTGGTCACCCGTGATCCAGTGATGAGTTGTGTGACGATGGTGTGCCTGCCTTCCTTCAATGTCCTTAACTTAATGGACCACTCACAGAGACTTAGGGAAGCGTAGCGCTGCGTCCGAAGTTCAAACCAAGGCCGGTTATTACATTGATCAGCTCGATTATGCCCCTTTGTGCAAGACTCTTTTCAAAATTGCCGTCGGCCGAGAGGAGGAGACACGGAGAGTTAAGGAGCGCCGTGACTTCGCTTAGAATTAGCAATCTCGGCTCAAATGACGTGGAAAGGTCGCCTTTGAAAGAGGGTAATGTTGCTAAGGAATTACGCACTGCGTGCTGAACGAGATAAAAGTCTCTAGGTGCCTAAGGCTTGGCCGGCAGTGCTCCGAAAGGTCAAGTGATCCCTTTTGCTGTTGTATCGCGGAGTGGCTTTTTTTTTTTTGGGGGGGGGGGGGGGTGGTATTAAATTTTGTTTGTTTGTTTTTGTATAGTTTTGGGGTTTCTTGCTATTGTTTTTGTTTTGTCTTTCTTTCTCGGGCCGTGAGTTCGTATCCCGGCTTGGGCCGAATATTTGTGCTGGCTTTTTCGTCGTTTGTCACGTCTTTTGCTATCACCCGTATGTGGTGGAAAAGGACGTTAACCCCCCCCCCCCCCAAACACCTGGCCACCCTTGCCTTTCTTTCTTTTCTTTTAAGAGCTGGTCAAGTCTAAAATCATCTTTGTCTTACTGTTGGTTTTAAACGTCAAAGGACGTTATTGTCTGTAAATGTTTCACGGATATGTGATTTCTCGACAAATTAAATTCACAGCACAGTACAGGAGACTAAGACTTACACAACTTACAAACTACTGTGACTTCTTACGCTGTTCGTTCATAGTAACAACGGCATTCTAGGAGCGATCTCTCCCATTCTGGGTCGCAGATGCTGGCGTTGTGACGACGTGTCGTGTGTATTTTGGGTGGTAATTGAAACTCGCAGAAAGCAAAGACCCCAGGTGGGGGAACATTCGGCATTGATTTTTCACGGCGACATTTTCATGTGAAATGTCTGGAACCTTCAGGCGGACGAGAGGGAATGAGAAGCTGGAAATATGACCCAGACAAGTAACAAGGGTTTTTTTGTGTGTGTGTGTTTTTTTGTTTTTTCTTTTTTTTTTCCTTTCTTTCCCCTTTCTGTTTTTCTTTCTTTTTGTTTTTCTTTTTTTTTCTTTTTATGTTGTTTCCATAGTAATGGAAACAACATAACAGGACGGGCTAAAATTTCCACGTTCATAGGCAAGCATCTGTGGTACAAACGCACGTCACTGCCGATCTCCCGCAAGAGGACGATTATGCAAGTGTAACTCTGACAATGACGTAAGAAAACTTGCGTCATCGATGCTGACGCGTATGGTGTTCCGAACGCAGTTCTCCTCCTCAGTGAGTGCCGTCTGTGCGGATGTGTGTGCGTGTGTGTGTGCGTGTGTGCGTGTGTGCGTGTGTGAATTGTGTCCGGGCCCGTTTCTTCGAAGATACTTAACCGAATGGCTTCAAATTTGGGGTATCCAAATTTATCAAAATGTTACATTAGACGATTCAAGCGTGTGATGATTGCTTAAGTGATTTGGGAGTTATCGCCCTTTTGAGACAAGTTGGTTGTCTTTCGTGTACAGGCGTAATATTTATTTAAATCACTCAATTGTTTGGCAGTAGATAGCTTGAATACGGACTCTGAATTGACTCACTACTAGAAAATGGTCGCTCTTATAGTTTTCATGTAAACCGAGCCTGAGTTGACATTGCATGTGAACCCAGTTCAGATGCCTATTTCTCCGAAAATACTAAACCGATCGATTTCAAATTTGGGGTTTCTAAATGAATCAAGATTGTTGAATAGAAGGCCCGATCCAGGTACGATTGCACACATGATTTGCGAGTTATCGCCCTTTTCAGAAAAAGTGGCTTTCTGGCGTTTAAAGGCGTAATATTTACCTAAACCACTCCATTTTTGGGACATAGATAGCATGAATACGGACTCTCAACTGAGTGAATTTTGGAGGTTGTCGCTTTTATACTTTTGGCGTAAACCGTACCTGATGAAAGTGCTGGTGAACACACTTTAGATCTCAAAATCGCTCCTACTATACATAGATAATGAGCCTGGGGTGCCATAAAAAATATACAAAAAAAATTAGAAAAATTCACTGCAGCCGTTGTCGTCAGTTGACTCGAAAATTTGTACTCGAAGCACATTTCCTTTACACAAGCCACACGCCTCACAAACATCGCAGAAAAGGCACACGCGCACTGACGCAAAACTGTATCAGCGTCAGTTTGCCGACGTCATGTTTGATTGACGTGGGGGTGTGTCGTCACTTTTCGGAAGTTCTCTATTTGTAGACGGGGAAAGCGGGAGTTTCATTGATGTAGTGAGCTTTGTTTTTCCCACTGACTCTCACTCAATAGCATAGTAAGAGTGAGAGAACACCACATAGGTCTCAATGGAGCACATGCACAAACGCGGCTCGCGCAAGTCTGCGTGCGTGCGTGCGTGCGTGCGGTGCGTGCGCGCGCGCGTATGTCTGTGTGTGTCTGTGTGCGCGCGCGCGCAGCAGACATAACACATAGTGAAAAAAACGTTCGCCGCGCAGACTTGTCTGTTAAACACATTGAGCCGGTATAATTCGATCTTTACACTGCGCAGCAGCAACACTTCAATTTTCATGGGGCTGCTTTCATTGCAAGAATTGTATCCGAGTCAAAGTTATTACGTCAAATGTATTATGCGTCATCCCAATGAGGAAAACGTCATAGATTTCAAAGAAAACAACTTGACGTCTCTCCTCCAAAACCAAGATTGGTCTGACAAGCCCGGTCAGTTGTTTCCATTGAGAGAGAGAGAGAGAGAGAGAGAGAGAGAGGGAGAGAGTGTGTGTGTGTGTGTGTGTGTGTGTGTGTGTGTGTGTGTGTGTGTGTGTGTCATCCCGAATACATGGCATTACAAAAGTACGACCGTGACGACAGCAGGTGATTAAATGGAAACAACATATTGGGCTGGTCAGTGGCCATCTTGTTTTTTCTTTTTTTTTTCTTTCTTTCCCCTTTCTGTTTTTCTTTCTTTTTGTTTTTCTTTTTTTTTCTTTTTTTTTTCTTTAGGGAGGGAGGGGGGGGGGTCGTGTCGGCTCTCGCTTGGTAGAACAAAGTTAGTCCTGGATGTAGCACACACACACACACACACACACACACACACACACACACACACACACACACACATCTGTCTCCTATAGACATGAGCATGAAATGAGATTTGACAGTGCGGCTAAAGATCTTGAGTATATATATATATATATATATATATATATATATACTGACTTTACAAAACGAACAAAGTCATGCTGGCTCCACACATCCCCGAAAGAGTTTAGAAATGGATGAATCCACGTTGAATAACTAGAAAATACACTCCTTGAAAACTGTCTTGTCTTGTTATATATATATATATATATATATATATATATATATATATATATATATATATATATATATATATATATATATATAGAATAGAAACAAATAACCTATATTAAATGTAATTACATGACATTACACCTAGGCAGTTGCGCCTTCTAAATTATTTAGTCTTTTATCGCTGAAACCTCTTGCAGAGCTTTAGGGTAGCGACGTCTGCTAGTACTGGAGATGCACCAGATTATTCTGGGGCAGCCTTTTAGTGCTGGCTGGACGCTGCAGCCCTCGTGGGTATCGCCGCATGCTCACCTGATGAGGGTCCCATTGACCCGAAACCATGGTCGTGAGCGGCTAAAATCACCAATTCATATGGCCTTGGTTGTACCGACCATTTTCCTCCCGGTGGGAGGGGAATGGGGGCCCTATGAATGGTGAGATACCCTTAGATCTGTTAGACGTTTCAACGGTAGGGTGGTAGGTTCCCCCCCCCCCCCTCCAATGTAGCTTGTAGCCAATATAGGGCAAGGCGGACTTGTCCACTGGCATACAAAGCACACATCTCCTAGATCTAGGGAGCGCTCTCAGCTTTACTTACTTCCCCTATATATGGAGGACGAAGCAGTGAAAGCCTGCTGCCGCTAAGCGCTACTTTATGTGCAAACCTCCACCCTGCTATTCACTCTGGTGCGTGCGAGTATTTCTGTTTTCCACACCACCGGCCACAGCCTACTCTTCTTCGAAAGATGGACGTAGGATTGTTAACGTGCACACTTGAGATTTGAACGTGCGTGTGTACACGAGGGCGGGACATGCACCGTAAACAAGTCTGCACGTGATTTTGGAAAGGAAAAATCCATCCACATTCCTGCCCACCAGGGACTCGAACCGGGCGGCTCAGGATCCAAAGTCGGATACTTCAACCACTACACCAAATCCCTGTGTCCCTGCTTACGGTGCTGGCAGGGAGGGTGGGTGTTTGGGTGTTTAACGTCCTTTGCCACCACATACGGGTGGCAGCAAAGACGGGGCCACGATTTAAAAAAAAAAAAGTCAGCACAAATATTTGGCCCTAGCCGGGATTCGAACGCACGACCCGAGCATTGGAAGTCTGCTTAAGGTGCAAGCTGACACACTCCCGTGGTGCCCGACATATAAACAAACTTTATCCTGGATAAGATTCCAGTAGACAATAGGGGTGTCTAAACGTCAGATTTGTCTGTACTGTCTCCGAAGAAGAAACACAAAGGACACACCTGCCAGGGAGGACCCATTTTACAATGGCGGCAAAGCGTTTATGTCCAATTTACGTCCCGATTCAACAAGGGCGGGCTTAATTTCACCGTGGCGTTTAGCTTATCTCTGGAGATCGCCGCCACGTCGTCTGGGAATCGATTTGTTGGGTCGTTGTTTTGTGCTGTAGAGCCTCATTACTTCCAGTAATAGCACAAGATGTCCGTAATCATTGGTGCTATTTTCAACCATTCTACAGCTTAGAAAGTCAGTGTCGCGCTTTAAGTGCTGAGCACACTTTTAGTTCTGCTTGTCTAGAAGCAGTCAATAAGACAGTCGTAGGGGGGAGGGGGGGGGGGTAATGCCTTTTTATGCAGAGCGTAAGTCTCATGTTTGATCATCATCATCATCATCATGAGTATTGTATTGGCGCTTTACCCAATTTCAAAGCGCCGCGAAGTGAACGCACCAAGCACGCTCACGTGCATCACACGCATTCTCTCACACACTGGACATAAACACATTACAATCACGTGGTGCGAGGGGTCAGCTCAGCTATTTAAATTTCGGAACCTAGAATTGCATTTATTTTTCAAATTTGCTGGGCTGAACATTTCCAAAGCAGAGGGGGAGGAAGCCGGAGTACCCGGAGAGAACCCCCGACGATCGGCCCGAATGAACGGTGCCACATACGAGAAGGAAAAAATCTTTGCCCCGAGTGGGACTCGAACCCCCGACCTGTGGCATTGGTGACATGTCTCTTAACCACTAGACCACCGACCGCCCACCATCTGCATTATTCTGCGAGGTCATTTGTTGCAACTCCCATATAAACTTTAAACGGGCTGATTTCATCTTGGCTAAGGCGGCTTGTGTTTTGAAACAGTTTCGCTCGTGAGTGCGCCTTGTGCGTTGGCAATAGTCTATCTTGGTGAACAGTACAGCTCTTGTTTACACTTTGCGCGAGCGGTTTGAACATTGTCATTCTACTACGACTACACTACCGGAGCGCTCAGTGCGGTCACCGCGTCATCGAGTACGCTTCTGTTGACTCAGTGCCAGCTTTACGTGGATAACAGGAATTTTATGTGCATTATAACCTATAGTTTGTCGTTGCAGGTCTGCCCTCTTGCGGTAGTACCTGTTTCTAACCAGTATGTGTGGCATACAACTGTGATCTTTGTGTGTGTGTGTGTGTGTGTGTGTGTGTGTGTGTGTGTGTGTGTGTGTGTGTGTGTGTGTGTGTGTGTGTGTGTGCAGAATTTTAATGAATTTCAATGTATTGTATTGTCGCTGTGTCTGGGCGGACATGAAATTTCCCCATGAGGGATTAATAAAGTAATCTTATCTTATCTTATCTTATCTTACCAGGTGGTTTTGTTTTGTTTTGTTTTGTTTTGTTTTGTTTTGTTTTGTTTTGTTTTGTTTTGTTTTGTTTTCGACTTGGGTGATGATTAGCACATTTTTTTAAAGTTTTTTACTGCATGTTCAAGGATCCTTCCAAAAAGGTCACTTTGTCAAGAGGAAAATCCCTCCCAAGATCACTGGACCTCTGACATTTATTTCGTTATTACCACGACCAGTTGCCGAGGTCATTAACAAGCTTGGATTGTGATAATGAGCGCGAGGTGTCTCACTGACAGTGTGACGATGACTGCGTGTTTGTGACTTCCCTCTGTGAAGATTGTGTGTGTGTGTGTGTGTGTGTGTGTGTGTGTGTGTGTGGTGTTCGCTGTGGTGCAACGCGTGCGTTCCTAGTCACAAGGCTGTGGCAACCATGGCAACAGAAACCTGTTGAACGTCCACCTTCAGGCATATCTAAGCTCACAAAATCTTTCTGAGCTGTTTTGATAGTGTTTAACTCTTTGAAGACGCACTCTCTGTGACTTTTTTGGTTGTTGTTGTTTTTGCTGTTTGTTCTTGTTTGTTTTGATTTGTTTTTTGCCGAGTTTTTATGTTGTTGTTGTTGTTGTGTTGTTGTTGTTTTTTTGGGGTTTTTTGTTTTGTTTTGGGGGGGGGGTTGTTTTTTGGGGGTTTTTTTTGGGGGGGTGGGGGGGGTGGGGGGGGGTAATTTTTTATTTTGTGTGTGTGTGTGTGTGTGTGTGTGTGTGTGTGTGTGTGTGTGTGTGTGTGTGTGTGTGTTGGGGAGCCGGGACAGCCGAATGGTAGAGCGTTGGATTCCAATGCTCAGGTCGTGAGTTCGAATCCCGGCTGGGTCCAAATATTTGTGCTGGCCTTTTTCTCGTTGCCCCGTTAAACTCCCAAACATCCTGCGTGTTGTTGTTTTTGTTTTTTGTTTTGTTTTGTTTTGGGGGGGCAGATGTTTTTGACAACAACAAAAATCCAGATAATGCCGTTCTTACACAAAACCTTTGTTGGTATCACTTCAGAGTTCATTTTTTTCCCTAGTAACATAATTTTAAAACAAATCATGCATCCTACTTTCAAATCAATGACGCGTCCTCAAGGGATAAAAGTGGTATCTGCTGATTATCAACAGACGCGTCAACAAAGAGATTCAAAGATTCAAAGACTGCATTTCCCTCAGTCCCAACTGGGGCATGAAGGAACAGTATAAACCGACAAGAACTGCACATGACAAGGTAGCGTACGGTAAGAGTTAACATCCACGCCACGCAGACACACGCAGCGTTACAAACTCTCAAAGGCCGGCACGCATCCTGATGATCCAATAGAAGGCGCAACGCGACATGAAAAGCAGGTGTCTCGTCTCCTAAAGTGTTGCGGTCACTCGCCGAGAAGAGGGGCTTCGGGCCGCGTGAATTGCCGTTCGCACGTCTACGGGCGGCAGTGTATCGCATACAGAGCTATACTTACCATAAAGATAGACTGATTCGAGCGCACGGGCTTATACTTACGAGCGCACCTGTTGCCAAACTTAAAGCCGGCTCTCAACTGGGCACTGCGGAGCGCCACAGTTCTGTCCACAGTTGTGATTTTGGGGGTTTCCGCCGCTGTGGCGTCATCACAGCAACCTGGATTTCAAATAGACCACAACTGTGACTGTGGCTTCCGCAACAGATTCTGACTGGCTGCACTACGTCACTCGGCGCGCAAACAGTGCATCTTCAATCGGTTTGTCACCGAGCACAGTTGTGTTCAGTTTTGTAGTTAGTAGACACACCGAGCGCAACGGCTGCGATGTGCACATGTGTGTTTCGCGCGCTGTGCCCAGTTAAGAGCAGGCTTAAGCTGGCTTCCGTGAAGCCTAGAAGTGTTCCAACAGGTGCGTTTAAAGTCTCGATACGTATGGCAGGCATACAACAGCGTGTGAAAAAACTTCTCATCGAATGCGCTGACTTTGATCAGCAGAATCAATCACTTAGGTCACAATATAGCATCTGAGATCATCGTGGCAACTCTGGCCGGCGTATTAGTTGTTGTAGATATTATATATACCCCGTGTTCTGAGCAGACAACGTGTTTTGGTTGCGGACAGAGGACTAGCTAGACGGCGCTGATTGGTGGCTATTTTAAGAAGCTTTGTCTAGTCCCGGTCTGTTCAGGAATGGACCGTAGCCGGAAAAGAAAACCGTTTAATTTAACATTAAAAGCCGCAAAGTCACGAAAACAGTCGCAATGGCCAAATGGAACAGCCGTCTATCTGGCAAACAACCTTGGAGGTTTGAAAGCGGCATTTTTGCATCTCGGCGGCGTTACGAGGATAGCGGTCGTAATCTTGGCACACGCTGTCAAGGCTCGGCTAGCCAAGTCTACGCGGATTGAGATGTAAACTCTATCATATGTATGCTGCCGTCGGCTCTTTACAAGTTCACACAGAAGTTGGCAAAGGAGTCTGTTTGTGCTGTAGGATCAATTCACCTAGAACTTTTTTGACATTATTACAACGTTGGTTTTTTGTTTTTTTTTTTTTGTTTTTTTGTGGGTTTTTTTTTTTTTTTTTTTTTTGGGGGGGGGGGTTGTTCTTGTTTTTGTCAGTCTCAGGTTACTCTGACATTTTAACGTTCTCTTTTGTGAGCTTTTCAACACTCGACAGTGAGAGCTAGAAAATGGGAAAGTCGATACTTAATTTTTTTTTTTCCCTCTCTCCTTTATAGCAGTCTGCAGAAGTCGATCTTGAACTTGTAACGACATTGTGTCGAGTTAGGCAAAATGTAGAACAGAACGGGTCATGTAACGTCTCTCTCTCTCTCTCTCTCTCTCTCTCTCCCTCTCTCTCTCCTCCTCTCTCTCTCTCTCTCTCTCTTAATTAGTTCCTTTGAGAGCGAGCAATCGAAGCTAAGTGAGTACGGAAACGGGACACTGTTTGAGCTTCGTCACGTCTCAGCATTTATTCTACAGCTTTTCCCTAATGAAGTCGGCCAGCTTGTGTTCGATGCCTTGTACGCCCTGGGGATGCGGCCAAGATGGCGGGGAGTGTTTACGGTGCTATTTATGCTCACAGAAATTGTGAACTATTATGGTGGTGCCTAGCGTCACACCTGTTGTTGTTGTTGTTGTTGTTGTTGTTGTTGTTGTTGTTTGTTTGTATTGTTTTTGGTTTATTTGTTTTTTTCTTTTCTTTTCTTTTTTTCTTGTTTTGTTTTTGTCCTTTGTTTGTCATTTAAGGGGGTGGGGGTGGTTGTTTTTGGTTTTGGGTTTTTTGTTTGTTTGATTGTCTGTTTGTTTGTTGTTGTTGTGTTGTTGTTGCTGTTGTTGTTGTTTGTTTTGTTGTTGTCTGTGTGTGTGTTTTTTGTTGTTGTTTTTGTGTTTTTTTTTTTTTTGGGGGGGGGGTGTATGTTTTGTTTGTTTCTTTGTATTTTCCTCTCTTTTTTAGGGGGGGGGGGGGAGTCGGGGGGGGGGGGTGTTGTTGGTCTGGTTTGTTTTGCTTATTTCTTTTTCTCATTTTACAAATATACGTGGCACCGGAAAAATACTTGAATTTTGCCTTGTCGGTTGGACAGAAAAGGGCAGTTTATGAACAGGAAAACGACGCTACTACAGTGTGAAAACGTGTGCAGACTCAAACAATTTCAATCATTTCGCTTTCCTTGAAAACAACAGTTACTGTCGTTAAACACTTTCGAAACGAAATAGCACAGGAATAACTCCCGCCATCTTGATGAATACCTGCGTACGAGACCTGAGTCGTTATGACTTCCGCGTTCTGTCAATATGACCATTAACACGCAAACCGCTTTACTAGTGTCCCGCTTAGGGTTACGTAACAGATTTTTTTTTTCTTTTTTGGCAAGCGATTGTTTTGTGAGTGTCCTTGCTGTCCGCTTGTATGCTTTTTATAGCGTGTGCTGGCACCGAAATGTTTGCTTGCTCGCTTGTGCGTGTTGACAAAGAACATTGTCCTCGCAGTACATCTACCGTATTCTAAAAAAGCCGAGACGCCAAGGATTTTATAGGTGCATAGGCCCTTTTTGCAGAAGACAGTAGACATGACTCATTTGGGTTCTGTAGCTCCCAACTGTGCAGTGATTGTTTTGCAAGTTGGCGGGACGTCTTCAAACGCGTATGCTTTTTGGTTTCTTCTAGAACTGAAATGAAATGTTTGCTGGCTTGAATGTTAACACAGATATTTGATTTATTCAGGCAAAAAATAAAATAAAATAAGGTAAAAATGAGCAAGTATCGAAATATACAGCGAAATATACTACTCAAAGGGAACTAATTGGTAAGTGAAGGCTTCAAGGGAGAGAACTGTGCCTTTACAGCGGTCACTCTCTGGGGCACAGAGTCTTTCAGTGGAAAGTACCTCTGTGCACGGTGGGGAAATGGCGCTCACTGCGCTACCGTGACGGGCCTAAATTGTCTCGGTGCTCTCAAACACAAGGTCGCGCACTATGTCATCCTTGACCAGTTTTGAACCCAGAGGGATCCTCAATGGCGCAAGTGAGGGCAGGCCTGTTCTTCAGAGTGAAAGTAGGTCGTGTTTCTGAATCAAGCGACATACATAACATGTCTCTGTCTGAATGGACAGATCTATATTACATTCAGTCCTAGAGCACGGGTGTGTATGCTTTTGTAATCGTCTCTTATTCCACCACAAGGCAGGTACGTGATCGTCTGCACCGCGCAATAATACTTGCCTGTAGAGTGCAACACCTTTGCCTGTTAGAGTGCAACCCCCTTGCCGTTTACTCACATCCTGTTGGATCAGTGTACCACGTAAACAGTGCCATCAAAGCGCAACAATAATTGTCCGCTGACAAAGTTTTTACCCAAACGAAAAGTGATCGGATATTCAAGACTTCGTTTTAAATCGAATCATATGACGTACAAGTCTTCGCTTTTCTAAAAAAAAATTGCCATTTTTGAAAATGGCGCTGGCTGTAAGCAGTCACATTTTCACGCCCCGCCGAAAAGGGACTGCACTCTGGAGTCTATACAGCAGTTCCCAGCAAAGCAACAAGAAACTGTTGTATCTAGTGATGGCTCTTTCCATTCAGCCACAGTTTTCTGCCTTGCATCGTCCACTTACCCTTTCGTTCCCTTTGATTCGGGTTAGAAAAAAAAAAAGTGCAGTGATCTGTGCAAATGTGCAAGTTGACCTGACGTCTTAGCGCGCATGCTTTGCCTTTTGGCGTCTGCTAGAATCCAAAAATCCATATATATATCTGTACGGCTAGAAGAGATGTCGTCACATCAAGATGGATTTACAACTGCCTGTATCCTTTTTTGGCGTCTGCTAAAGTTTAACGATTGCTTGCTTGTATGGTTAGTAGAGCAAGGTCGTCGGCTCAAGTTAGATTACGTCTGCCTGTATGCTTTCTGGCGTCTGCTCGCTTGCTTGTGTGGTTAGAATCAAGGATGTCGGTTCAAGTTGGAGTTACTTCTGCCTGTATGCATTCTGGCGTCTGCTAGAACTGAAATGATTGCCTGCTGATGTCAGTTCAAGTTAGAATTCGTCTGCCTGAACCGGCCTCCGTAGTGTAGTGGTTAGCACTTCGGACCATGGTCCGGCCGGGAGACCCGGGTTCGAGTCCCAGCCGAGGCAAGCGGGATTTTTCCTACCTAAGTCGGCTCCTACCCAGAGCGGGCGTGCTATGGGTCCAGTGGGGAGGCTGTTGCCACACAGCCGAGATTCAGGGGTGCTTCCCTTGGTATGACACGTCTTATGGTGTGGATGATTACACGGCCGGCACCGCAGGTGCCGTAGTTCCCGGGCCTGGTTAATGCCTTGATATTTATGACAGGAAGCGTGGAATGCCCTGTCCCGCAGTGCCAAACCACACGGACCTCCATAGCATCATCTTACCATCATCCCCATCTCCATCATCATGTATAATAAAAATTGCCCCAGCTTCCGAGCCCTCCGTGGATTCCACCCATTACCTGGGAGAAACACCACTGGAACTGGCCAAAGAGTTGGGGCAGCAGCAGAAAAAAAAAGCCTGCTTGTATGCGTGCTTTCTGGCGTCTGCTCGAATTGAAAATGTCCACTGGCGTGTAACATGTACGGTTAACCACTGGACTCACGCGCTAAAACGTCGATTTGCAAATGAACAACGCAATTGATTTGCAAATGAACAACGCAAATGGAATTGATAGTCTGCGGGGACCTCGTGACTGGCGCGACAGTTTACAGCGTTTGTGCGAAACACTTCGGCACGTAATACGTGGGAGGTGCTCATCCTAAAGGCAGACAACTGTAAACGATGAAGTTTCAGGAAGGGTTAGTGGGTCACGGTCAGGGCATTGGGATGGTTGGCTGGCGCTAATTGTTGTTATTGTTTTTTTTATAGGGTGAGTGGGTGGGTGGGTGTTTGGGGGGTTTAACGTCCTTTTCCACCACATACGGGTGATATCAAAGACGGGGCAACGATGAAAAAGCCAGCACAAATCGTTGGCCCCAGCCGGGATACGAACTCACGACCCGAGCATCAGAAGTCCAACACTCTACCATTCGGCCACCCCGGCTCCCCGTTATTGTTTATTTTAACTACTTTAATGTCCTTTTCGGGAAATTCGGACCGCTTCCCCCGGGGGAAAGCGCGTCGCCGCGGTGCAGCGCCACCCAATACCTATCCAATTTTTTTTTTTATTTTGAATGGTCGGTTGGTTAGGGACTTAACGTCTTTTTCCCACCAGGTGAGTGTTATAGAGAGGGCAACAAAAAAAAAAAAAAACAGCACAAATTCATGGCTCCAAGTCAGGATTTGAACTCACAACCCTTCTTTGAAATCACCCTCGCGTTGAACATTGGACGTTAAGGATTTTCCTTCGCTCTTCGCGGTTCTTCGGACTTGTTCGGGCTCAGTTAAGACGCGCCTTAAAGGTCAAAGGAACCTCAGCGATTTAAACGGCCTGATTCCATCTTTGCTAAGCCAGCTAACGTATTTGGGACCGTTTCGCTCGTGAGCGCAGCTTGAATGCAGGAAATTCTCCACCTTAATGATTAGTACAGCTCTAAATGCCATACAATGTTGTTTACACTCTGCGCGAGCGATCGAACATTCAAATTTTACGACCGTTGCTACACTACTGAATCGCGCAGTGGCGTGGGTGGGTGGGTGTTTGGGGGTTGAACGTCCTTTTCCACCACATAGGGTGATATCAAAGACGCGGCAACGATGAAAACGCCAGCACAAAGTCCTACGCTCTACCATTCGACCACCCCGGCTCCCCGAATCGCGCAGTGTGGTCGCCGCGTCATCGAGTACGCTTCCCGCGTTGGCTCAGTGCCAGTTCACTGTCCTCTGGTGTTTGAGTGGTGTGATGATATATGCTGTACCACGAAAACAGCTCAAAACGATCTGTGAGCATAAATGGGGCGGTCGGTGGTCTAGTGGTTAAGAGACTTGTCACCAGTGCGAGAGGTCAGGGGTTCGAGTCCCACTCGGGGCAAAGAACTTTTCCTTCTCGTACGTGGCACCGTTCATTCGGGCCGATCGTCGGGGGTTCTCTCCGGGTGCTCCGGCTTCCTCCCCCTCTGCTTTGGAAATGTTCAGCCCACCAAATTTGAAAAATTAACGCAATTCTAAATTCCGAAATTTAAACAGCTGAGCTAACCCTTCGCACCACGTGATTGTAATGTGCGTAACTATGTCCAGTGTGTGAGAGAATGCGTGTGATTCACGTGAGCGTGCGTGTTGGGTTCAGTTCGCGGCGCTTTGAGCCGATTCATGAAATTGGGTAAAGCGCCTATACAGTACTCATCATCATCCATCATCATCATCATCATCATCAACAAATGGTAGCATTTGCCCCTTTAAACAAGAGTCTGACTCACCTTCCACGTCACCACTGCGACCGGAGAGTAATGATATCCGCGTCATCATGTTCTCCGCATCAGTTCTTTTGCGTCCATTTCCGATCGGTGATTTCTTGTGTCCTTTAGCCAAGGGAGTCTGTAGTTTGTCCACCACCTCGTTATCGCCGACAGCAGCAGACTCTGGCCTCCGTAGTAGCGAATGGATTTTACGGACAACAGGGGTGCAACATCAAGAGATAACTACCGCAGATCGCGCCACTCATTTGTCCGCGCGCGGCACACGCGCTCACGCAAACCGATTTGTGAATGAAGTCATGGTCTTTATCTCTCTTTGACTCTGTCTCTGTCTCTCTCAGCTGGCCAACGTTGGGTCGGCTCCGTGACTGACCATTACTTTCGTCCTCAAGATCAGCGTGCGTTCTCTGAAATCACGAACTTTCTGTCTCTCTCCCTCGCTCTCTTGACCCGTAGCTAGCCAGCATTGGCCTGGCTCGGAGAGGACCACTTCGTCATCAAGAATAGCGTGCGCTCTGTGTAGTCACGATCTTCTCTTCTCTGTATCTCTGCCCCTCAGCTGGTCAGTGTTGGCATGGGCTTCGCGATTGACCACTTTGTCATCGGGATTAGTGTGCGCTCCGCTGCGGCACAGCGTGGCGGAACTGTCAGTCTGTCTGTCTGACTCTCTCTCTCTCTCTCTCTCCCTCTGGCTGGTGTCGGCTTGGGGTTGGGAACGTGTGTCTGGCTATAACGCTGTGCACAGTGGGATTACAGTGTACACACACACACACACTGCCAACAAAACGCGGAGGGATCATCGATAGAGTTGTCGCTGAGCGTGTTTGCTGGCGATTGTCTAGTGTCTAAAGCTGCCGTGCTCTCTCTCTCTCTCTCTCTCTCTGACTTTGCGTCTGTCTCTAACTGTATCGCTGTTTCTCAATCTTGTCTGACTGCCTGTCCCTCCCCACCCCCATCTCTCTCTCTCTCTCTCTCTCTCCTGCTCCGGAAACAGCTCAACAAAAGTCTAATGATTCATAGAGTCTTAAATGGCAAATCCCCAGACTACCTTAGTACTCTGCTTGACATAAGCACGACCAACACGAGGAACAGCTTGCTCCGTCTGCCACTGCCTAGGACTGACATCTTCAAATCCAGTCTGTCCTTTCTGGATCCTACTTATGGAATACATTACCTCCATGCCTGAAAACCATTCATGGGCTGTCCAAATTCAGGAAAGCCACAACATTATATATCCGGTCATTGAACGTGTCCTAGTCTATTTGCACGATCCAAGCACACTTTATCTAGTACATATATTCCAACACATATCCACTGCCGTTGCATTGTTTATGATATAGCGTTTATGTTTGCGTGCGTTTCGCGTTAGAGCTAAATCTTTGTTTAACCCCCATTGATATTGTCTTGACTAGACTGTAGAAGTAGATTGTAGTTCAATACAATGCAGTTTACCAAGTAGTGACAGGACAGTTTGTAAGATAGGCCTCGTTGCCTAACAACTTTAACGTAATAAACTTTGAAATAAACGTGTCATTTCTCATCATCATCATCATCATCATCTCTCTCTCTCATCTCATCTCATCTCTCTCAGCTCTCATCTTCTCTCTTCTCTCTCTCTCCGTCTGTCTCCCCGTCTGTCTATCATTTGCGCGGATGTCTGTCAGTTTCTTACTCGTGTGTGTGTGTGTGTGTGTGGTGTGTGTGTGTGTGGTAATCTGCTGTCTGTTGCACCCAGTGCAAAAGCCTAATCCCCCAAATTATCAAGAAATCAGGGGACGGGAGAGAGGAGGGGGTTGGGGGAAAGAAGCGACTGTCTGTGTGTGTGTGTGTGTGTGTGTGTGTGTGTGTGTGTGTGAGCTGCTAGCTGGTGCAGCCAGTGCAAAAGCCTAATCCCCCAATATATCAAGAAAGGAAGGAAGGGAGACGGGAGGACGTCGAGGCAAAATACGCCTGAGGCATGTCTGCTAGACTCGAGGCCAGACATCAACTGGGCCAGCGGGGCTGTCCGCCAACATGATTGGCTGCACTGGGTTACAACACAATGAGATCGGTGTCTGACCTGAGAGATCAGATTGCCAAAGAGAACAACTTCAAGGCACCGTTTCTAAGACTTCTAGTCCTTATGATAGGGAGACGTTTGTTTTGAAACAGGTGCGCTTTAGACTACGGCTACTATTCTCTCGGAATAGTCTGAATAGGGCTTCCTTGTTACCAAAACTGGTATGCGACGTACCTTGTCACCAAAACTGGTTTGCAACGTACCTCGTCACACAAAAACTGGTTTGCAACGTACCTCGTCACCAAAACCTGGTATGCGACGTACCTTGTTACCAAAACTGGTATGCGACGTACCTTGTCACCAAAACTGGTTTGCAACGTACCTCGTCACCAAAACTGGTTTGCAACGTACCTCGTCACCAAAACTGGTTTGCAACGTACCTCGTCACCAAAACTGGTTTGCAACGTACCTCGTTACCAAAACAGGTACGCGACGTACCTTGTTACCAAAACTGGTACGCGACGTACCTTGTTATCAAAACTGGTACGCAACGTACCTTCCTACCAAAACTGGTACGCGACGTACCTTGTCACCAAAACTGGTTCGCAACGTACCGTGTCACCAAAACTGGTTCGCAACGTACCTTGTCACCAAAACTGGTGTGTAACGTACCTCGTCACCAAAACTGGTTTGTAACCTACCTCGTCACCAAAACTGGTACGCAACGTACCTCGTTACCAAAACTGGTACGCGACGTACCTTGTTATCAGAACTGATACGCAACGTACCTTGTTACCAAAACTGGTATACGGCGTACCTTGTCACTAATGCTACAAAACTGGTTTGCAACGCACGATGTCACCAAAACCGGTTTGCAACGTACCTTGTCACCGAAACCGGTTTGCGATTTATCGTGTGTAGTGTTGGCGCTGGGGTACGTCGCATGCAAGGCTGTCGCCACAACTGTGCGAAAGTGACCCTTTCAGCCCCGTTATTGATCATACACTTTGGGATGTTCTTATCTGATAGCTGATCTCGGCTGTGTACCGTTAATCATCTGGCCCATCCTCCGTAACGCCTCCGTCTTTGTAACACGTCACTCCGGTGCTTCCTCCTGATGACGCATTTCCCCGCAAGGTCGGAAGCTGTAGCTGCGATCAGTCAACGAGGAAAAAAAAACAGAATGATCCTTCCGAAGTTTTTCGCTGTCATTGGACACCGCGGATTGACTTAGCGAGCTGGCGATCGAGCACGTGGACACGTTCCGAAAGTGTTCGTGCTGACGTCACCGCGCTGCGACAGAAGGAGACGCCGAGCGTGGGTTGGCTAGGTATCAGCAACGATCCCAGGGTTGTAGGGTCTTTGGCATCAGACGCTCCTTCCTAAGGGTTATAAATAGATGTAGTTCTATGGCTGCTTCGTCCTGAATGACGTACCTGAGGTACCGAATCGAAGGTAGACTAGGGCGGGAAAAGTGTTTCCGATCTTAGCTTGCAATAAATGAGGTGGTTAGGTCTTCCTTGACTCCTGTCCCTTTAATGTCTTACTCTGGAAGTCAAACGCGTGCCTAGCTCTTTAGCTGTCAGACAGGCGCCGGGGAGTGTGTGTGTGTGTGTGTGTGTGTGTTGTGTGTGTGTGTGTGTGTGTGTGTGTGTGTGTGTGTGTTGGGGGGGGGGGGGTGGCTGCCGGGGGAGTGTTAAAATCCCGGCACGGATGTGTGCGACAGAGCAGGTGAGCGGAGACAGCCTTCTCTTTTTTTTTTAAGAACTGACAGATCTTTGGAGGGGTTCAGTTCTTATGGTAGTCTTGCATCGTACCCATAATGGCTTTGCGAACTGGGGGCGTTCGTGTGACTTGTCCGTCACAGACAAGGGTGAATCAAGTTTGACTGGACTGAATAGTGTTCGTCTGGACTGCTCAGTTAGATCGAGTAGCCGGCCTTCTTTCCTATACCCCCGCCCGCTAGGGTCGTCAGTATCCAGTCACTCGTATGGCAGAGTCGTTAGTCTGAATACCGGCTTTCAGGCGGCGTACAACTGACGCTGTGAAAAACGTTTCGTCGAATGCGCGTAATCCGTGCATGAGAATCACTCACTTGGGATACAATACAGCATCTGAAACCATTGTTGTGACTCGGGTTGGCGTACATGCCGTTATACGTACGAAGAAGCGTACCGCGTACTGAGCAGACGACATTTTGTTGCGGACGGACTGAACACCAGCTAGACAGCGTTGATTGGTGGCTATTTTTAAACGACTTGGTCGTAACGACGTGTAGTACTGACCTGTGCCCGTATGTAAAACCCGAGGTTAATTTGACCCACGGCTACGGGGCCTAACCCAGACTAGGACAAAAGAAACCCCACAACAAAATAAATTATAAAAAAAAAAGGAAGCGAAGAAAGAAAGACAAAAATCCTTCGATAACGGCTTAGGCACGTTGCTGATTTAAAACCAAAAAAAAAGAAGAAAAAAAGAAAGAAAAAAAACCAGAAATTTTAACCCTAGAGCTAGATTAATTTGAAGTTGGACTCTAACCCGGGGCTAAACTCCCTAACCCCGACTTTTACATGCGGGCCCTAGTACGGAAGCGTTAGGCCAAAGAAAGCCATAGTTCTCTCCTTTTCGAAGCCGCAGACTCGCGAAAATGGTCGCGGCAATGGCCAAAAGGAATATCCATGCATGTGGCGGTAGTTGTTTTTTCCCCCTCACAGCTCATTGCGCACATAGACTGACACATAAACAATAGCCAACCAACCAGCTGACTACGTTGGCGCTTGGTGTGTTACAGTGACCTAATGAAGCCCGTGAGGCTCTCTGCTATGTTGCTTTTGCTTCCACACTACGGTCATCTTACACAAAAAAGGAAAAAGGGAGCAAAGCGCCAATGAAAACCATCATTGGTGCTTACGTCTTTTGTCCAGATGTCGGAAGCGACTGAGAGGGGCTGATTTAGACGCAGTAATGTCCCAATCGGGAAGATATACGTTAGTGCCTTATTATTTTGTCGTCTGCATATTGTCCGGTGGACTGCTGGTGCAGAAAATGGCAGAAGAGTCTGATACCGTCTTCTAAACCCCGCTTGAATTGGCCTTGTCCGATTCATCTGACTCAGAAGGCTCCGAGTCAGACTCTTACATTCACAAAGGCTGTTTGGAGGAATGTGGGGCGTCGGCGATTTTGAGTGTGCGTCGGCTGGGTGGCAGCTTGGGTTGGAATCAACCATGTGACAACTATAAGATCCTACCCTGACACTGCAACCGTTAGAAATCCGGAAGGAAGTCGCTAGTATGCGTTCTGTGTCGCCCGACGGGTCCGCAAAGACTGAAATTATAGGTGTAGGAAATCCGAGACAACGAAAGGGGACTGTACTGTTTACTGATCGCAGCTGGTACAAATCTTCGCTTCTTTGGAGGAGGGGTTTGTTGTTGTTGTTGTTGTTGTTGTTTGGCTGTTTGTTTTGGTTGGGTTTTTTGTTGTTGTTGTTGTTGGGGTTTTTTTTTTTGTTTGGTTGGTTGTTTTGTTTTGTTTGTTTGTTTGTTTTGTTTTTGTTTTTTTTTGTTGTTTTTTTTTGGGGGGGTGTTTTTTGTTGTTGTTTGGTTGGTTTTTTGGGGGTCTTTGTTGTTGTTGTTTTGGGGTTTTTTGGTCTTTGAATCGTTCCCAGCCCCAGGAGTAAAAGATGTGATCACACGTGGTCACCGTGGCTGCCTGACTACGTTAGGCGCTGTTGTCCTGGCCCTAACAAAACATGCTCCAGTGGACCAACACAGGAATTGCATGACTTGTACATCACCGGCAGTCAAGGGCAAATCAACGTGTACTGACCTATCATTTTGTCTGCCAGTGGATTGGTTATACAGGATACAAAAACCGTGGCCTTCTCTTCATCTTCTTGTTCTCTTCCTCGTCCTCGACCTCCTCGGGGAGCCGGGACATCCAACGTGGAAGAGCGTTGCTGGTCACAGAATAGATTTGTTGTTTTTTTTTCCGCTCTGTCTTTGGTTCATTCTAATTCAGACAGCACAATCATTTCCTTCAAAACAATTTGTCCACCAACACAGACAATGGTTTCCAGGCGAAAGACATGTCCGCGACAAGCTGCATGCCAAAAATTAAGCCTCGAAAGCATAATTTTGATAGTCTACTGTTTGCGGCGTCCGTGCCAACCACACATACTGAAATAGCTCAGACCTGTGCACTCTGTTATTCATGCCTCGCACATGCCCAAGGATATGCGTAAAAATAGGTCACTCGTCAAGTCTGCCATTTATGATTAAACACATCAATCATGGCCTCTTTTCACCAAAACCCCCAAAAAGGGCATCAAATGCACTTGTAGCAACTGCAAAAAAAAAAATCTAGGAAAAAGAGGGAAGTGTACGTAAATAATGCCTCATTTGTATTGTATTCTGTGACCTGCTGCCAAGAAGACGGAAGGAAACGCCACCGGTTGTAGGCCATGGCAACCGTTACTAACCACCTCCCTGGGAAGGTGCATAGAATATTCTTCTAAGGTACAGCATCCCTTGTGACGGATTACCCCCCTCAAGCGTCTGAAGGCTTAGGACAGCGACTGTAACACCAGCCGACGTGTCCCTTGATTCATGAGGTCTTTGCGTGTCGGCACCGCATCTGCCGGCTTCCTGCGGAAACTGAGAGGTTGTTAGTCCGTGAGGGCCAAATGGAGGAGGGAAATCGGGTCGCGTTTGTGTCATCCCCCCCTCCAACAATGTGACTAGCGGGAAAAGTCGGACAGAGATCTTCAGGCACGAAGGGTTGTCTTGGCGATGTCGGTCATGACAGTAGAGAGAGAGAGACAGACAGAGATAGCGACAGATAGACAGACAGAGACAGACAGACAGAGGATTTTGAGGCGTTGTGCCTTTTGTCCACCGACTGGAAATAAAAATGCTATACTGAGTTTTGTCGTGTCGGGAATCGAACCCGGGACTAAAATGGATTTTTACTTTGCAGGGGGTTAGGAATAGAGTTCGGTCATATTCCTGCTGTACATATGACTACATGTACAACAACAGCTGCAGCAACACCTCTCTCTCTCTCTCTCTCTCTCTCTCTCTCTCTCTCTCTCTCTCACACACACCACACACACACACACACCACACACACACACACACACACACACACACACACACACACACACACACACACACACACACACACACACACTTGTCCCTAGTATGAGGGCTTCTAAATGAGGAAGGATGATACTTCATGCTAGCGTCTCTTGTAAGATCAGTAAGTGAGATACCATTAACAAAAATACCTCCCCCCCCCACCCACCCCCCCCCCCCCCCCCCCCCAAAAAAAAATCTTTTAATTTCACCCATCGGAACCACTGCGGTGGTACATGACGCTCCACTCACCAATCAAAACGCGCCTACAGTTCGGGGGCCGATTCCAACGGTGTATATTGATCATATCGCACTGTCGGTGGCCAAGCATGAGGCAGGCTCTAAATAAACACGTGCCCCCCCCCCCCCCCCCCCCCCCCATGCCCCGGGGCTCGTGCCAAGAATCATACAGCGTTCGATATAGCACGGTCGTTTAAAAAAAATCCAGGGGTAACGTATTTATTTTGGTGTAATGACAAGGAAGGGCAGAAGAAAAAAAGAGATGGAAGGGAAATCCACTATGCTGGTTACGGTCAGACCTGTCGATCATTACATTTGTGGGTGTACAGGAACGTGTGTGTGTGTGTGTGTGTGTGTGTGTGTGTGTGTGTGTGTGTGTGTGTGTGTGTGTGTGTGTGTGTGTGTGTGTGTGTGTGTTTGGGGGGATGGGGAGTTAATTTCAAATCTGCCGTCCTAAATTAAATATAGAACAAAAATAAAAACATGCTGGCCTTAACAGAATGCGGAAATCAGGGAGTTAAGAATAAAAGCTTTAGTGCAAGTGAGAATTGTTGGTAGTTCAGTGAAGTCAGTTGCCGAATGATGTTTTACGTCTGTCATGAGAGCCGCGCACAGTGATTGGGTGTGCATCTGCAGGGAAGCTGATTCAGTTGAAATTACGCAGTATCTAGCTTCTTGGTGACTGAGAGACCAAATGTCCCTGCTGCTTGTGTTGTACTATGTAACTTAACTGCTATATTTGTTGTTTCAGTAATCACATTATCTGTATTGTTCTCTCGTGTTTCTTACTTTAGTTGCGTTGTGTGTGTATCAGTGTGTGTGTGTGTGTGTGTGTGTGTGTGTGTGTGTGTGTGTGTGTGCGCGCGCGTGCATGCCGCAAAACATTCATTTGTGCTTGTCAAATGTCTGTATTGGCGCCTGGAGCTTCTACTGAGGGACAGGTGTCACATTCAGTTCAATTTAATTATCATCAGAGTCCTCCAGGCTAACATAACTAAATTTACCTTTTCTCTTGTTGCAGGATTCCAACGGGGTCTACTACCCAAGCGACAAGCCCCACCGGCAGTCTTTCGCCTATCTTATCGTGGATCCCCTGAAGCGCCACGTCGCAGTCTTGTACCATCGCTTTGGTGCCATTTCCTTCACGTGACAGTCCAGAGTCATTGATCGATACTGATAACGCTGGACATTCCATTCATTGTTCGCCTCGCTCATGTTAGTTTGGTGGCATTTTACATTAGTTCAGTTACATGGTTAGCATTCTCATTCACTCATTGTCATTAACGTTTCACTGCCTGCTTGCTTCTTTCTTGGTGTGTGTGTTTTGATTTTTTTTTTTCCAATTTCATAAGCACACTGCGTTTGTTGGACAGTTGCTAATGTTTGTAAAACTGTGGCAAGTATGTGGGGAGGTTTTAGGTGTTTCTTTGCGCATTTAGAGTAATTCTTTTTAGCTGTGCAGATGTCATTTTAATTCACTCAGTATTCACTGCGGCTCATTTTCATTGCCTGCAAATGTTGCAGTTTCATCAACAGGTTGCATATGTTTGACAACTGCTGAGAAAAAAAAAAAAACAAAAAAAACCCAACCAACCAACCAGAACAGAACAAAACAAAAACCAGTATTGTGTGTGCGTAGGAATGCTCTAATAGGTATGCTGTGCTGCATGGACATTGCTTCTTTCCAGTTGTGGTGTCTCTGGTCCGCTCAGTCACTTAAGTCTCAAAACAAGGTCATCAAATCATAGTCTACTTATCCCCCGATATACAGTGTTATTGTATCTTATGAAGTTATCCTACATGCAATGTAAGTATAGGACGTGGTTTCATGTGCAAGTGTTACGACTGAAATGGCTTGTGCTTCCCTGCTGCCAACAGACTGAATTGTATGACAAGATATTTAGTGTGCTTCTGTGTTCTGAAATATGATACCCTGTGACTGAACTGCCCTTTCATTTTCAAATAAAATCCGTCCAAAAACTTGATGGGTTTTTTTTTTGTTTATCAAGACATCAGAGTCAACAGACTAAAACTGTCATTTTTTAGCCATAGGAAATTTTCACTGTACTCAGGGTCACACATTCTCTCTCTCACACACACACACGCGTGCGCACGCACACACACACACACACACACACACACACACACACACACACACACACACACACACACACACACAAATACATTATATATTCATATAAAAAATCCAGAGTTTCCAAGTACATTACATGTATTCATGTTATTTCAACATTACACGTATGGAAAAATAACAATCTCTCTCACTCTCAGAACACACACACACACACACGCGCGCGCGCGCAGGCGCAGGCACACGTATGCAAATGCAAACACAAACCAACGACAAACAATTCACCCTCACACAAGCACAATATTTCTCCTTAGTTTTTTTACACAGACTGTTCACTGAAAATAAACTCCAGCACACACACAACTGCCATCGCACCGTCACTTCATCGCTTGTGAGTTTTCGGTGACACCAGCACCTTGACAGGGTCAGTAAGCGGTATGCTGTCCTGCAACTTCAGCAGTTGTCTCCCTTGACCACAGGCCTCCACTATCAGGGTCATTTCAACGTTGCAAGGTTCTGCAAAACAAAAGAAGGAATGGTTATCTATTCCCCATAACTTTTTAGTTGTGCAGTTGATTTTGGGGTGTAGCCAAACATTTTACATGAATTTTTTAATTTTTTTTTTAATTCACTGCATGATAATGGTCACATTTTTATGACATTTCACATCACAACTCAACGACAGTGTTCTACACACTGGTCATAGTCGTTTATGTGTTGTGTCATCACATTTCAAAACTTGTGGAGTGTCCCATTTGGCTGTGTGCTGTGCACGACGACAGGACAAGCTCAGTCAAATCTACAGCATACGCCATCTTGTCTTCACTCCTCTTCAGCAAGCCTAGCGGTTACATGTAGGGCCAGAAGCAAAGTTAAAGGCAAAAACAGACTGTGACCTAAACAGCACACAACAAACAAACTTCATGTTGTTAGAGGTCTTTTGTTAGCCTGTTGAACAGTCAATGAGCAGTGCTGAGACCATCAAAGTACTTCTGAAACTCACCCGACCACAGTGCATGAGTAAGCAGAATCGGCGCCACAAGGCGATGTCTGAGAGGACTCAGTCTGGTCCAGGCTGAAAGCTGTGGAATCACCATCTGCGTACGCTGGTCTGGGTACCGCACCTGATCCACAATAATAACAGCAATAATAACTGAGTATTGTAAAGGCGCTTTACTCAACTTCTTGAATTGGTTCAAAGCACCGCGGACCGAACCCAACACATAACTAGGCTTATGTGAATCATACACATTCTCTCACACGCTGGACATGAGCACATTACAATCATGTGGTGCGAAGGGTCAGCTCAGCTATTTTAGTTTTGGAATTTCGAATTGCATTTATTTTCAAATTTTGTGTGTTGAACATTTTTGGTCACCCCCCCCCCCCCCCCCTTTTTTTTTTTGGCGGAAACTTCGAATTTTTTGGCGGAGGATCGCCAAATGACTCACAATTCCCCAGCCTGATTTCTAGAGCGGGGGTTGGGGTGGGGGTGGGGGTGGTGAAAGCTGGGGAGCACCTCCTGACGATCAACCCGAATGAATGGTGCCACGTAGGAGAAGGAAAAATTCTAGGACTTGAACCTGACCTCTCGCGTTGGTGATGAACCAAGCTTAACCAGCAACCACCCATAACAGAACATGTTGAATAATAAGTACATGTAGTAGTAGCAGTAGCAGTACTTGCAGCAATAACAAAATGTTGATGTAAAACTCGCACCAAGCTAATATTCTAACAGAACAAAACAGTGTTAACAAATCAGTTTTAGCCATTTGTTATTTATTTTTTATTTTTTTTTATTTTTATGAGTATTGTATAGGCGCTTTACCCAATTTCACGAATCGGCTCAAAGCGCCGCGAACTGAACCCAACACGCACGCTCACGTGAATCACACGCATTCTCCCACACACTGGACATAAACATATTACAATCACGTGGTGCGAAGGGTCAGCTCAGCTATTTAAATTTCGGAATTTAGAATTACATTTATTTTTCAAATTTGGTGGGCTGAACATTTCCAAAGCAGAGGGGGAGGAAGCCGGAGTACCCGGAGAGAACCCCCGACGATCGGCCCGAATGAACGGTGCCACATACGAGAAGGAAAAATTCTTTGCCCCGAGTGGGACTCGAACCCCCCACCTCTCGCATTGGTGACAAGTCTCTTAACCACTAGACCACCGACCGACCCTAGTTCATGTAGTGCTGAGCCCAGAATGTTCCGGGCTACCTCTATGGATTTTTCAGCATAAGACAAATCAATTCAGTCAGACCAAGGTTAAATTTTATGACTTCTTTCACACACACACACACACACACACACACACACACACACACACACACACACACACACATATGCACATACACACACGCACACACACACACATACACACACACACGCACGCACACAGACTAATATTTCCTTTCCTCAGCCTAAAACCATACACACACACAAAAATGGGGAGAGTAGTTTCCCATGCGATTTGGGGGATTCGATTATTAGGGCATTTTGGTTTGGTCTGTGTATCCATACTTGTACATGCACACTTTGTGAAAGCTTATCCAACGATCAGAGTGAATAAATAAATACAAACCAAAATTCCCACACGATGTGGGTCCTCCAAGTTTTCAATGGTAGCCACCAGGGTGACGCGGGCTGCAAGGCCTGCTGGGAACTTTATGGCAGTCTCCGATGACGACGGAGGTTCGTGGATCACAGCAGTGGTTTTGCGGACATCACACGGTGTCGTAAAGGCAGCGGGCCTCAGGAGATTGGAGAGGTTTTGAAGAATATCATGCAGCGTCTGAAGACGAGACCAGTCCACCGAGTCACAGAGGGGGACGACTTGCTTGGTGAAGCTGTCGTACAGTTCTGGTTCGTTCTCCACCGAGCTGAATACAAAAAAAGATTCCATGTGCAAACATCCCTGGGTACCGGTTGTCACCAGAGCAAAGCATAATTTGGCAACCCCAACAGCACTTCCAACTGACCACTGGAACACTAACAAGATGGCCACCAGCCCAATATGTTGTTTCCATTTGATCACCTGCTATCGTCACGGTCGTTCTTTTGTAATGCCATGTATCCACACACACACACACACACACACACACACACACACACACACACACACACACACACACACACTCTCTCTCTCTCTCTCTCTGAATGGAAACAACTGACCGGGCTGTCACACCAATCTTGTTTTTGGAAGAGAGACGTCAAGTTGTATTCTTTGAAATCTATGACGTTTTTGCTCACTGGGATGACGCATAATACATTTGGCGTAATAACTTTGATACAGTTCTTGCAATGAAAGCAGGCCCATAAAATTGAAGTGTTGCTGCTGCGTGCGCAGTGTAAAGATCGAATTAATACCGACCCAATATGTTTAACAGACAAGTCTGCGCGGCGAACGTTTTCTAACTATGTGTTATGTCAGACATACACACGCGCGCGCGCACACACTCACACCACGCATGCGCACACGCACACACACACACAGACTCGCGCGAGCCGCGTTTGTGCTCCATTGAGACCTATGTGGTGTTCTCTCACTCTACTATGCTATCGAGTGAGAGTCAGTGGGAAAAACAAAGCACATTACATCAATGAAACTCCCGCTTTCCCCGTCTACACATAGAGAACGTCCAAAAAGTGGCGACACATCCCCAAGAAATGCCAGTATCACGTCAATCAAACATGACGTCGGAAAAAATGACGCTGATACTGCCTTTTGCGTCAGTGCGCGCGTGCCTTTTCTGCGATGGATCTGACCTGTTCAGTACGTAAGCAGCCCTGCACAGCGTTCTGGGTTCTTCTTCTTTCATGAATTTGTTCTCCGTGCATATTCTGTTCATAAAGTATTGGAGTTGTATTCTGTTATATCCCGTGTCTTCTCTGCGATTGCACGAAGATGGCGACATAGTAGAAGTAAAATACACCACGTCTCCAGAGGAATTCGGAAAGAAAGTGGCGAGACACCCCCAAGAAAAAACAGCATCACGTCAATCAAACATGACGCACTTACTTTACGTCAGTGCGCGTGCGTCTCTTCTTCGATGTTTGTGAGGCATGTGGCTTGTAGAGGAAATGTGCTGTGAGTACAAATTTTCGAGTCAACTGACGATAACGGCTGCAGTGAATTTTTCTAATTTTTTTGTATATTTTTTATGGCACCCCAGGCTTATTATCTATGTATAGTAGGAGCGATTTTGAGATCTAAAGTGTGTTCACCAGCACTTTCATCAGGTACGGCTTACGCCAAAAGTATAAAAGCGACAACCTCCAAAATTCACTTAGTTGAGAGTCCGTATTCATGCTATCTATGTCCCAAAAATGGAGTGGTTTAGGTAAATATTACGCCTTTAAACGCCAGAAAGCCACTTTTTCTGAAAAGGGCGATAACTCGCAAATCATGTGTGCAATCGTACCTGGATCGGGCCTTCTATTCAACAATCTTGATTCATTTAGAAACCCCAAATTTGAAATCGTCGATCGTTCAGTATTTTTGGAGAAATAGGCATCTGAACTGGTTCACATGCAATGTCAACTCAGGCTCGGTTTACATGAAAACTATAAGAGCGACCATTTTCTAGTAGTGACTCTGTTCAGAGTCCGTATTCAAGCTATCTACTGCCAAAAAATTGAGTGATTTAAATAAATATTACGCCTGTACACGAAAGACAACCAACTTGTCTCAAAAGGGCGATAACTCCCAAATCACTTAAGCAATCATCACACGCTTGAATCGTCTAATGTAACATTTTGATATATTTGGATACCCCAAATTTGAAGCCATTCGGTTGAGTATTTTCGAAGAAACGGGCCTGGACACAATTCACACACACACAGCCGCACACACATCCGCACAGACGGCACTCACTGAGGAGGAGAAGCGCGTTCGGTGGACCGTACATGTCAGCATCGATGACGCACGTTTTGTTACGTCATTGTCAGAGTTACACTTGCAAAATCGTCTCTGCGGGAGATCGGCAGTGACGTGCGTTTGTACCACAGATGCTTGCCCATGAACGTGGAAAATTTAGCCCGTCCTAAAAACTGTGATCAATTCCGAACCCAATCAAGCATATTTTTCTCATTTGGCTCCCATCCAGCAAACAAAACAAATAAAAACACAAAAACAAAAATGTTTGTTGATATTCAAAGATTTTTGCTTTGTTTTGTTTGGTTTTGGTTTTGTTGGGGTTTTTTTTTTTTTTTTTGGTTTGTTTGTTTTGAGGGCTGAAAGAGTTGTATAAGTATAGCAAAAGCAACGATTCATTGTACATGCAGTCTCTCAGGCAAAAGTCTTCATGCAAGATGAAAAAGGAGTTGCTAATTTGTAAAGAAGAAATTGCATGTAAAGCTCACCTCTTCACCAAAGTCAGGTATTGTCTGAAGGTGTTGCAAGCGCGGACTTTGTCGCCGAGCGAGGCGCGACCCAGCGTTGACAGTAACTGCACAGCCAGGGCTTTCAGTTCCGTCTGTCTCACCATGGCTGCCAGCGACCCACCCAGACCCAGATACAGCGTCTGCAGCTGAGTCGTCTGCTGGAGAATCTGAAAAAAACACACAGATAAAGATAAGTTTTCACTGTTGAGCCTTTCACCCTCTAAAATTAGAGCACTGCACGTGTGTTTTTTTTTTTTAATGTCTTGTTTTGGTCGCATGCTGCAAAACCCGCTCCCTCAGCATTAAGCAAAGTAAGCACTCAGTTATGGCAAAACTGTGTGCTACAGATAGTCGTCACCATCACCACCATCATAACGTCCAGTTTATGCAGACGGTCTTGTCAACCAAGCAGTCATGTCCCCTTCCTCTCCGTTACGGGGAGCCGGGGTGGTCAAATGGTAGAGCGTTGGACTTCTAATGCTCGGGTCGTGAGTTCGTATCCCGGCTGGGGCCAAATATTTGTGCTGGCTATTTCATCGTTGCCCCGTCTTTGATATCACCCTATGTGGTGGAAAAGGACGTTAAACCCCCAAACACCCACCCACTCCTCTCCGTTACGCCATGGGTGCACATGCCCCTGCGCTTCTGTTCAAATGCTCCTATTTCAAACACCTAACTAAACATTGAAAAAGGACCACTCAAATGAAACTGAACAGCAGAGAGACTCAACCCAACTTTGTTCAAACGGATAACATGGATAAAACAGTCGTGAACAAAAAAATTCTACTCACCTTCTCAACAGAGGCTGCCACGCTCTCAGAGTAGACCACAGTTGCGTCTTGTCTGACAATACTCTTCATTAACTTTCGAAAACAAAAAAAACAAGAAAAACAATCAGAACAGCAAAAACAATTACCTACAGGTGACAAAGGGCATATCAAGAGTCAATATTCTTTCATTTACACCCACTCGCACACCACCTACCCCCGTGGCCCCTCCCTGCTGGTGTCTCTGAATCTCAAACCAAGCTAAAAAGACGACTCCATTCGCCAAGCCGCGAGGCCAAAACCCCACCCTTTTATCTTGACATATACGGGCAAAACACAGTACGTCCCTGACGTCAGTGTATGGGAAAAGGGGTGATTTCCACATGGAAGAGACTGAAGTTATGGTCTTGTTTCCTCAAATGACGTCAACAGACTTGCTGCTTTCTTTCCGTGTTTCAGTCATATCAAACTACACATGCTTCCCTCGTTGCGAAAAGTTTATCAGACCATGCCATGCGTTCTGCTCATTATGCCGTGGGACATCCTGGCATCTTCTGCATCCTTGATGTATCAGAAAACACCATGCTGAACTCACCTGGGTAAGAATCAGCTGAGAGGACAGGAAGAGGCAGGTACACTCAGTCGATGCAGATGTTCGATCATCCAAAGTCTTCATGCGACGAAGATCTCTGAAAATGTAAGAAAACAAAGTCTGAGATGCAAGTATGAGGAAATACCACTTCTGAAATGCCAAGTCTGTTAGATAAAAAAAAAAAAAAAAATTAAAAAGTGATGCTTCTTTTTTTTAAAAGTGACCGTTTTCATAACTGGAACGAAAGGACAAAATCAGGCTGAAAGAGGCTATTGCTAACATTTTTATTCTCACAGATCATTCTGAGCTATTTTCGTGGTATCTATCATCACACCACTTTGACACCTGGACAGTGACAGCATCTGTAATGCTGACACTGAGCCAACAGAAGTATACTTGATCACTGGGCGCTCTATTAGTGCAGCAACAGTCGTAGAATTTGAATGTTCAACCACTCGCGCAAAGTGTAAACAACATTGTATCGGACTAAGAGTCGAGCAGACCATCAAGGTACAGTATTTCAAGAGCACAGGCACACCCATGAGCGACACTGTTCCAAGGCACAAGTTGGCATAGCTAAGCTGGAATTAGCCGGTTTAAGAAAACTTTAACTTTTTTGATTTGCGGCCAATGGCATCCAGGGGTGGGTGGGTGTTTGGGAGTTTAACGTCCTTTTCAACCACATACGGGTGATATCAAAGATGGGGCAACGATGAAAAAGCCAGCACAAATATTGCGGCCAATGGCATCCAGCCTATTATAAACAGAATACATGACTACACCAGACATACACACTGTTATTTTAAAAACGGTATCAACTGAAGTATCATAGAGTGAGATGGAGGAGAGCTGATGAGGCCCTATGCTTCTCTAGAAGCCAAAAGGACTAAACGAACGCAGTATGATATCATAGAGTGAGATGGAGGAGAGCTGTTGAGGCCCTATGCTTCTCTAGGAGCCAAAAGGACTGAACGAACGCAGTATCATACCTGACACTGATGTCGAGCAGCTGCTCCGCGGTGTCCAGATCCAACGAGGACAATCCTGCCAGCTTTGCCATCAGCTGTCTCAAAAAATCCCCTGTGCTGCTCGCTGCCACGGCAACCACCTTCTCTACGGCCTGGCTTCCAGTGTCCTCTATTGCCTAAAAAGAAGGTCATTTGTGAAAAGTCTACGAAGATAAAAATCAAACAACGTAACAAGAGCATAGACTTCCTTCAGGTAGAGGCATACTCGAGTAAAATCAGATCCATTTTGTAGAATATTTCTATCTACATACCTCACATCAACAAGCAGTGAAAACTAAGAGAATGCCGCCATTTCATTCCAGGCTGGGGAATTGCTGCAGAAAAAAAAAAGACTGAAACCTGGCCCAGAGTGCAGGGGCAGTAGTAGTGCCCTGCTGGGGGACCACAGGAGCAAGAGAACAAATTTTAGCATTTTTAAAGGCATTTACTGATATAGTAGCCTCTCCTGGCACCCACAAGTGAAATACTGCCTTGATACTGACATGCAAGAATTATAAAATGTAGTTAGACTGTTCCATATGGCATTAAGTGCATCTTGACTAATTGATAAATGCAACCTTGCTCCTCATTTTCTCGGCTGAAACTCAGATTTTTTGGCTGAAAGGATAGGAAACTTGTCTGAAAATTGCCAGATGACTGAAAATTCCCCAGCCTGTCACCCACGTCAAGTTACCTGAATAGCAGGGACCAGCTCAGGCAGACTAGAACGCAGGTATGCATAATGTCTGCGAGTGTGTTCCGGAAAAAGCGCCACCATGGTCGGGCACAGAGCAGCAGCGTTGAAGACGGCAAGGAGAACAGCAACATCTTAGCGAGTCAGTCAAGGAAATATCAACAAAGGAGTGAGGAAATACTAGCAGATCCTTCAAAGAATTGGATATCAAAATAGGGCCTGGGTAGTGAGATAGGTCCTGAAAGCACTCTGCACTTCATGATACATGTACATGTGTATATATATATATATATACACACCTCTGCATCTTTCAAAATGTTAAACTGCTTGCATGGGTTGGGCCACACATTCAAAAATGAAAAGTATGAGATCCAGGCTTTGGTGGGGTGTTACTACAGGGACGGCCCAGCAGATGGGATCAAGGGGAGTTCCCCAGCGAGGCCCCCTTAACACACACCCCTCACTCACTCACTCACTCACTCACTCACTCATACCCATTATGCCGTCTGGCATGTAGGGCAGCAAACACACCCCTCCCCCGCCCATTTTTAGCATTTTTCAGGTGAAATTCACGTCCTCTCCAGGCATCTAGGAGAATAAAAACCTTCATTTGTAATCCTAGGAAAGAGAGGGGTTTTTTTTGTTTTGTTTTTTTTTTTTTTTGGGGGGGGGGTGTTTTCCAAAATTTTTAGTATTTTTCAGGTGAAATTCACGTCCTCTCCTGGCATCTCAGAGAATAAAAAATCTTCCTTTGTAATCCTAGGAAAGAGAGGTTTTGTTTGTTTGTTTTTTTTTTTAATCAAAATAAGGGATTCGTTATTTTGGGATAGCAATAAATAATGTAGAATTCCACTACCAAAGTTAAAAGTGTCAGCAATGTCCTTCACATCATTGTGGCTCAGTAAGGATACATGCCGGATCCTCCATGTCGGGTTCGGGGGAGTCGAAGTAGGGATGAAGACACAGCAGTTCCTCAGCCAGCATCATGGTCAGCTGCGGATGGTGCTGCCCTATCCGCTGGCTGCAACTGTGGAAGGGTCAAGAGAAAGAGACTGTAGGAAAGTGTAATGCTGAAGTCCAGTGGTAAGGAAGACACAGCTCATGCAGACACTTCTACAAGGACAAACAAGCACACACATATTTTTTGAGAGGAACATTCCAATTCCAAACATCCTCCGTTTCACTCTTTTTTCTTTTTTTTGGTAGGTGTTTTGTTTTGTTTTGTTTGTTGTTGTTGTTTTGTGGGGTTTTTTTTGTTTTTTGTTGTTGTTTTTGTTTTTTTGGGGGGTAGGGTTTTTTTGTTGGTTTTTGTTTTTTAATGTATTGTTGCTATTGGTTGTTATTTTTTCTGATTTTGAATTTTTTTTTTGTTTTGTGCGTTTTGTTTTTGTTGTTTTTTTTGTTGGGTTTTTTTTTTGTGGGTTTTGTTGTTGTTGTTGTTGTTTCGTTTTGTTTTTTGGGTTTTTTGTCGTTGTTGTTTTTTTTTGTTTCAGTGTTGCACATTTCCGTCGGTCTCCGGTCATAGACCGATCAAAACTTCGAATGTCCGATAGCCCCGACCCCCAAGCGGACCCACGGTCCGATTAAAGCATAGCTCTAGCGGACACGTGTCCTATTCTTATCACAAACATTGCGGACACGCCGGGTACTGCTCGCTCGCTGCGCGTGCCACCTCGCCACGCGACGCCTATCGAGATTACAACAATGAACATGTCTATTTTTAACCCAAGGCTCACATTTTGACCAATCAGCGGCCAATCTCTTTGTTACTGTCTTCTGCCTAGCGCATGCATAGTAGGAACACGTGTTATCGGACTGTGCATTGTTTTGGATGTGAGGAACACATGCGATCGAAGTACACATTGTTTTGACTGAGTTTGAAGAAGATGCCACCGAAAAAACGATTGAAAGCTGACAAAAATCAGCAAATGCTAACAAGTCTGTTAGCTTGCGAGCCCAGAGGCACCTGCTCAACCAAAAGTGATCTTGCAAGCATACTTGACTGGTTTGGCAAGAAAAAGATATGATTTGCAGCTTCAGTTTAAATCCCTTTCATTCCTGGAAGACCTTGTGGCTCATGGTCTGAACACTCTGAGGAGTGAAAACATTTTTTTTTTTTTTTTTTGCACCAAGACAGTTTCTCCCTTTGAAAAGGGAAAAGTGATTCAGGTATCATGACTATACATGTACTTTGAACAGTTGAGCTGAGACATAATTTTGTTCATTCTCATGTTGATTTTGAGAAAATGTTGATTTCTGTCCAATGAGTTTTTCATATTTGAATGTTCACTTTTGTGTGGAGTTGCTCTCAGAAATGAGAATACACTGTTGTTCACAGTTGCAGTTGTGCATTACCTAGCGAGTGCTTGTCTGATGAAGTGTGTGAATGTTCGTGGTGATCAGAATGGTTGCGGCAGAGTTGGTGTCCTATTGTCTCTGCATCACCAGGACACTGTGTCCTATTACATTTTTGTCATCAGGACACCATGTCCTATCTGGGGGGTAAAAAATGTGCAACACTGTTGTTTGTTTGTTTGGTTTTTTTTTGTTTTTTTTTTTTTTTGGGGGGGGGGGGGGGGCTAGATTGAGAGTTAGGTGGGGTTGTGTTGTTGTTGTCATTGTTCCTGGTTTTGCAGCAGTCTTGATTCTGACATGCAACTTCCAGCAAAAACTGCGCAGTGCTGCATCAATATCTTTTGTCAACGGAACACCTCAGCACAAGGAAAGAGTGGCTGACCCTACCTCCAGACGGAGGTTCGATCCTCTGGGTAGCGGCGCAGGTTGTCGAGGAGGGCCATGATAGTGCTGTTGATGCTTTCACGCGTCCCCATACGGATGTCGCCAAGCAGACCACGCAATGCCTCACGACTTGTGAAGGAAAAATCCTAACAAAGAAAAAAATCTTCACCAGACGAATACATGGTCAAACACAGTTACAGAAAAAAAACAACAAAAAATTAAATAATATAGAAAAAGAAATAAAAAAGAAAGCAAGGAAGAAAATGGATAAAATCCACACCTGCAGAACCCCAAGAATGATCTCCAACTGATCGTCTCGAAGAACCAGGTGACGGCTCAATTTCCGCAGGCTGTTAATGGTGTTGAGACGGACACTCTCTATCTCGTCATTCACCATGTCGATTATGGAGTCGAGACACATCAGCGCAAAGCGCGGTGACTGGTAAGCCAGCTCACAAAGGGAGTCCAATGATGCATTACGGACCTCTGTGGAGCAAAGAAAATTACAGGTGTAAAATTGAAACCCACCTAGAGAAGGAAACAGCATTTAGGTCATTAATTACACAGCAAGTGTGAGAAGGCTTGCGTGTACAGCGTTGGGTGCGACAAAAAAAAAAAAAAAGTTGGAAAGGATGTCAGTTTTATCACTTGCATGACTGGTCAGGAACAAAAAATGGGAGAACCTTGAGATAAAAACATTATCATACCCAGATATTCATCTTCCAGGCCATGTACGAAAGCACCACACGCTCCAATGTTCATGAGGCTGATGCTTTCTGCGTCGAGACTCTCTTTGGGTTTGTCGTCTGCCCACCGTGCCCCTGTGGCCCACTCTCCGGACTCAAAGTGCTCCTTTGCCCGTTCATGGGCACTGATTTTTCTCTGCAAGAAAAACCTAAGTCTGGTAAAACAACACGCAACGATTTCTGATGTGCATTTGCAAAGTCAGTCATTATTTTGTGGTAAAATTCAGACCATTCCAGATTAAGTACATGTAATAAGTAACAACAATAATCGGAGTCACTCAATAACGGTTGCTTGGTTGTAATGCTACAGTTACAAACTTGGGCTGGACTTTTTTTTTGGAGACGGGGGGTGGGGGTTAGGCCTGGGAATGGTATTCCAGGTCACTTATAAAAAGGCTCAGCCATAATGTATGGATGTGTACTTACTAAGTAAATAACTTACCCTCATATTTGACATGAGCTTTTTGTCCAGGGTCTGTTCGAGAAATCGAGCACTCACTTGATGCATGGAACCCTGTTTAAACACACAAATCATAAAGCATTAAACTGCGTAATATGGAGAAAAAAAACAACCCACCTTTATTCTGTTAGTGTTATTTGCCTCTTACTCACACGTCCAATCTCTACTTAATTTCTAAATGAACTCACCAGTAAGGTTGCAGATTCAACACGAACAGTGATGGAGATGTCGTTCATCATGTTGCAGATCTTGGCAAACCCATCGTCAACCAGTCGCAAGTCTTCACCTGCCTCCACAGAATTCACCATGCTGCGCACACACACAACATTTCTATCATTCATGTCTCCAACGGAAAGCTAGCTTTTGGAATTTGTCTAACACGATCCACCATCTGACGACCAGATCGGCAGATGCCACAGCTCCAGCGTTACTAACAGACCGCCATTTTCCAGGTACAAACTGGAAACTGCAGACTGCGCGCCCACCTGTACTGCCTTGGGCTGACACATTCGCCAGATGGCCTGCCCCCTTTTCCAAGAAGCAAGGACACAGCTTTGGCCGAATGGAGCAACGCTAACAGAGAACTCTAGGGCACCAAAACAGAACTCCTAAAGACCACCAAATTCACCAAAACTACTTTACTGATTCCAAAATTGGGAAACTGCAATTCTGGCCCGCATACTAGTAAAACACACAACTGATAAACATTTTAATAAAAAAAGTAAATGAGACTACAAAAATAAAACAGACAGTCTTGACCAGTAAAATTACTTAAAATCAAGAATAAATCACCCTATCACATAACACAATTTCCTGTCACATTCAACACTCATTGATACATTCATTCCGACATTCACTCGCTCTGCTCTTTCTCTCTCTCCTCGATCCCCACACACACACCCCTCCCTCTCTCTCTCCTCTCTCTCTCTCTCTCTCTCTCTCGTGTGCGTTCTGCTCGAGTTGGCAGCTCTAATAGCCATGGGCAAAAATGATCTTGAATATATCTGGTAGTCAACTGAGACAGAGTCCAGCACAGGGAACACAGCAGAAGAAGGAAATTGTCCTTCTGGACAGATAGTTTTACTTTCTTTCAGTTACAGGAAATGGGATTTGGGAAACCCTGGGACATGAATCATGCACCCAGTGAGTGACACAGTGACGATACTCACCTCTCTGGATAAAGCTTGCTAAGCACCCACACAAGTTTGACGGCCGTCCGCCTCACGTCCTCGCTGTCGTCACTCAGCCCAGTACATGCCTGGCTGTACACGCTCTGGTTCAGCGGTTGTCCTCGTTCATACAGCCGCAACTGAAAAAAAAGAGGTACAATCACAGGCAACTGATGCACGGCAAACACCCGTGGAAAAAAAAAAAAAAAAGCTGCACCACAAGAGTAATCTTTCCTGCATAACAACAGCTGCATTGTAAAAATAGTGGCAAAAGGAACAAGGGCACCAGCATAGGTATAAACGACTATAGACAAGCTTTCAGTGCAGAAATGTGCATACCCCTCAGGGGCATAGGAACCACGGGGGCCCTGGGGGCCCAGGCCCTCGTTCGATTTTCGAAAGGGGGGCCCGAATATCTTTGGGCCCCCCTTGCTTTTGATGAGAGGAGGGGGGGCCCACCAGTGGTGGGGCCCCCCTGCTCTGCTGTCGCAGGACACAATCCTTGGCAGTCAACACACACACACACACCTCCCCCCCCCCCCCCTTCACCCCGGCCGTATGGCTCACCCGACTTAGTGGGCCCCCCCTTCCTCTCAGCATCTGCCTACGCGCCTGCCCCTCCCCACATTTTTTCATACCTATCAGTCACATGACTGATTTTTTTTTTTAAATTGTTGTTTTCTGTTGTGGTTTCACTTTCAGGCGGATTGTGGTTTCCTTTTTTTTTTTTTTTTTTTTTAAATATAGACAAACCCATTCAGGCAGCCTGGACAGTGTGCAAAATGAAAGTAGTAAATGTTTCCGTACCTAAGTAGAACCTCCAAAATAATAATAAAATTAAATATTATATGTATGTGTGCATGTGTGTCGCACGAGAGCGTATGCATACCATGGCTTGGAAAGCGCTTGTGCGGACCCGGGAGTCATCATCAGCTGTGTAGTGTCCCAACAGTTGTAGCAGCCCCTCAGATGGGTCGCCATCTTTCGTCTTTTCTTCTGACAACCCCAACTCTCCAATCAATGCAAGGCAGCGAGCACGGACAAGGTGATTGGTCGTCTTCAATAACTAGTAGGGAAAATTTAAAAGAAAGGTCACAACACTAAGAAAACTGGTTCAACTGCAATCCAAGGATGGCACTGGAATTGATGATTCTGCATCAGGGAATTTTTTTAAAAAAAGGCGTATCAACAAAATGCGTAAGGCTCTCGGCAAAATCATGATGTTTATGCATTATTATATTCGAGCAACAAACTGACAAAATGGGTAATCTTTGGTGATGTAAAATCTATAATCTGTAATCCCAGAAAAGTGGGGATACTGCAACAACATTTTGAAGTTTTTCATCAGTTCATGTGAACATTTTCACGAAAGCATGCAAAGGATAAAAGAACTAGAGAGGCAAAAGCCTCCACGGCTCCCTTGTGACACAGGTCAAGGTCATGCACAAGAGTATGTTTGTACAGCTCTTATCACTATCCATTATCATGCCAAGTAACGTGTCTCTGGCGCTCTGAGTTCATGGCAATATTACAAATTTCCCTGAAACAGTTTGTATGGCCTTGACCTTGGGTCAAGGTCATTCAAATGAGATCTCATCAATTTCAAATGAGATCTCATCAATGTCTGTCATAATGCCAAGTTTGATGCCTCTAGCATTTGTAGTTCCTCCGAAAACAGTAATGTTAAATTTCACAACAGACAGCTTTAATGACCTTGACCTTCAGTCAAGGTCATTCAGAAAGGTAGGTCTCATTGCTGTCTATCATCGTACCTCGTTTGGTGCTTCTACTGTTTGTTGTTTTGGAGAAAATGCCAAGGTTAAAGTTTCCCAAAAACCGCTTGCATGACCTTGACCTTGACTAAAAGTCACTGAACACAGGTATGTCTGTAAAGGTGCTGCTAATGTCAGTCATTGCACATATAGTTTGATGCTTCTGATTCTTCTGGATTCTGAGAAAATGCAAATGTAAATTTTCCCAACACTGTTTTAATGACCTTGACCTTGAGTCAAGGTCATTTAAGGTGGTATGTGTGCATAGGTCTTATCACTGTCTATCAGCATGCCAGGTTTGGCGCCTCTTGCTGTTTGTTGTTTCTGAGAAAATGCCAATGTTAAGGTTTCACAAAAATAGTTTGTACGGCCTTGACCTTGGCACAAGACCACCGACTACATGTATACCTGTAAAGCTCTTATCAATGTCTATCATCATGCAAAGTTTAAAACCTCTGGTGTTTGTAGATTACGAGAAAATGCCAATGTAAAATTTTCAAACAGAAAGCTTTAGTGACCTTGACCTTGAGTCAAGGTCATTCAAAATGATATGTTTTGAAAGGTCTTGTGGTTGTCCATCAGCATGCCAAGTTTGGTGCCTCTGCTGTTTGTAGATTTTGAGAAAATGACAATGTTAAAGTTTTCTGGACACACACACACACAGACAGACAGACAGACAGACAGACAGACGACGGAGGGTTAATACATAGACTCCCATTGTTACACAAGGGAGCCAAAAATCCAGGAAATCCTATCTTTGAAATGCAACTTCATTTTATCAGACAGTGCCAACGTAACTTAATTAATACAACTACAAAGTACAATACTGACATATAGTGACAAAGCTTAAAATCGCTAAGAGCACGATAGAAAACAAAATTAAGTGAAAGCACACCAAACTGCTAGAGTTAACATACCGTGCATGCTGCAGTTACAAGCTGAACATGAAAGGCTTGACTGTTCGGAAGGCAGCAGCCAATGGTCGTCAGGACGGACACCATGTTGCTCAACACTTTATTTGACTCTGCACAACAAATTTCCAATGTCATATCTTAGAAACTCCAAGTTTTGTGGGACAGTCACCTCCAAGTTATACTGAACAGGCATTTAGAACAAAAACAAAGAGAGAAAGATTTTTTTATCAATAATACCACTTTACAGCAGAATAGAAGAACATACACACAAAAGGTACCTTTCGTTTTGAGTTTCGGCAAAAGTTGATCCGAAATGACCTGAGGATTAAAGCTTGGTACAAGAGCCAACCGCCCCAACAACACGAGAATCTTGCTGCGCACCAGGGCATCACGGCTACCATTGTAATGTTCCATCAACTCTGGGAAAATTCTCTCAGCTGATGTCTGGTCCAGCGGAAACTTCTGCTCCAAGTTCACTAGAGCGTGCAGAGCCTCTTGTGGTGTGCTTGCACTCTGGAGATTGAGGTGGATCTCTTGTGGAACAGGCTTCTGTATGAGCCGCAGCCTCTTAATCGGTTTGGGTTCCTCCTGGAAAAAAAAAAAAAAAAACTGAATTTGTTTACACACAGTAAACTGACGCACCCTTCTCACAGCTGTCTCTTCCAAAAAGACGGTGCCAAAGCAACAAGGCTGTGGCCGTTTCGCAAGAACAACCAGTCTCAGTTTCTATTTCGGGAGAGAGAGAGAGAGACGACAGACTTACAGAAATGTGCCGGTACGTAAATCGATCTAAAGTAGAAAACGTGAAAAGGGAACAATCAAATGCATAGCACAAGTGAACCGCGGTTACAGCTGGCATAATAATTTAAAATGGCACTCATTATCGGTTGCTTTATTACCTGAATGACATGACTGAACTCCGCTAGTGCTCTCTTCTTCAATTTTGCAGCCATCTTGACAAATAACTACTCTTTTCGTCTCCTTCAGGAAAGAGCCCTGCAAGGGAGGTCACCCGTGGTATGTCCCGATGACCCAGTGGATTGTGCTTACCTTGGGTCAAGATGCGGACACCATTAATTTGATACAGAAATGCGAGGTTGCTCAAGCACGGCACTCCACTTGATAGGGCGTGTAATGGAGCAGCCCCTGAAAAAGGCAATGGCTTAAATTATACACTGAGTACAGAACCATCACCGCCGGCTTGGTATGGTATGGTATGGTATGATAGACTTCTCCCTCGGCGCACGTAACCATCTCTACTGAGATGCTCATGGCGCCGCAGGGCTGGAGGACGAAGCAGGGAAAGCCTGCTGCCGCTAAGCGCTACTTTATGTGCAAACCTCCTCCCTGCTATTCACTCTGGTGCCGCGGCGTGCGACAGTATTTCCAAAGATCCGATTCCAAGGTCTTTGGTGCTGATTTCTGTCAGTTTACCACGCCACCGGCGGCCACAGCCTACTCTTCTTGGAAAGATGAACGTGGGATTTTTTGCGTGCACACTTGATATTTGTGCGTGCGTGTGTACACGGAGGCGAGACAGGCACCGTAAACGAGTCTGCACATGGATTTGACTCGATATGGTAACTTAAAGGAAAAATCCAACCCCTGCCCACCGGGGACTCGAACCAGGCAGCTCAGGATCCGAAGTCGGATGCCTTAACCACTAGACCAAATCCCCTGTTCAATCTTGGAAGAGACTCAGTGACCAACACAGATACACTATGTCTCTGTTCTCGGATTCAGTGAAAATAAACCTGTCACTGAGCTATTCTCGTTGTCAAGTCAGCTGACAAAATAAGATAAAATTGCACTTACTGAAGCCAGAGGTTCGTTAAACTGAATTTGCATTAGTCTATGTGTACGGAAAGATTTTATCATAGTCACGGTGACTACGACTGAGTCAAGATCAGTGTTTAACAGTCTGTCCGGCGCCGGTTTGAGTGATGCAGACACATGTTATGTGTGTCTCTCAGTGACTGATGGGACCATAGCGCATGCTGCCGAGTCATGCTTGATACTCAAGACTTTTTCCAATGTTCGATTTTTAAAAAAAAATCAAGGTCTAGTGTACCGGCGTACAATCCGTGATGTATATGCTACTTGTACAACCGTGACTGAGTAAGTTTTCATGAACTCGATATTACGTTTGCCAGACTGACATGATAGTGATATCGCTCGCGAAAATTCTCGGTGAGCAACGCCTTTATTCGTTGTAATATCTTCGTACGTACGTCTCTGTATGCGTCCGACTCTATACACACACTGAAGCGGATGGATTACACTCTAGACCAAGTGGATCCCTCCCCAGTGGGGCAAACCTACAAGTCTCTACAGCGACTTTTTTGGCTTATGTAAACACTGACACGCATATATAATCATAACCTCTGTCAGACTTAACCAGCAGCATTGCTGTCCATACACTCTCCGGCGTAGAGAACCACGAGCCAGGTAAGCCGCCGCACGATTTCTGTCCGCCATCATTCTAACGTTTTCACTGAGTCAGTTTCAAGTTGTTGGCTTTTTGATTGCGGGTTCCGTCAGTTGTTCACGGGCACGTGAGCACATTTCGTACCTCGCACGAGCCTGGTATTCCACGTTTGTGACTCTTTTTCGGTTTGGGCCCTGTATGCGAAAGTCAGGCAAGATTTACGGTTCCTTGACGCGGGGCTCTTATTGCAGCAAACCGACACGGGTATAATCAAAGTGCAACTGACACTCCCACGTACTAAGGCAAATTTAAAATCCACTGGCATGCAGACTAAACTAATTATGATTTTTTTTTAAATTGAAGCCACTGGTGCACACCCCCAAACTCACTCGGTAAGATTTACTCAACGTCCTTATCCACCACGTAAGGGAAATGAAACATCCAGTACTTTTTTTTTTTTTTTTTTTTTGCTCCAGCCCAGCCGGGATTCGAACTCATGACCCAAGCATTGACAACCCAACGCTCTATTTTCAGAAAACTGTCTCTGAGGTTAATATGGAATACTCGGTAATTTTCTGTTCATGATAATAAGACTGCGGGCTTGTTTTTCAGTTTTTCTTTCTCCCCCCTTTTTTTGTTGTTGTTTTTTGTTTTTTCCTGTTTTGCCTGTTGTTTGTTTGTTTGTTTAAATTTCAGTCACGGTTGTGCTGGTATTTGCATTACACCGCGACTACAATAATCTCATCATGATAATAAGATTCTCGCAATTCTCTCAATTATTGAAACAACATTACGTCCCTACCCAGTGTGGTTACATTATTTGCCATTTCTCTCGTGAACTTGAATATGAAAGAGCATTCTGTGCTTAATTTTTCGGAGAAAAAAATCCACGTCTAGAGAACTAGTCTTCGATTTAAGTATTTCTTTCTTATTCTTTCCAACGTAGGTGTTAGGGAGTAAGTGGTTCCTGTGAAATCATTGAAAAGGTTCCAGCTCACTTTTAGTTTACTATTAAACATTGTGGAATATATCACCCCCGTCGTACTCCGCTATGAAACTCTTGTATGTCTCGTATTTTCGGAACTACAACCCTTTCACACACACACACACACACACACACACACACACACACACACACACACACACACACACACACACACACACACACACGCACGCACGCACTGGCACGCGCACGCACGCACGCACACACGCGCACGCGCACGCACGCACGCCACACTGACAGAGTTCAGCTGAACGCCACTAAAATTTACACAAGCAGGGGGTGCTAAAAGATCAAACTCAAAGTCCACGTTCATCTCGATTACTACGAACCGGTTTGGTTATGCGTTTCCATATTTCTCGGGCTGATATGTCAACATCTTTTGAAAAGAAGCCGAGGGCAAACAGGACGTGGGGTGTCACCCGATATCTTCTGAAAACATTTGCTGTCCAAAGACGGGTAAACGTATTCCGTACAAGCGCAACCGTGTGTTTGCTCTGGACTCGAAAAGACTGCAAAATCGAGGAAGTTTTTTCTTCTTTTTCTTCTTCTTCTTCTGTTTTTACTTCTTCTTCTTCTTCTTTTTTTTCGGGATCAATGTAGAACCCAGGTCACTGAAAAATAAGAGCGTCTGTCCTCAGCCCTTCACATAAACATTCCGGTACATAGATATTAGATGCTGACAAAAGCTGACACAAAGTCAGAGAGACAAATGATTAAGTCGAAGGTAAATAATAATAGCAGTTATTTCCCATCAAGCTGTGGTATACCGACGAGTATTTTGATCCAAGACGCAAATCAACCCTGAGCTTTAGCGAAGGGTTGACTGCGTCTTGGATCAAAATACGAGTTGGTTTAGCGAAGATGGAATTTGCTCGTTTAAAACTCAAATTTCAGCCGTCGGCTGCAGCTCAGAACTGAAAACTCAATGATGAGCTTGAAATTCAACACAGGTCTTACTGGTACCATGACATGTGTTTTGTAGTGAAAACCTCTACATTATTCGTCACACACGCACACGCGCACGCATGCACGCACGCACGCACGCACGCACGCACACACACACACACACACACACACACACACACGGTGACACGTGCATGTCAGTTAAATAGGGTACTAACTACTATGCGTAGTCACAGTGCTTGAGAATTATCCTGTGTTACACACTGAGGCTTGCTGGAAGCCTGCCTGATGAATCCGATATCATTTTCTTTCGGCAGGACCTGTAGGATGTCATTCTGGACGATCTCCACGTGCTTCCTGTTGCTGGCTGTGTGCGTCGGTCAAGGTCGTGCGCACGCAGGAGGATGGGGTGGAATGGATCAGGTAAAGACTGATATATAACGCCGAGGAGGCATTTTGACGCGAGACTTCAGCGTTCACATGGTGTGTTCGTGGTGCACCGGTCCGCGTAGAACTGTTTCGGTAGTACGCGTAGTAGTAGTACATGTAGTACATGCATAAATATGAGCCGTGTATATATTTTATTTTATTTTTTTATTTTTTTTATTTTTTTTTATTTTTTTTTATTTTTTTATTTTTTTTTGGGGGGGGGGTGTTTGTTTTTGTTTTTGTTGTTGTTGTTTTCCTTCATCTTCTGTGAAATTTCGGTAGTTCATGTAGTAGTAGTAGTTGTAGTAGCAGCAGCAGTAATAGTAGTGGTAGTAGTGGTAGAAGTGGCAGTGTTGGTAGTAGTAGTGGCAGTGGTGGTGGTGGTGGTAGTAGTAGTAGTACTAGTAGTAGTAGCAGTAGCAGTAGTTGTAGTAGCTATAGTAGTGCATGTAGTAGTATTAGTGACAGTAGTAGTAGTAGTAGTAGTAGTAGTAGTGGTGGTGGTAGTAGTAGTGGTGGTAGTAGCAGACATAGTATGACATCAATTCAGTTCAGGACTCAGCCCAGCGAAAAATCACGTGCTCGGCACCCCCTCTCAGGTTTGAGTTGGAATTTTCAGCCCTGAACAGGTTTGCGAGAAATCTGTGTATACTGATTCTGTTATGGGCATTCCGGTAGACATGACCACTGCCACTGCCACTGCTACTGCAATTATTATGTCGCAGTCAAGAGATGCCTGGGAGAGGTCTGACGGACAAGACAATGGCCAGCTCTTCCAGCTGTTTTCTCAGATCAAGAACAGACTACGTTTGGCTGTCGATGCAGGTCGTGAGGAAGACGTGAAAGCGCAAACCAAGGAAGCCTTCTCAAAGGTAAACGTTTCTTGAGCTGTCACAATACCCTGTTGCATCTATGCTCAGGACACACGTGCAAAGCAAACAGGAATTTTTTTTTACACGGAACTACGTACTAAAGTAATTCCACTGTTGTCCGTTAAATGTTTGCAAATATTAGGCATATTTAGTAGGACTTCGTAAGGAGGACTTCGCTGAGCAGCGTAACCCATTTACATGTAAATAAGGCACGTTAGGGGTACCATTAGTTAATCGCAGCGCGTTAGCCGCTCAGTCGCGGCCTCCGTCGTGTGAGCCTAATTTACATGTAAATGGGTTACGCTGCTCAGCGAAGTCCTCCTTACGAAGTCCTGCTAAATATGCCTATTAGCAAATTCGGTTGTTCGTAAATTTGGGGAGAGTGCTGACATCACACCAAAAAGCTTATCAATTCAATTCAATTCAGTTCAATTTATTATCGTATAGTTTTGACGGCAGGGTACGTGACGTCATCGTACAGCACAGTGACACTTAACATGTAGCCCGTAGCCACGCCCTTCGATCCACCATGGCAACCCATTTGATTTCTTTCTGCCGTGCGAAGGGACAAGGTATGAAGTCCATGGCGTGATTTGATGGGAAAGGGGATGATTTCAAGATGAAAGACATTGATTGACGCAATGGTCTTTTTCCACGAAATGACGCCATGGGTTTCAATTCAAATTCAATTCAAAAATACTTTATTATCTGTTATAAAAGTACATTTTAAAACAGAAAATTGTCTTTAGACATGCAATCGCTCCGCTCCCTATACTAAGATCATAATTTAAAATAAATCACACACACAGGCACACACACAGGCACACACACACACACAAGCACACACACACACACACACACACACACACACACACTGATATAATACAAAGTAAAAGGGAGACTGTGTTTTGCTATTGAACGGCAGCTTTGTCAGTCAAGCAAATCGAGGGTTCCCTGCCATCGATACAAATAGAAAGAAGAGAGATGGGACGTTCTGTCAGGGAACTCTCGACTACTCCGACAGACAATCGATCTCACGCATGTGATTTATATGTCGGAGTATAACCGTGACTGGCTGCACTGACCTGTCAATGAGAATCTTGCTGCACTGATGTCAATTACCCACGGCAAATGGGTTTTGTTAGGTGGTGTGGGGTGGGTGGGTGTTTGGGAGTTTAACGTCCTTTTCCACCACATACGGGTGATATCAAAGACGGGGCAACGATGAAAATGTCAGCACAGATATTTGGCCCCAGCCGGGATACGACCCGAGCATTAGAAGTCCAACGCTCTACCATTCGCCCACCCCGGCTCCCCTTTTGTTAGGTGGTGGTGCTGTTGGTGGTGGTGGTGGTGATAATAATAATGATGATAATAATAATACACGTAATAATAATAATAATAATAATAATAAAGCGCATATTCATATAAAATTACATGCTAAAAGCGCTAAATGATGATGATGATGACGACGACGACGACGACAACGACGACGACGGCGATGATGATGTTTTCAGTAGTGACATGTCAATTCGCGGCCATCAACTACCGAATTGATTCATGTATCATCATTGTGTTTCAGCCTCAGTCGGTCAGGTCGGGTCAAGTTACGTATTGAACATGAAAACTGACAGAATTTCAACTCGGTTCCTCAGGTTGTGGAGTTTCTGTCCAAGACCTGCCAACCACAGGCTGCGTACGGCGGCAACAGCAAGCCCTACATAAAGTCCTCTTCGGCTGTGAGCAAGGATGTGGTGTACTTCGCTCTCTACCTCAAGTTCGAGCAGCTCTTCATGTACGAACTGCAGATGGAGAAAAGACAATGGAGGGTTAGTAAAACGACGGAATGTTACTTACGTCAGTTATGATGCTTGCAACGGCAACACAAACAACGTCTAATTTCATGGTTTGGATTAGTCCAATAGACGACTCCTCTCGGCAAACCCCGAGGCCCCGCCCCTTTACTCTGCCGTCGCACGGTGTATTGGCAAATGACGTCATTGCATGGGAAAAGGGGTGATTTTAAGATGAAAGAGATTGACGTAATGGTCTTTTTCCTCCAATGACGTCAATGGACTTACTGCTTTCTTTTTATCTTTTGGTCATATCAAACTACATGTGCTTACCTCGTTGTTGTGTCTGGCAAAAAGTTTACCAGGCCGGCCATGCCATGTGTTGTGGTCATTATGCCGCGCGAAGCGATTGGCCGAATTCTGGCGGCTCGACCCTTTTGATTGACGGGATTGGAGTCGTCCACTATCGTACGGGTGTGCTCTGTCGTTTATGGATACGTACATACCAGGTGTTCATAATCCATTGTTTGTTGTTGATCTCATGTGAGCATGGCAGGGGAAACGACGATACTCATTCTAGACAAGCCTTATCATTTAGCCCTGTCCTTTGAGGGGAGGGCTTCATACGATGTTTGTTTTTGTGCTTCCATACGCGGGCATTGTGTGTTGGTCCTAAAAGCATAATAGTAATAACAATAATAATAAGAATACAATAATAACGTGAACAAACAGCTAGGTGGTGACGACGCATGCGCACGACAACAGCTCCACCTCTTGGCGAGGTTCATGCGGACGGCAGCCAATCTGCGAGTGGTGAGTGCGGCTCTCAAGGCAACCAGTGATCAGCAGTTTCGGCAGTGGGTGGACGTTAGTCAGGACCCTATCAAGGTAAGGACTTTTGTACACGCGTAATGATTTTCACCTTTTTTTTTTTTTTTTTTTTTGCCTGGCCGGGGTGGAAAGGTCATTCGAAACGTTTCCTGGCGATTTTATTTATTTGTGTGTGTGTGTGTGTGTGTGTGTGTGTGTGTGTGTGTGTGTGTGTGTGTGTGTGTGTGTGTGTGTGTGTGTGTGTGTGTGTGTGTGTGTGTGTGAGAGAGAGAGAGAGAGAGAGAGAGAGGGAGAGGGAGAGAGAGAGAGAGGGAGAGAGGGGGGAGAGAGAGAGAGAGAGCTGACTTCTTTACCGGCAAATACTCCGCATCTTACCCCTCCTTTGCAATTGTTTTGCAACAGAGAAGTAGGCAAAGCCTCGAGATTTATAATCTTTCCTCCTCTTGCAGTAAATTAGACACTGACTCGAACAAATAACTGACGATTATTTTCCAGGCCATCGAAGACGCGTTCTCAGACATTCTGAAGCCAGCTGAAGACACTGCCGACAATACTGATACACAAACGCAGTCAACACAACATGGCGATGTCCTCCAGTTGCTCAAGTCTACCCTGGCTGAATTTGAATCCGATCTGCGAGAGGTACTGATGGCATTCTCTCAAGGGAAAGACACCTACATGAAAACGAAGGAGGCTCTTGCCAAATACGGCGACATTCTTGACTATATGAAGGTTTCCAACCCTGCAGATCCCATCCGTTCTTACCAGCGGGCTGCCGAGACTTTGGCCTACCCGATGGAAGGTAGGTCTAGAATTGTGAAGGTTATCATTTGGGCGATTTCACTGAAAGATTCGTTAAGACAACTTTCAGTACATTTGAAGATCTGCAAATCTCAACAAAAGGCCGCAGCCAGGTTTTTTGGTTTTTTTTTTTTCCTTTTTCCTCTCTCTCTCTCTTTTTTTTTAAATGCCACTCCTGCGACTGTACATAATGCAGGCAACTCTGTCACAGTTGCAGAGTTTCCAGCGCTTAAGAGACTCTTATAAAACCAGAGCATGAGTTTGCGGTGAATTCATTGTGCTTTTGGTCAGTGGCCATGACACATCGCTATGTTCAGTGTTTAGTAGGGTGTGTGTGTGTGTGTGGAGGGGGGGGGGGTGGTGCACGAGAAGACTAGCCGGCCACTGCGATCTTCCTCGCTCAGTGTAAAAACGCAAACTGTGCTGTGAAATCAGACTCCGCTTTTGGCTTTTATGGAGGTTTCAGTAACTGACGCTGAAAATTCTGTAACTGTGACAGAGTTGACCGTGCATATTGCACAGTCGGGTTGTTTTGATGTTTTAAACACACTGTTTGTGGCTTCTTGTTGAGATTATAGAACTGTAAGTGCACTGGTAGTAAGTCCCGTCCGGCATAGCGATGCTCCGTTTCATTTCTTTCTTCTTCTACGTTCCCGGCCATGCTAGATTTTCAATCCGATAAGTTGGCTCAGTAGGACGAAGTCCACAGCCCGCCACGGTGTCTCTTCCGATGACCAGAGCTTCTTGTGGGCCTCCTCCGCTGGGCAGGGCCACGTGTGGCGTCTCAGGGCGTCAGAGATATGGTTGGGGGTCCATGCCACATGGGCATTCATCTGTACGAGAGGTTCTCAGTCTGTGGAGGTTGGGGGGAAGGGGGGGGGGAGGAGCTGACAGTGTCCTGGTACAAGAATGTACTGTAGGCAACTTCACGAACAACGTGAACTGTGCATCTGTCAGTAGGGATGTGTGTTACACAGGTTAGCGCGTTCTAATGATGTTAAAAATTACGCGAATTTTTACCCCCCCCCCCCTTTTTTATTTTTTATTTTATTTTATTTTATTTATTTATTTATTTATTTTTTTTTTTTTTTTGGGGGGGGGGGTATGCCGGTGCATGTTTCACTGAGTAACAAGTGCCCTTCTGATCTGTGTGTGTGTGTGTGTGTGTGTGTGTGTGTGTGTGAGAGAGAGAGAGAGAGAGAAATAATAGTGTCAGTTTTAGCCTCGGCTATATGCGTACATGCAAGTACAAGTACCTCATGTGAAACACCACTCTTGCAGACTACGAGAAAGCAGTCTACAAAATCAAGCACTCACTTTACACAACGCTGAAGACTCTAGCCGATTTCAAATCCGCAAACGACCTCCAGCAAATCTCCTTCGACGAAGAGAAAGTGGTCAGGAAGGTCATGGCCGCTTTCCGGGACGAGTTTCACGTGTTCCTCGTGGCCCAGTTCAGGGTCGGCCAGCCGATTGAGAACGTTCAGGAAGCCATGGACAACCTCACCAGAGTGTTCGCGAACGTCGACAGCGCTCCGCCCCAGCTGTACGAGGCTCTTTTCAGCCTGAGGGAGGTGTCGCAGAGGTTTGAAGACTCCCTGGTGACCTTCTACGACAAGTATTCCGACCTGTGGGAGCGTCTGCATGATGTTCAGAACGCGCTAAGCAGGTGTGACGAAGTACCAGCGTTGTCGGTAAGAGTCCTTGAATCAAGAAAACGTTGTTTTTTGTTTGTTTGTTTTTGTTTGTTGTTGTTGGTTTTTGTTGTTTCCACTGGATAAAACTATTATCAACATCCCGGCTGCTATCTCGACCTGTCTTGTAAATATATGCGTGTGTACGCCGAGCCTAGGCCTGTGAGAATACATGAATTATGTGTGTCTTGTACAGTGACCGCCAACGTTTCATGGACTTCGATAAACTGCGTGTTTAAATTTACTAACTAAATTTACATTTAAAGATCGAATTACCTTTGTTTTCCTCTCTATTCTCTTGACATATGGTGGAATGGTCAAACTGAGAGAGTTGGACATTTAATGCCCGGGCGGCGAGGTCGCATCTCGGCGGGTAGCCAAAAAAATCTGCTGGCTGTTTTCTCGTTGCCCTGGCTTTGGTAGAAAAGAGCACTATCCAACCAACCTCTTGACATCTAGGTCAAGTGCGATTAAATCTTTCCTTTTTGTCGTTACAATCAGAATGCAACCATGTCTATGGGGGAGATGCAGAACAACCCGATGCAGGCAAAGAATGTGTACAAGGATTTCATGGACATGGTGAACAACTTTGGGGTCGACCAACCAGAACCGCCTAGCGATGACAAGGATTCTTGGGTAAATCTGTTACATATTTTTTAAAAGAAAACTTACCTGGTTACTCATGAACAAAATCAAATACAGGAGTCATCTTCTGCCAAAGGAAAGTTTTTGCAATTGGGTCTTGCGTTTTCGATGAGGGTGGGTGGGTATTTGGGAGTTTAACGTCCTGCGTTTTCGAGGAGACAATACTGAAAGACAGACTCTCACGAGTTCAAAGGAGTGTTTAAATCAGGCTGGGGAATTTCTGAGGGGAAATAAGACTGAAACCTACGCTGGGATGCAGAGGCAGCGCCGTGATGAGGGAACACAAAGGTGATGCCCGCACTTAAGAGAGAGAGAGAAAGAAAGAAAGAAAGAAAAAAAAAAAAACCCAAAAAACCGGCATCCAAACGTAAAATACTGCCTTGATACTGACATGCAAGTCTTCAAAAATGAAGTTAGACTGTCCCAAGTGGCATTACATGTATCACGAAAGTGTGTGCAACCATTTTCCTTCTTCCTTTGAAAGTTGCCAAATGACTGAAAATTCCCTAGCCTGTTAAATGGTATTTACATAGCACCGTCTTCAATTTGTTCTCTTGCTAGTCCAAGTCCCATCCACGATCCAAGGCATAAGATGGTCCATGATCCGAAAGGATTAGTGTGTAGCACTTAGTGAGTGTAGCAGACGCAATGTGCTTGGGGTGTCCGGCGGCATGCTGTCCCGGATGTTTTTTTTTATATTTATTTTTTTAAAATATAAATTAGACTTAAGTCTGTGAAACGTGGCATGATTTTATGTGCTTCGGAGGAGGAAACACTTGTTTGGAGGAAATTTGTTAGAATTAGATCAAAATCTGTGCAATTTGGTATGATCGTATGTGCTTCAGAGGAAGAAACAAGGGGGGGGGGGGGGCGTATTTTTAGCCAAAGGTGGAAGATTTGCCCTGAATTGATCTATTAATCCTTTCACCAGTACTTTTTTTGTATGTAACGCGTGTGATCCTTTGCTCGACAGGATGCCGATACAGATGAGTGGTCTGCCAAGTTCAAGTTCACCCTGCGGCCCCAGGACGATCCCTATTCCCAGTACATGAGGCGAGAAGAGGCCAGAAAGGAGCGCCTGTTCCAGGCCTTTGCCGACTTCCTCCGGTGGATGGGCATAAACCGTTAGGGACAGGAAGAAATGTTCGTGGATTGTGAAGTAAACCCAGGGTTCCTGCTGGTCAGAGCTGATAAAATTTAAGTAGTTTTCAAAAAAATTGCCCAAATATTCTTTAATGGCATGCCACATAATTTTCTTAGCATGGGGAGAGGCTAATGTATAACCAAGTCTCAAATGTTTATGCCAAGTTGAAAGTTCTCATGCTCATGACAAATCGGAACACACAATGTATTTGCTGACTTCACCAAACTCATGAGAAATGTTCTTCAAGAACTGAGAATAGTCAAGAGTGACTGATGAATTTACAAACATTAGATGAACCAGCAGCCCTTCACTCTTTCAAATTCCTGATATTGTTGCTCAATAGATGCAGCCTCATCCCGCTTTGCTTTCGCACTCTTCCTCAGTGCATTCGATATCCAACCAATGTGCACGTGTCGTAGTACCATGTCAGGTGTGTGTAGCTCCCAAAGCACCTTCTGTGTAGACCAGTTTTTAATTTGAGATGACAGACAGGTTTCCCACATGGGGCAATATTTTACGTATTCTTAAGTATAGATCCTTGAAATGGCCTCTCAGTATCTCAAGTTAGCTCTTTGACATCGCAAGCTTGGCCAGTGACCTACTTCCCTGCTGACGCGCATGCCGCTGCCGAGAGTGACGCGAGCCGGTTCGCGTCCCGATGCGTAAAGGTTAAGTATGTTACAGTGTAAACTGTTTATAATAATAAAACGAATAGATATTCTGAAGCTGCTGGCTTTGTAGTTATTGTACAATGTACATACTTGTATTGCCATTTAGGAAAATGGCATGTGTTGCACTGGAAAGAATACAAAGTAGCAATGGACGATGAAGACTCAACCACTAAAATTATGAATCAGGATGAAAATTTGTATTGACCAGTGGATGAACAATAACCAGAGCAAAGGATGCTTTATCTTTCTACTGTTTTTGGGAGTGTGTGCATATATTCTTGGGCATGACTCCTATTAACAGGCGTGACTTTCCTGCTCCCCCATAAAGAGGGGGTGGGTGTTTGGGAGTTTAAGTCCTTTTCCACCACATAAGGGTGATATCCAAGACGGGGCAACGAGAAAAAAAGACCAGCACAAATATTTGGCCCCAGCCGGCGGGATTCGAACTCACGACCCGAGCATTGAGAGTCCAACGCTCTACCATTCGGCCACCCCGGCTCCCCCATAAAGAGAATGAACGGTATGTATTATGAAGAAAAAGGGGAGAAGAGGAGGCAGACTGTCTTGCATAATTATCCAACCCTTTCTTTCCCTCGTGAAACTGTTGAAAAATAAACGCAGTGAAAATTGGCCTTGGAGCTGAACAAACCTATGCCTGAATGACATGCAATGCTGATAAACTAACATGATTACCCCCCCCCACCCCCCCCCCCCCCTTTAAATTGGTTGCCTATCAGTGGAACGGCAGAAAGAAAATAACAAAAAAAGGTAAGCGGAAATTGGCCCAGAGGCAGCTGAAAAAACTCATGCCTGTATGAACTAGTAAGTGTACTGTGTATTCAAGCAAATCACTCTCCCAGTTTTAAGATATTGTGCTGGCTTTTTCATCGTTGCCCCGTCTTTGATATCACCCTATGTGGTGGAAAAGGACGTTAAACCCCCAAACACTCACCCACCCTCCCAGTTTTAAGTCTACGAGACAGTAAACTAGATGTAACTTTATATCCACACCAAACTTCCACCACCAAAAGCAACAACAAAACGAAATTATTTCCTCCAGTCCAGATTTATTTGCATCACAAGATCAGGTAACATTTACTCTTTTTCACCTCCCTTCTGGATGACTGTGCGTGTACCACGGAGACGACCAGTACGACGGGCAGCGATGAGACCGACCTGAAAACGGAGAATATGAAAATTAGGGACAATGAACTACAAACGCAACGACTGTGGTGTAAACAATTTCTAACCCCTGGAGTCAAACTGAAAACAAAAGCACAGCAAAGTGTACGAATGGACAGCTGCGTTATTAGTCACCAGAAGAAAACACGAGAAGCACAATCCAAGGAAACCAAGGGAGAAAAATTCTCATGAAAGGAAAGTAAAATTGCTGCTGCAAAGTCATGATCAAGGGGACTCCTATAACATTTTCACCTACAAACCAGTGTAGATAACTGTCTCCCATATGCTCAAGCAAGCACAAGCTGTTATAATATGCACGATGAGGTCTTTTCAAAACACCCAACCACATTCAAACCAGAGAAACTAGTTCCACATCTCTCAAAATCATCTGAACAGGCTGAATCAGACTTTAAGTCTCTCACACACTGCTGAATTTAGATACCCTGTTTGAAAAATCTGCAACCTGCACTGCAAAATTTATAACTGCAACATAAACAACAACAAAAAACCCACACAAACCAACCAAAAGAAGAAAACCCCAGTAAATCCCGTTTTACAAACCACCTAACATACAGGAGTATAAAAAATTTGTTCTCATGGGCTGGTGTTTTCACAAGGAAGACGGAGTTACTTACCTTTCTACCGGCAGAGGTATCTCTGCGGACAGTGGAGGCCTTGCCAATGTGCTGATGGTTACCACCACCATGGGGATGCTCCACAGGCTAGAATAAAAGGAAAAAGATACCCATACAATTTTGTATTAACAGAATTTCGGAACAATCCATAATGCAACTGTTTTGCCAGGACTTGAACGCAGGATTTTGCCACCTACAGCCTGACACTCAAACCAAACCACTTGAGCTATCCCAACATGTAATAAACCCCCCCCCCCCCCCCCCCCCCCCCATGGATTGCCCAATTCGCCATCCAAAATTTGACTAAATGTTTGAAGATGCAAGCAATGGAAGTAAGAAATGTAATTTTAAGTACAGATGTAGATGACACACTGCTTCTACCTTACCTAAGCTATTCTCCGAAACTGAGTTCAACATTTTGCGGTGCTGTTTACCAATCATCAAGCATAAAAATTAACCAATGAAAGATTATCCTGACTTTTGGCAGATACTTACGTTCATGGCAACACCTCTGACTTTGGGCCAGCAGTTGCGCTTGGCCTTGTACTTGTGGTAGGCACGGCCTGCCTTCAGGATGGGCTTGTCAATACGACCGCCACCAGCGACAATACCTGTAAAAATTACCCACAACACTCATGAAGACACGAGTTATGCGTGTTTCAGCCTAAGCGACCGAAAAGTGATAAAATATCAAACACAAGCAAAAACAAAACAATAACAAAAATGGAAAGAAGAAGAAAGCTCTTTTCTAACTTACTTGGTAACTTCAAACCTCACATTAGCATTACCTACTTTTGAACAAAAACACCATCATCAAATCGTTATGACGCAAAATATGTCGCACAGTAAGGAATTTCTATGGTATGTGTAATGCTGGTGGTGTTCAAAATGATCTGAGTAAAATTGAATGCCAGAAACACTGTGGATCAAGCACAGCTCACTCCTCTGTGCTTACAAACATGCTCTACACCAACACCCCTCTTTCAACAATCCAAATACTACCAGGGTGGGCGGGGGGAGATTAACGTCCTTTCCCACCATGTTCGGGTGATTAAAAGACAGGGCAACGAAGAAAAAGGCCAGCACAAATATCTGGCCCAAGCCGGGATTCGCACTAACGACCCGAGTATTGAGAGCCCAATGCTCCACCATTCGGCTGAGCACTGAGAGCCCAACGCTCTATCATTCGGCTATCCCAGCTCCCCCCAAATAATACCAATGAAACAAATGTAGGACTAGTAACAGTGCACATCCTGTACAAGACTTTTGGCAGTCACCACCTTTTTCAATACTAAAAAATCGACACTCACCGACCATGGCGCGGTTGGCAGAAGGCACCACCTTTTTGGAGCCAGAGGGCAGCTTGACTCGCGTCCTCTTTGTATCAGGGTTGTGGCTGATAACAGTGGCATAGTTGCCAGAAGCGCGTGCCAGCTTGCCGCGGTCACCCGACTTCTCCTCCATGCAGCAGACGATGGTACCCTCAGGCATGGAACCGACAGGCAGGATGTTGCCAATCTGCAGGTTGGCTGAAATGGGAAAATCAAATAATAATTAAAACAGATTTTCATTTTATAAAGACTAGAACAGCTGTAAGTAGACCCCCTTTGATGCACAACTCAAAATGAATTCCACACACGCTCCAAATACAGATTTCTTTCAAGATACAGTTACAACAGTATAGTAAAATTTACTGGTTTTACTTCTAGGGGAACACAGACTGTCATCAGACATGAAACCAGTATAACTGGAAGGCAATAGCGGATAGAATGTTAGACTGTCTACAAAAGAGGCAGGGACTCAGAATTTTAATCCTCCACATGGTGATTCAGGTCAAAGTGAAGAATTTTGTTATTCATCACAGACTCACTGCCGCCCGTCTCAGTATCTTGCATTTAACCTTCCGGCTACGTCGCTAAAAAACTTCTTAGTCCTACATCGTGTGAATTTTTGGCACGAACATAGTCAAACCATCTATTGACAAAGTCATGGAATTTCAAAGGTGTAACATAAATATTGACCGAGATACGTTCATCTAAAGCAAGGTGTGTGCAACTTTTTACCCACAACGTCGTCCGAAGGTTAATTTAACCAAGTAACTATCCTTTTCTCCCTTCCCACAGCTGCTCGTTCTAAGACAATTACCTTTCTTGCCGCAGTAGATAAACTGGCCAGTGTACATGCCCTCGGCAGCGATGAATGTCTCTGTCCTCGTCTTGTACCTGTAGGGGTCACGGAATGCAACCTTAGCGAGTGGAGCACCACGACCGGGGTCATGGATGATGTCCTGGAAATAATAAAAAGAATTACAATACACAATCTACTTAACCACCACGCTAAGGGGTAACAATGAATGGGATGCTCCAAGTCCAACAGCAACTTTTATCTTCTCAGTTTAGTATTACATAATCACCATCAAAAACGAATCAGCGACCAAATAGTGTTAAAATTGTCACTATCATACAGGTTTGGCGGTATGTCATGCTACACACTGCACAACTTGCGAATCTTTCACAGAACAATCTTACAATGTCAATGCCACTACTTGAAAAGTTTTTAAGACCTGCTTACTGTGTCAACTGCGAGTGGGACAAGGTATGCAGAGCTTCAGATTGTTTTTAAATGTCATGGGCCCAATGACCCATTACTTACTTACTTAGGCCCTTGGCTCCACGTGGAGCATAGGCCATCGACAACCCTTCGCCATCGCACTCTGTTCTGGGCTAGTCTTGCCACTCCAGTCCAGTTGGTCCCCTGCTTACATAGCTCTGCCTCAGTGTCCCGCCTCCAGCTGTTGCGAGGCCGGCCTCTCTTCCTTTTCCCCTGCGGGTTCCATGTCAGGGCTTGGCGTGTGGTGCTGGATGCTGGCTTCCTGAGGGTGTGTCCAATCCAGCCCCACTTCCTCCGCAGGATCTGCTTGGCCACTGGTTCCTGCCCCGCTCGCTCCCACAGCTCTTCATTCCGGATCTTCTCTGGCCATCGGATGTTGAAGATGCGCCTCAGACAGGTGTTGAGAAATGTCTGGATCTTCTGCTGCATTGTCTTCGTTGTCCTCCATGTTTCGCATCCGTAGAGCAGAACTGACTTCACGTTGGAGTTGAAGATGCGAAGTTTGGTTCTTATGCTGACAACTTTGGATGCCCAGACGTTCTTCAGCATGACCATTGCTGCCCTTGCCTTGCCGATTCTGGCTGTGACGTCTCGGTCTGTGCCTCCCTGTCCATCAACCACACTCCCCAGGTAGACAAAAGACTCCACCTCCCTGATGGGCTCTCCACCGACTGTGACTGGTGTGTTGGCAGTGGTGTTGATCTTCATCAGCTCGGTTTTCTTCCTGTTGATCTTGAGCCCTGTTCCGGCTGATGTGGCTTCCAGGCACGTAGTCTTGTCCTGCATCTGGCTGTGGCTGTGAGACAGGAGCGCCAGGTCGTCCGCGAAGTCGAGGTCATCCAGCTGCGTCCAGAGTGTCCACTGTATCCCGTTTTTCCTGCCTGCTGTAGTGGTCTTCATGATCCAGTCGATGACCAGGAGGAAGAGAAACGGGGACAACAGGCATCCCTGGCGGACTCCGGTCTTCACCTCGAAGCTTTCTGACAACTGGCCGGCATGGGAAATCCTGCAGCTCATGTCTTGGTAGGTGCACTGGATCAGGGAGATGATCTTCCCGGGAACTCCATAGTGCCTTAGCAGCTTCCACAGCGCCTCTCTGTCTACACTGTCGAAGGCCTTCTCATAGTCTATGAAGTTGATGTAGAGGGGGGAGTTCCACTCCAGTGACTGCTCCACAATGATGCGTAGGCTGGCAATCTGGTCAGCGCAGGACCTGTTCCTGCGAAAGCCTGCCTGCTGGTCTCGGAGCATGGGGTCGACTGCCTCTCTCATCCTCTCCAGTAGAATTCTGTTGAGAACCTTGCCTGGCACTGACAGGAGCATGATCCCTCGGTAGTTGCTGCAGTCCCTGAGGTCCCCTTTCTTTGGCAGCTTGATGACGATCCCTTCTTTCCACTGGGCTGGCACCTCTTCCTTCTCCCAGATCTTGCTGAACAGGCTGTGCAGCATGTTGACGGCTGTCTCTGTGTCTGCTTTAATGGCTTCTGCTGGTATCTCGTCCGGCCCTGCAGCTTTCCCATTTCTCAGTGTCATGATGGCTTTCCTGATCTCCGCCTTAGAGGGCTTGTCGCAGTTGATGGGTAGTTCTGTCTCAGCTGGTGGGATGTCTGGTGGTGTTTCAGGGATGGGGCGATTTAACAGCTCCCTGAAGTGTTCTGCCCATCGCTTCAGCTGTTCCTCAGTTGTTGTCAGTGGGTGCCCGTTCTTGTCCTTCACTGGTTTGTCTGTCTGCTGAAATTTGCCCGCGAGCTTCTTGGTCACCTGGTACAGGTCTTTTAGATTCCCTTGTCGGGCTGCTTCCTCTGCTTGACTGGCCAGGTTGTCGATGTAGTCCCTCTTGTCCTTCCTGGTGCTCCTCTTCACTTCTCTGTCAGCTGCTGTGTATTCCTCTTGTGCCTTTGCCTTAGCTCTTCTTGTTCGGCTCGTGTTCAGTGCAGTTTTCTTCTCTTTCCTAACTTCCAGTTTTGTTGCTGTCGATGCTTCTGTAACGTTATGTTTTTTACAGGTAGGGCTGTTAACCCTACGCAAACCCGTTTAGCCTCTTGGAGAGGTGGTCCACATTCGTCTGACCTCTACCCTTCGACCTGTCCAGCTTGGGTGACCCTGCCAGGAGCATGTGCTCCTGCTGGCATAGTTCTCTGGGTCATTGAGGTACACAAGCCACTACCCCACGACACCAATGACCCATGGCTGAGCAAAATGAGGGGTCAATTTTCAAAATGATGGGCCATTGAAAAAAATCTTGAAACGAAAAAAAGTCAGAGGTGTACTAACTTTATTTAGTCCTTCTTGAAGAGGTAGCGCCTTCTTTTCTGCGCCCACACCTGAACAGCTTTTTCAAAGGGCATGTTTTGGAAGTTGGATCCGGCATTGTGTTTGTGTGTGTGTGTGTGAGAGAGAGAGAGAGAGAGAGAGAGAATGACAATGACAAACCTTTATTTTTCAACGGTATAAGATTTTGGCCATCGGCCAGTTTACAACCTTGTCGTTGCTAAACTACAGAAACTTAGTAAGGAAGCACACATACACACACACACACACACACACTTAGTAAGGAAGCACAGAGAGAGAGAGAGAGAGAGAGAGAGCAAGTTTTTCCTGACATGCATGTTTTCAAATGTGTGATATTTACAAAGGTTATGATACTATCCTTAAAATTAGCTGGACTGTTGGGAGCTGTACAAGGCCTGTCTCTCTCTCTCTCTCTCGCTCAGCCACCCCCCCCCCACCCCCGGGCAACCCACACACATACACACAGTTTAGGCCTACTTTCCTCCCTCCAACTTTTCCTCCCCGACCTTTCTGTTAGATTTCGTCATGACCCATCATTTTCACTTTGGAAACGAAGTCATGCCGTTGGGGGAAAAGCATCATATAGATCTCTCACGCCGACGCGTTGCGGCGTTCAATTTCATGAGATCATGAATATGAAAACGACCTACTTGCAGCTGCAGATTCAGTCCGAGCAAATGTGAGCAGAGACTGACCTGCCACCAATTTTATTTTCTTCGCCGATGGTTTTTTTCGACATTTTTGATGGAGCAGTTGATACAGAAACAAGCATTCAGTTCTCGGAATCTGCAGACGTCCAAGCCAACTCTCTGTTAATATAAGCGTTTTCATTGGATGTTCCTAACAGAGAAAACCAATGAGATTCACGTTTATTCAGCGATGTTGGCATCACCGAGTAATATAAGCAAGGTATTCGCGGATTGACTTTCGGGAAGATCTGTCATCCAATGACGTGCTGCGATACGATACATGTTGGGCAGGCAAGGCAGTGCAGAGACGCGATGTTTTTAGTTTCACTAGGCCTACTCCGATGTGCAGAAGGCCAAAAGTACGCGCGCCACACTGGCGCATACACATTAACTCTTGCGCGTCATTTTGATATTTCACGCGTCAATGGCGCGGGCGCGCCGACAATCTGAAGCTCTGGGTATGGACAAAATTATTCATCAGTAACAAACTGCAGCAAGATATGTGCTACAGTAGCCACAAGGACGACCAGTGTCTTAGGCCCGAGTGCACGCTGGGGAACACGTTATTCTGTGGAATCAACATTCACTGGGTCCAGAGAAACACTAGCCATGCAATGCAACTTCGCCAACACAAATAAATGCGTGAGCAAATCTCACACGTAACAGTACATTGTTGCTTTTAGTGTCCTCGGGTGGAGCGTCGACAAAATAATAAATAAATACAAAATAACACAAATGCGAGGGCTTACCCTGATCACACCCTTGATGTAGCCATGTCTCTCGGCGTAGTCGACAGCTCGCAGAGCAGGCTGTCCTTTCCTGTTACGAGTGTGAGCCTTGAAAACTGACCCTGCACCCTTTCTCTGGGAACGAATTACACGGCCCATTTTGACCTGCAAAACAAAACAATCCAATCTTTAGAGATACTGACATTTTCTTTCATTTTCATTCAGTCATGTCAAAGTTACTTCTGTGTTTGGACTCAGTACCACTCGTCAATGTGGTTGAGTATAAATGACTATGCTGGGGGCAAATCCACAGCTTTGAACATGATTGTGCTTACAATCGAATGGAAACATAATCAAAGCAACCATAAAAATTAAAATAAACGAAAGATGGTTACTTATTCAACGCGATTTTGAAAGATTGTTCGCACGGTATTTCCAAAACACGGCGTACCTGAGGCCGGAACAGGATGAAAGGAAGTGACGTTGCTGGAAAGGGAACACACAAGAGTGGTCTCCCCTGAAGTACTCAGAAATCGAAAGTTAAGTGTCGATGCCTCCGTTTACAGCTGATTTGTAAACCGATTAACCAAACGCGCATTACGCCCTTACCCTGAAAATGAAAAAAGTAAATAAAAAATAAATAAAAAGAAAGAAAAGATAAACAAACAAAAGAGAATACATACATGCAAAAACCAACAACGACTGAACTGACACTGACACTGATAACACTGACACGGCGGCACTGAAGCGACTGTATAAGCACTTACTGCGCGCACTACCAACTACGTAAAGAGACATCACTTACAATATGCTTGATGCTTGAGTCAGTACTTTATTCAGGTTTAAGCACTTCCTGGCCGGCGACCGATGCGGGTCAGTGTCAGAGAAGGCAGGGCCGGAGGGGGAAGGGGGAAGTTGGTTAGCCATTCCGGTGGTTGTTTCCCCTGTACTGTAAACGGTGCATTTCTTGTACACACCAAACCCTGACGGAAAGTCCGGCCGGGGTAAACTCTTTCTGGACACGCCCTCACTGCCGTGAAAAATATTTACCTGCCGGTCCTGGCAGTTTACTCGACATTTATGGTGAAAAAACTACTGATATTCTCCAACCGTTACAGCGTTGGTTGACAGCAAATCGAGAGGGTGAGTTACGGGAGGTAACACTGCTTCTCATGAGGTCAGTGTTTGTTTCCCCTACAGAAAATTCACAGTCACTCTTATCTCTGCACTTTAATTTTCGTGTAGTTATTTTGTTTGGAAAAAAAAAATCAACAGCTGATTCAAGAAAACAACTTCCTTGGTTTGTATACCCGACATTGGAAATGAAATTCCCGTCTCTGTGTGTGTGTGTGTGTGTGTGTGTGTGTGTGTGTGTGTGTGTGTGTGTGTGCCACGGTGTGTGTGTGTGTGTGTGTGTGTGTGTGTGTGTGTGTGTGTGTGTGTGTGTGTGTGTGTGTGTGTGACGGCTATTTAAGGTCTACAATTTCAAGAAAAGGCCACGAAAAGCGGGTTTTCACTTTTTTTAACGCGCCCGCGCGAGTGTGTGTGTGTGTGTGTGTGTGTGTGCGTGTACGTGTGTGTGTGTGTTCTGCAAGGGTCTGCTGTAAAACTGACCTGAAATACTACACACATCCACTTCACTCTTCAGTCTGTCACCGTAAAGCCGACGTGCTTGCGCATATATGTTCATTCGAGTGGAACGGACCCCCAATGTTGTTTTTCTCCAACTGTGGACTCTTTAAGTCTACGAGCGACAATATCATATCAGTTTTTCTCACGCTGAACAATTGAGCTAAGATTAGAAAGCGAGTGGGCGTATTCTCACTGCTGGAGCTATGCTTTTGTTGACGGCCTCGCGCGGCCCCGCGGTGTTTTTGTGACCCTGGGGTCGCTTAGGGCTTTATTGTAATGTGATCACTGACAGACGCCACACGAAAATTATACACCGTTCAGCCATTAAAATTCTAGTCCCATCGTTTAGTTCGTTCTAGATCCTCCCCCTTTTCTCCAATTTATTTATTTTTTTATTCGCTACGGTGACAGTCGGAAAACCCCTAACGCGAATTTGGGCCATGAGTCACTCACATTATTGACATAGTTCGACAGAGTTGCTTCCCCTGTGTCGTCTGGTTTGTCGCCCGAGCTTTGACAGAGGGAACTTTTATCAGATGACTGTGCAGTGTGTCAAAACCACGTAAGGGGAAAAGTTTGGATACCTTTTGCAGTACACTCTACGTACAGGAGACCAAGTTTCACATCGGAAGGTAAGTGAGATTAACCCATTTCTTTGCCAGAAGTGTAACGGACACTACCATCGACTATTCGTAGTGTTGTACCGAATACGAGCGTGGCTTTACCATACAAGGCGCGAAGGTTCAAACTACAAGCAGGCTTCTCCGTTGCAGTGTGCGTGTGACACGCTGCACACGGCTTGACAGGAGGCCCATTCATTTACTCGAGCACTTGAATGAAGTGGGTGATCACAGGCTGATACCGTGAAGGAGTTACGACGAGCCGGCGATTTAGGGCATATGGCCGGCGAGGCCGACGGCTTGCACAGGAAAGTCTGACGCTTTCGAGCGAGGCTAACTGTCACGAACTTGACAATAGCATCACAATTTTACCTGACAGTACAAGAACACATGAACAGTCCGAACTCTGCACTGTTTGTCCACGTTTTTCCCGCCGTGTTGACTAAGCATATCAGACATCAGCTGAGAATTCATATTACGTTCATTCTTACTGGACTTTTCTCTTAGAGTTTCTGGCAATGGTCCTTTAATATTGCAAATACACAGGTAGACGTTGTTCTCCCCCCCCCCACCCCCCAGTCCGTCCTCCTACCAACTTTGTTCTTCCAGAGCGGATTCTGTTCTCAGGCTGAGTGATCACTGATAAGTGCTGACAGCAGTCATTACAACGGTTACTCAGTGATATGAAATTGCTAAATTATCATTGCCTTCACTTTAGATATAACCTTCAGACATCTTCACTGAAGGAGGCGTTTTCCTCTCTCTCTCTCTCTCTCTCTCTGTCCTTGCGATGCCGTGGCAACGCCAAGAAACAGCTATGGTTTGTACCCTTGAAATGTTGAAATGTAAATTAAAAAAATTCATTAATTCATTCATTCATTCATTCATTCCGGCATTCAAGTTTTTCATTCATTCACACAGCATCCCCCCCCCTCTCTCTCTCTCTCTCTCTCTCTCTTCCTCTCTCTTCCCACTGCCATTCATTGCCGCGAAGACATTATTAGCCTTTAATTTTCTTGAAATCATTAGGACTCTCCCTAGGAAGTCAAGCAGACAGACTAAGAAGAGGAAAAAATGGAGGTGGCGGCCACGGTGAATGTGGTAGTAAGGGTTGGAGGGGAGGAGGGGGGGGGGGAGAGCCGGGCGCACTGGGCGTCATAGACGGAACAGAAATTATCTGGAACGTGCCACTGACCGGAACTTGCTGCCCGTGCACTTAATGAGCTTATTTCATTCAAGTATCAATGGAGGAGTGGTCCTCGTGCTACGTGACTTAGAAAGCAGTGTGCGCATTTAGCTGTAAGACAAAACCGCTCGACCATACGGCATGTTTGCCATGGTGCAGGCCAGGGATGGAAGACCGCGACGGTGCATTTTTGTAGATAACATCTCCCTTGTTTTTGTCGTTCCGTTTGCTTTTCTGCGTACGACATTGCTGCTGGCGTATGCATACGTCACGAGTTTGGGTTTTGTTTTGTTTTGTTTTGTTTTGTTTTGTTTTTGGAAGAGGGGAGAGGGGTGCATTTTGTTTCAGTAAAATCAAGTTACATCAAGTTTTGGGAATGACAGATCCCCAGAAAATTATGTTCCATTACCTTTTCTGCGTAGGACAACGATGCTTGCTTATGCACAGGTCACAGATTTAAGAAAAAAAAATAGGGGAGAGGGGTGCATTTTACTGCAGTGAAGTCAAGTTATTTCAATTTTTGGGAATGACAAATCCCCAGAAAATGATGTTCCATTTACTTTTCTGCGTACGACAATGATGCTTGCGTATGCATGTCAGTCACGGATATTTATTTTAAGGAGAGGATTGAGAGGGGCGCAGCCGGTTTGCTTCAGTGAAATTAAGTTATGTTTTGGAATGACAAATCTCCGGAAAATAATGTCGACGCTGTTTTGCCACGCTGTAAAGGATGATTCCTCCGAGAAAAAAAGAAAAAGAAAGACGAAGGAAAGCCTGAAAGCCGAGACTGTGTTTGCTCTAGGATTTGTATTACTGCTGAAGCGTTATCAGTTTTGATTTCTGGATATTTGCCGAAAATTGAGCTTTGGCCCTAAGAAAAAGTGCGGAAATAGACCCCCATCCCCTTCTACCCCCTCCCCTCCACCACCACAAAAAAAGCATCGAGGATGTTCAGGTTCAGCGTCCGCGTATCTTTGTCTTTATCGAGGAGAAGATTGGCGTTCTAGTGGTGCATTTAATAATCCAGACTTGATGTTTCACAAAGTTCACACACACACACACAAAAACCCCCAAAAACATCCAGACTCAATTAAAGGCTGCTCTTCTTCCTTATACGTAACATCAGTCTGGTGCCAGTGTTAACTTACATCCCGTTTGTCACGCATACAATAACGCTGTGGAAAACTCATCTCACGGGGCGGTCGGTGGTCTAGTGGTTGAGAGACTTGTCACCAATGCGAGAGATCAGTAGTTCGAGTCCCACTCGGGGCAAAGAATTTTCCTTCTCGTATGTGGCACCGATCATTCGGGCCGATCGTCGGGGGTTCAAAGAATTTTTCCTTCTCGTATGTGGCACCGATCACTGATTCGGGCCGATCGTCGGGGGTTCTGTCCGGGTACTCCGGCTTCCTCCACCCAGTCTGCTTTGGAAATGTTCAGCCCACAACATTTGAAAAATAAATGCAATTCTAAATTCCGAAACTTAAATAGCTGAGCTGACCCTTCGCACCACGTGATTGTAATGTGTTTATGTCCAGTGTGTGAGAGACTGCGTGTGATTCACGTGAGCGTGCGTGTCACGTTGGGTTCAGTTCGCGGAGCTTTGAGCCGATTCATGAAATTGGGTAAAGCGCCTATACAATACTCATTATTATTATCTCATGCCCTTTATCCGTGCACCAGAATCAGTTACGCTGGACACACGATAGCATCAGAAACCATGAAGTTGACTCTGGTTGGCGTATATCTTGTTCTACGTACGAAGAAGCGTGTCGTGTACTGAGCAGACGATCGACATTATTTGGTTGCGGGCCGGAGACAAAACCAGGCAGCGCTTATTGGTGGCTATGTTTAGCGACTTTGTCGATCGACATGAGTAGTGTATGGTACGCCTTTCGATATCCAAAATGACGTCACATCACGTGACCGGAAGTAGGTCACCGGAAGTAGGTCACCGGAAGTGGGTCACCGGAAGTGGGTCACCGGAAGTGGGGTGGTGTGTAGGGTTGAATGGTGGTATAGGAACAAAGGGGTATTGTGTTGTGAAGGTTGAAACAATGGGTATTGTTAGGGAGTGAAGAGGGGGTTATTGTGTTGGGGAGACAATGGGGTGGGGTGAATGTCCTGGCTGGGGTTGAATGGTGGTATTGGAGGAGAGGGGGTAGGGTATTGTGGTGGAGAAAGTTGAAACAATGGGTATTGAAAGAAAGGGTTAGTGTGAAAAGAGAATGGTTGGGAAGGGGTGAATGTCCTGGCTGGGGTTGAATGGGGTGGTGGGGGACAATGATCGGTTGGTGAAAGCGTGGAGGGAGGGAAAGGGGGGTGAATGGAGAGTGCTGACGTCAAGGCTAAAAAAAGAAGAGGAGAGAAGGGGACAATGGGAAGGAGAGTGAAAAGGTCGCGGGGTGTGTGTGTGTGTGTGTGTGTGTGTGTGTGAAAGAGGAAATGGGGTTTTGTGAATGTGTCTCTGTGTTTGAATGGTAGTGTTGTCGTGGTCGTCATGGCGAGCGTATGTGGAACGTATGTGGCGAAGAATGTTTGTTTGTGGGGGAGGACTGCGGGAACATGGAAGAAACCACGCTCATGGATGGATGTTGATGGTACGAGTAGCTTACCGGTGATGATTTGGAATGGTCAGTATTCGTTACGTGACCGGCGTGCTCAGCGTCCAGTGCAGATGTTGTTTAGCGGTGAATGTTTTCCACTGGAAGTGTGTGATGCGGCTGATTTATGCGGTGATGTGCAATCGTTTGCACCGTATGGGAGATGTATGGAGGTATTGAATGGAGCGCAGACAGCGCTTGGTGGAGAAACAATGGCCTTGATTTTACCACCGTCGGAACAAGTGACTATTTTGACTTTGGGACGAGCACACGAGACACTGGGGTGTCGTCAGATATTGAGAGATGATAGTGGTGGTATGAAAAGGCTGCGTGACTGTAGTGGAATGGACGTGGCTGAGCCATGGATGGAGTATCGGTGGGTGATGGATGAGGCTGGGACAGTGACTGAGTCTTCTCCCGAGTGGTTGTTTGGTTAAAAAGTGTATGTGACATATCCATGACAGTGAGGTGTAGTAGGTGAAATAAAAGACAGAGACAAAAAGGTTTGTTTTTTGTTGTTGTTGTTGTTGTTGTACACACACACACACACACACACACACACACACGGATAAATAGAGACCAGTCATGTGAATTATGTACACTATATACATTTTATTTATTTTTTTTTTCTTTTTTTTTTTCATAGAACCACAAGACATCATTATCGAAATAAAACAAGGAAGAAGCGGTAATAATGGAACAAAAAAAAAACTCATGATTTGCACACACACACACACACACACACACACACACACACACACACACACACACACACAGACTATGATGACTGAAATGGTAAATTGGGAAAATATTGTCTGACGACACTATGTACAAACGGATCATTCCAAGGAGAATTTAAACGCTGTAAAATGTTCGAATATGGCGTACCTCGACAACGCAGCATTAAATACACCACACAATACTGTCCACACACCATTGTATCCTCTTGTAACGGTACATCACTATATACATAACGGGAACACCCGTCTAACAGTTTTTGGCACGCTGGGATGGGTGGCTGTCCGTAACTGTCAAAGTATTCACCCATCCGTCTATCAGGATCTAAATACATAGCCACCCAGTGAGACCCGGGTAAATGTGATGGATCGAGATTGACAACAAACGCCACAGGGCCGTCCCCTTCACGTCGCTGCGGTAGACGTGTAGGGAGCTGGTCGGACGCGCACACATCTCTCACCACTGGTTGTGTGTAAGGGTCCCACCGTAGTAGGGTCCGTAGCTGGTTGGTATCCATTTTCAGTTGGTGAAATCTACCAGAATGTTACGGTGTTTGTCCACTTCCAGTAAATTCTGAAATTCTGCGTGAGCGACGATGTTGATGGTGTCTGCCAGAGCCTGCGCGAAATGAATTTCTAGTCGCATGGTACCCTGCTTTATCAGCTGGGCGTGCTCGGCATCACCTGACTGGTCAGCTGTCAAGTCAAAGGCGAACAAGGTGAATCCTCCTCCAAAGTCTGCGTAGGAAATATTGTTTCCCTCATCTGTCAAAGCTTTGCCCACTCCTTCACACAGCGCCAAGTAAGACCGGGCGTACAGGTTCAACCCAAAGTTGGGCGTGAGCGGTTTGGCCGGAATGCTGCGCCCTCCCACATTCAGACAGATGTAGTTCATGTTGAAATGCTGAAAGTTGAAGGGGTTGTGTTCGTAACTGCCGTGGAAGGCATGATTGACTGTGAGTCCGATGACAAGTCGCGTCGGTAGCTGACCCAAGAACAAATTTTCTTTATTGATCTGTAGCGCTCCCTGTGGTACGGCAAACACTTTAGTCACGACACGTTTCAAGGGGTACTTGATGTTGGCGTGTTGTAGTGTCTGTAGATGAGCCATCTGAATGCTGGGGTTGATCTTGACTTTGCGTACAAATAAACTGATGTCTTCAATGTTGATTTTGAAGTCTGCTCCCCCTTGCAGAGAATGTAAGCTGAAGGCATCTCTACTGCGCACCAGACGTAGTTTCATGCTGACGCCGTTGACCAACAGTTTTTCTTGTTGAAAAAAGTCGAGGTGAAGACGTCCCATGAGCTCTACAGATCGGCTTTGGTTAATCAGACGTCGTCTATCTCTCAGCCCGTGATTGTCCGCAGGGGCAGCCTCCATCTGTCCTGCCCTGTCCTTGTACCACATGGCGGCCTGTAGGTGCGTGTTTTTGGCATCTGTTCCATAGGACAGCAGCGTTTCCAGATAGGCTCGGTAGCTGTATGTATTGTTCGAGTTGGTGATGATTGTTTCATTCAAAGACAGATCAATCTGACTCCACAAAGTATGTAAGAGTAAATTTTCCGGTCCCACTGGTGGATCATTTGCTAGGTTTGTACCATCACCATTCAGCACGCGGAGTTTGACATACAAGTAGGTGTCACTAGGGTCGATGTATTCCACGTCACTGGAGGACACAAAGAACTCGACAGGCCCGGTATCCGTGACGGTGGAAAGAGGTCGATGTTCGATGTGTTGTGAATCTTCAATGGCTGTCTGTGTCGGAGGTACGCGGAACAGATCGAGTTCTGATTTGACACATGGTCCAGACTGTTTGTGAATGAGCTCCGTCATGCTGTCTAACCGAAAATGTCACGCTTCTGACGACGTTTTGTTTTGGTGCGACGTCGCTTCCCTGCTGCTGTTGATGCACGCACGCCTGGTGGCCCTGCGGACGATGATGATGATGGACGTTTTCGTACGGCACCCACCACCAATCCTTTCCCGAGTTCTTTCAGTTGTTGTAAACCTCGGCTTTTCACAGCCTCTTTTACACCGCGCCCTTTTGTAACGTCTTGCAACACATCCGAGCCGAAACTAAGCAGGCGTTTTGGTACTTCGCTTTTTAATACCCGCCCGATCGAGGGGACAATGAACCCACGCAGCGCCTTGCCAAACAAAGAGCCTAGCCCATGGCCTCGCTGATAGCGGCCACCGGCAAAGAATGGTAGACCGTGCCCTATTTGCGAAGCATAATAGTCATTGTACACCCGCGCTGGAAGATCGACGAAAGGATGACGCATTGTTGTTATTGTTGTCAGGGAATACGCCGCCGCAGTTGAAGTGTCAGAATGACTTCTCCCTGTTCAAATGGAATAAGTTCGCCCTTACCGTTTCTTATATTCACTTCGATGTGGTCAAAGCTGTTGAACTTGATCGGGATAAACTGAACGTTGTGAAAACTGTGAAAGGCCACTTCTCCACGATACCCAGTTAACGGTACCATCCTCAACAAAGGGGCGCGTGTGTCTCCCACAATGCGGTCTTCAATAATACTGAGGTAAACGTACAGACATCCCACCGCTTGGTTGACGTTGGCCACATGTTCAGCAAACACATGTTTTTCACCGCTATGATGTCTCGCTTTAAAGCCCAACAGTTGTGTCAAGTCGGGAGACATGATGAGCATGATCCCTGGACCTAGCGTCAGGATGACTTTTCCCAGCTCTTTTTTGTAGTAAAACATGTCTTGCCATTGCACTTTGGGAATGTTAGGGATGGGCGGTGCTTGATCTGTTTTGAAGGTCTTCGGGATTTCATGATTGATCATCGTGATCAAATGCGCTACGCTGTCGTAATGGCCTGCAGGTAGTCGCACCGTATGTTCGATAAAGACTGGCTGATTAGCGCTCTCCCTTTTACGAATATTCAACCACATAGCAGCGGGTTTGATGTTGAGCCAGCTCCGTGGAAAAACAATGTCCACCAAACCCACTTCATAGTGACCGCGTAGATCTATGGGTGGGTCCAGCTTGGTCGTGTAGGAAGATAACGTGTTGTTGGGGTACAACGCCATAGAGGCATTGCTGGGAAGAGTTAGATAGAAACTCGAGGGTGCGTAGGGGACCGTCGCGCCCGCCATCCTGCTGCTGCTGCTGCTGCTGTTGTTCCCACTGTGACCGGTTTGAGGGATGGGTTGGGTAGTAGGTAACCGATGTTGGCAGACAGGAGTGATGTCCAAAGAGTGGTGTTGTGATCACTGGTGGAAAGGTTATAGATGGCAGCAATGATGACCGTCACGGCAGCAAAGACTTGTGCGAAAAAGACGACATGATTTTTCCTGGGATGTGGCTCCAATCGACATTGATCCGATACTGTAGGAGGAGGAGAAGTAGAAGGAGGAGAAGACGAAGTAGGAGATGGACCACTATCCACCGCGCTCGCATCCATGTCTGTTGTGCGAGTGTCTGAGACTCAGTTTTTATAGCGTTTCCGAATGGTGGCGACGGGAATCCAGCTGTTAAATTCATCCGAATAGCCTAACCATTTGACCAGCACTTGTCTACCACGACGACGTAACACTTTCTCGATTTTATACACGCCTGTGTCATGTACTTTTTGCAGTTCTGGTTCGTAAAATGTTCCTTTGATCAGCTCACCGCGGTCATCACGAATGGTGTAGACATAAGGGTGTGTCTTGAGTCGTCGGTGAATGGTGAAGAGCTCCTGTGTCCATTTGGGTACGTATCCCTTTTGAAAGGCTCGTCGCGCTTGAGCGAGACGCACACGGTCGCCGATCGAAAACTTGGGTTGCGGACGTGGTGTTTGAAAGGCTCGTTCCATAGCTTTCCCATACAGCGCCATATACACTTGATCTTGGTTGTGTGGTCCCACCAGACGTGGTTGGGTGCGAATGGAGCGATGATAAGTAGCATTGTAACTATCCACCAGAGCTTGGAGCACATCGATGTAGCGCTTTGTGTTGTGATGGGTGAAATAACGGTACATACGCCCTTTCAATGTACGTTGAAATCGTTCCACAACAGCGGCTTTGGTGTCCTCGTTTTGGCTGGTGTAAAAGTGAATATGATGTCTTTGCAGCAACTGCCGCTGTTGTGGAACGATTTCAACGTACATTGAAAGGGCGTATGTACCGTTATTTCACCCATCACAACACAAAGCGCTACATCGATGTGCTCCAAGCTCTGGTGGATAGTTACAATGCTACTTATCATCGCTCCATTCGCACCCAACCACGTCTGGTGGGACCACACAACCAAGATCAAGTGTATATGGCGCTGTATGGGAAAGCTATGGAACGAGCCTTTCAAACACCACGTCCGCAACCCAAGTTTTCGATCGGCGACCGTGTGCGTCTCGCTCAAGCGCGACGAGCCTTTCAAAAGGGATACGTACCCAAATGGACACAGGAGCTCTTCACCATTCACCGACGACTCAAGACACACCCTTATGTCTACACCATTCGTGATGACCGCGGTGAGCTGATCAAAGGAACATTTTACGAACCAGAACTGCAAAAAGTACATGACACAGGCGTGTATAAAATCGAGAAAGTGTTACGTCGTCGTGGTAGACAAGTGCTGGTCAAATGGTTAGGCTATTCGGATGAATTTAACAGCTGGATTCCCGTCGCCACCATTCGGAAACGCTATAAAAACTGAGTCTCAGACACTCGCACAACAGACATGGATGCGAGCGCGGTGGATAGTGGTCCATCTCCTACTTCGTCTTCTCCTCCTTCTACTTCTCCTCCTCCTACAGTATCGGATCAATGTCGATTGGAGCCACATCCCAGGAAAAATCATGTCGTCTTTTTCGCACAAGTCTTTGCTGCCGTGACGGTCATCATTGCTGCCATCTATAACCTTTCCACCAGTGATCACAACACCACTCTTTGGACATCACTCCTGTCTGCCAACATCGGTTACCTACTACCCAACCCATCCCTCAAACCGGTCACAGTGGGAACAACAGCAGCAGCAGCAGCAGCAGGATGGCGGGCGCGACGGTCCCCTACGCACCCTCGAGTTTCTATCTAACTCTTCCCAGCAATGCCTCTATGGCGTTGTACCCCAACAACACGTTATCTTCCTACACGACCAAGCTGGACCCACCCATAGATCTACGCGGTCACTATGAAGTGGGTTTGGTGGACATTGTTTTTCCACGGAGCTGGCTCAACATCAAACCCGCTGCTATGTGGTTGAATATTCGTAAAAGGGAGAGCGCTAATCAGCCAGTCTTTATCGAACATACGGTGCGACTACCTGCAGGCCATTACGACAGCGTAGCGCATTTGATCACGATGATCAATCATGAAATCCCGAAGACCTTCAAAACAGATCAAGCACCGCCCATCCCTAACATTCCCAAAGTGCAATGGCAAGACATGTTTTACTACAAAAAAGAGCTGGGAAAAGTCATCCTGACGCTAGGTCCAGGGATCATGCTCATCATGTCTCCCGACTTGACACAACTGTTGGGCTTTAAAGCGAGACATCATAGCGGTGAAAAACATGTGTTTGCTGAACATGTGGCCAACGTCAACCAAGCGGTGGGATGTCTGTACGTTTACCTCAGTATTATTGAAGACCGCATTGTGGGAGACACACGCGCCCCTTTGTTGAGGATGGTACCGTTAACTGGGTATCGTGGAGAAGTGGCCTTTCACAGTTTTCACAACGTTCAGTTTATCCCGATCAAGTTCAACAGCTTTGACCACATCGAAGTGAATATAAGAAACGGTAAGGGCGAACTTATTCCATTTGAACAGGGAGAAGTCATTCTGACACTTCAACTGCGGCGGCGTATTCCCTGACAACAATAACAACAATGCGTCATCCTTTCGTCGATCTTCCAGCGCGGGTGTACAATGACTATTATGCTTCGCAAATAGGGCACGGTCTACCATTCTTTGCCGGTGGCCGCTATCAGCGAGGCCATGGGCTAGGCTCTTTGTTTGGCAAGGCGCTGCGTGGGTTCATTGTCCCCTCGATCGGGCGGGTATTAAAAAGCGAAGTACCAAAACGCCTGCTTAGTTTCGGCTCGGATGTGTTGCAAGACGTTACAAAAGGGCGCGGTGTAAAAGAGGCTGTGAAAAGCCGAGGTTTACAACAACTGAAAGAACTCGGGAAAGGATTGGTGGTGGGTGCCGTACGAAAACGTCCATCATCATCATCGTCCGCAGGGCCACCAGGCGTGCGTGCATCAACAGCAGCAGGGAAGCGACGTCGCACCAAAACAAAACGTCGTCAGAAGCGTGACATTTTCGGTTAGACAGCATGACGGAGCTCATTCACAAACAGTCTGGACCATGTGTCAAATCAGAACTCGATCTGTTCCGCGTACCTCCGACACAGACAGCCATTGAAGATTCACAACACATCGAACATCGACCTCTTTCCACCGTCACGGATACCGGGCCTGTCGAGTTCTTTGTGTCCTCCAGTGACGTGGAATACATCGACCCTAGTGACACCTACTTGTATGTCAAACTCCGCGTGCTGAATGGTGATGGTACAAACCTAGCAAATGATCCACCAGTGGGACCGGAAAATTTACTCTTACATACTTTGTGGAGTCAGATTGATCTGTCTTTGAATGAAACAATCATCACCAACTCGAACAATACATACAGCTACCGAGCCTATCTGGAAACGCTGCTGTCCTATGGAACAGATGCCAAAAACACGCACCTACAGGCCGCCATGTGGTACAAGGACAGGGCAGGACAGATGGAGGCTGCCCCTGCGGACAATCACGGGCTGAGAGATAGACGACGTCTGATTAACCAAAGCCGATCTGTAGAGCTCATGGGACGTCTTCACCTCGACTTTTTTCAACAAGAAAAACTGTTGGTCAACGGCGTCAGCATGAAACTACGTCTGGTGCGCAGTAGAGATGCCTTCAGCTTACATTCTCTGCAAGGGGGAGCAGACTTCAAAATCAACATTGAAGACATCAGTTTATTTGTACGCAAAGTCAAGATCAACCCCAGCATTCAGATGGCTCATCTACAGACACTACAACACGCCAACATCAAGTACCCCTTGAAACGTGTCGTGACTAAAGTGTTTGCCGTACCACAGGGAGCGCTACAGATCAATAAAGAAAATTTGTTCTTGGGTCAGCTACCGACGCGACTTGTCATCGGACTCACAGTCAATCATGCCTTCCACGGCAGTTACGAACACAACCCCTTCAACTTTCAGCATTTCAACATGAACTACATCTGTCTGAATGTGGGAGGGCGCAGCATTCCGGCCAAACCGCTCACGCCCAACTTTGGGTTGAACCTGTACGCCCGGTCTTACTTGGCGCTGTGTGAAGGAGTGGGCAAAGCTTTGACAGATGAGGGAAACAATATTTCCTACGCAGACTTTGGAGGAGGATTCACCTTGTTCGCCTTTGACTTGACAGCTGACCAGTCAGGTGATGCCGAGCACGCCCAGCTGATAAAGCAGGGTACCATGCGACTAGAAATTCATTTCGCGCAGGCTCTGGCAGACACCATCAACATCGTCGCTCACGCAGAATTTCAGAATTTACTGGAAGTGGACAAACACCGTAACATTCTGGTAGATTTCACCAACTGAAAATGGATACCAACCAGCTACGGACCCTACTACGGTGGGACCCTTACACACAACCAGTGGTGAGAGATGTGTGCGCGTCCGACCAGCTCCCTACACGTCTACCGCAGCGACGTGAAGGGGACGGCCCTGTGGCGTTTGTTGTCAATCTCGATCCATCACATTTACCCGGGTCTCACTGGGTGGCTATGTATTTAGATCCTGATAGACGGATGGGTGAATACTTTGACAGTTACGGACAGCCACCCATCCCAGCGTGCCAAAAACTGTTAGACGGGTGTTCCCGTTATGTATATAGTGATGTACCATTACAGGAGGATACAATGGTGTGTGGACAGTATTGTGTGGTGTATTTAATGCTGCGTTGTCGAGGTACGCCATATTCGAACATTTTACAGCGTTTAAATTCTCCTTGGAATGATCCGTTTGTACATAGTGTCGTCAGACAATATTTTCCCAATTTACCATTTCAGTCATCATAGTCTCTGTGTGTGTGTGTGTGTGTGTGTGTGTGTGTGTGTGTGTGTGCAAATCATGAGGTTTTTGTTCCATTATTACCGCTTCTTCCTTGTTTTATTTCGATAATGATGTCTTGTGGTTCTATGAAAAAAAAAATAAATAAAATGTATATAGTGTACATAATTCACATGACTGGTCTCTATTTATCCGTGTGTGTGTGTGTGTGTGTGTGTGTGTGTGTACAACAACAACAACAACAACAAAAAACAAACCTTTTTGTCTCTGTCTTTTATTTCACCTACTACACCTCACTGTCATGGATATGTCACATACACTTTTTAACCAAACAACCACTCGGGAGAAGACTCAGTCACTGTCCCAGCCTCATCCATCACCCACCGATACTCCATCCATGGCTCAGCCACGTCCATTCCACTACAGTCACGCAGCCTTTTCATACCACCACTATCATCTCTCAATATCTGACGACACCCCAGTGTCTCGTGTGCTCGTCCCAAAGTCAAAATAGTCACTTGTTCCGACGGTGGTAAAATCAAGGCCATTGTTTCTCCACCAAGCGCTGTCTGCGCTCCATTCAATACCTCCATACATCTCCCATACGGTGCAAACGATTGCACATCACCGCATAAATCAGCCGCATCACACACTTCCAGTGGAAAACATTCACCGCTAAACAACATCTGCACTGGACGCTGAGCACGCCGGTCACGTAACGAATACTGACCATTCCAAATCATCACCGGTAAGCTACTCGTACCATCAACATCCATCCATGAGCGTGGTTTCTTCCATGTTCCCGCAGTCCTCCCCCACAAACAAACATTCTTCGCCACATACGTTCCACATACGCTCGCCATGACGACCACGACAACACTACCATTCAAACACAGAGACACATTCACAAAACCCCATTTCCTCTTTCACACACACACACACACACACACACACACACCCCGCGACCTTTTCACTCTCCTTCCCATTGTCCCCTTCTCTCCTCTTCTTTTTTTAGCCTTGACGTCAGCACTCTCCATTCACCCCCCTTTCCCTCCCTCCACGCTTTCACCAACCGATCATTGTCCCCCACCACCCCATTCAACCCCAGCCAGGACATTCACCCCTTCCCAACCATTCTCTTTTCACACTAACCCTTTCTTTCAATACCCATTGTTTCAACTTTCTCCACCACAATACCCTACCCCCTCTCCTCCAATACCACCATTCAACCCCAGCCAGGACATTCACCCCACCCCATTGTCTCCCCAACACAATAACCCCCTCTTCACTCCCTAACAATACCCATTGTTTCAACCTTCACAACACAATACCCCTTTGTTCCTATACCACCATTCAACCCTACACACCACCCCACTTCCGGTGACCCACTTCCGGTGACCCACTTCCGGTGACCTACTTCCGGTGACCTACTTCCGGTCACGTGATGTGACGTCATTTTGGATATCGAAAGGCGTACCATACACTACTGACATGTAGTACATGCATGGAAGGGTTAGATCAAGGAAAGTTATAGTAGAAGTCGCAAGAAGTTACGAAAATGGTCGCAGCATTTGGCACACAGCCTTACAGCTTTGTAAGCGGCTGTTTTTCCCCCTCAACACCCATTTCGAACATAGAGACTTTGATATTACAGGCAAGGACGGTACAAAAAGGAAACTAAAAGGAAAAAAAAGAGAAAAAAAAACACGGCTCCGTTAGAAGACTGCTCCTATATCTTTGATGTTACATCAATGTTTCACAAGTGTTAATTTCTCGTCAATATTCCACGCAGTTACTCAAAAGAAAGGAAATTAAAGGGGGAAAAAAACAACTGATTCTGTTCCTCTACCTTTGATGTAATATCAGTGTTTCACAGTGCACATCTCGTTAAATGTCCCCCGCTGTCTATTTTCGTGGTAACGCTTCATTAACCAACACTGATACGCAGTTGTTTGATACGATGTCTATCAGTAATTGTAAATATGAAATTTGCGGCTGCGTTTTACGTCATCGTCACTTCATCAATTTGATTTTGTCCGGGTTGAAAACACTTCGTTTTTGAGCGCCCCTGGCGCGATAGCGCGTACAAAGCGGCATCTATGGCGTAGCTGCGGCCTCAGTCTACGCAGAAACCATTTAAGCTAAAAATACGCCGGTACTCAAGCAGAGGATGCACTGCACTGCGCTTTCCTGTTTCCAGTTTATTGTTGACGGGGTCGTAACCTGAGGTCTGAGGTGTCAGTGGGACGATGCTACCCACCTACACTTTCCTTCCTGTGAAATGAGTTCCCATTTTTGCTTACACGACCAATGATGGTTTCAGTTTCGTTTCTATGTGTTGGTAGACTGAAATAGTATACTGGAGCTTGTAGAGTCGTTTTCCGCTAATACTCGCTGTGGGGGTGTAACAAACGTACGTACGCTAACGCGCGCGCGCGCACACACACTGACACACACACTGCACACACGCGCGCGCGCGCACACAGACAGACAGACAGACAGACAGACAGACAGACAGACAGACAGACACACACACACACACACACACACACACACACACACACACACACACACACACACACACACACACACATACACACACACACCATATCCGTTTGACTTGTTAGGCTGCTTTCCGTTCATTGTTGTTGTGTGGGTGTCTTGCGCGTGTCGTCTTCCGCTCATACTCGTTGTGGGGGTGTAACCCACGCACGCACGCACGCACGCACGCACACACACACACACACACACACACACACACACACACACACACACACACACACACACACACACACACACACACACACACGTACTGCACTCAACGCCCCCCGTCAGTCACAGCACAGATCCTCAAAACACAAAGCAGCCCCCAACACCCAGGTATGAGTTTAATAACTGAAATATTTGTATTTATAGAGTTGCCTAGGGCATACACCTCCCTACTCTTTCACGGCCTTGGATTTCTGTCACGTCTTCTCTTCAACTCCTTTGCAAGGCGCTGCATTCCGGCTTGACACCTGTAATTGTACGAAGGAGCGTGTTTGGCATAGCTGCGTCGCGGCATTCTGTAGCCGTGTCGTCAAACAACATGATCTTGCCTTTTATCGGACGTCGCCGAGGCTTCGCCGAGTAGTAAAAAAAACTGAAGGCTAGATGACCCGATAAGCTGTCAGCCAGTTCAGAGGGATTATGACGATAAAACTGACTAGTGGCACCTGGGATACTTTTTCACGCCTCTATTTCACTGTGTATTTAGGATACCTTTCACCGTCACTGTGACATGGGTGTGGAATGGATATTAACAGGACTCTCTCTCTCTCTCTCCTCTCTCTCTCACACACACACACACACACACACACACACACACACACACACACACACACACACACACACACACACACACACGAACGCACGCACGCACACACACACACACACACACACACACACACACACCCGCCCCCCCCCCCCCCCCACACACACACAGAGTCTTACTAAGATTTCCACCGTAACATTATCAAGGAAGTGCATACCCTTTGAATTGGTTTAGGATTGGTTTTTCTCTGAGTCATGTACCCGTTACACAGTGAGAAAAAAAAACTGAATGAAAAAAACAGGGTGTGTTTGAATCATATTCTGCTGCGTCGTTTGAAGGGCAGGGCACTGGGTTTGTTCACAGCAGGAACATTTGCGCTCAGTCCGGTCAGGCCCTATTAAGTGGTGAAATAACGCTGTTTTATGGTTCATTTTCAAGTACATAGTCTAACTCACGCTACCGAGTAACCAGAGTATACAGACCCGTTTTACTTCCTCTGAGTCATTTCATATGTGGCCACTGACACTGTTTGACAGTTTGTCCGCTTTCTGAACAGTTGGTGAGGGCACTGGTGCAGAACCCCAAACTTTAAAAAAAAAAAAAAATATTGAACTTCTTTTTCCACACACACCAACTCATGGTTGTAGATAGGACATAGAGTAGAGTACATATATGTATGTGTACATACAGCAACTTATACAGTATACTGTGACATCATAGATATACATATCCATAAATATACCTAATATACATATATATGCTTTCGTACACATACATATATGCCCACAATCTGGCACATCCATGATTTTACTCATATATCTGTATGTAAGAAGCATTTTTATGTGGAGAGAGGAGAGAGAGAGGGCGCGTGTGTGGTTGACATGTGTCTGTACTGGTATGTTGCAGAATATATATATATTCAAACACAACCCCAAACTTACTTGGTAGGAACGTGCAAGCTGTGGCACTGTTCCCTATTACGCACAGGTGTGCGTATTTGTGCGCACAAAACTCTTAAATTGACGCACAAATTTGAGAACAGCGCGTAACAGGGGACCGGACGCACGTTTTAGGTCTCTGATAATGCGCTATTTGATAAGCGTGCGGGTTCTTCGCCTTGCCGAATCGCTATGGCTGACACGCTGCAATCAGTTCACATACATCTCTCCTACTTGAATGCTTTTGTAAACAACAACAACAAATAGTTTTGACTTTCAGACTGTTTGTACCAAAGACCGCGGCCCCCTTAAATTTTACAAAGGGTCCCTCAAAAATATGGGTAGGGGGGCCCAAGGACCCTTTGTATATAATATATTTTCGAATCACAGGGAACACTGAGTAGGCAATGAACCAGCACCTGAAACGGGCTTCTCGTCTGTCAGATCGGCCTAGATTATGTTCATGTCATTTGCATGTTTGATAGACACGACTTTGGCACGTACGCAAGGAAAAGCAGCCCAGATTCAAACACACTGTCAAGTCTTTTATTATGGCAACTCATGTGGGGTTTCACACATGTATGGGCATACAGATCATATTCCATGTACCCTTTTAACTGTATTCAACCCTGGGGATTATACCATGTACGATACCCTTTTCAACGGCAACACAGGTTGGTATTCCTGTTATTTGAGATATATCTCACAGTGGTGACGTGGTAATGCCGAGAGAATAAAGACCGAGATTTCACCGAGTGTTTCTAAAGTTATAGGAGTCGATTCAGGGAAAAGGTCAGTCACGCGGAACGTGTGAGTCCATAGCTCAAGGCGAATGAACTGCTTCTGAAATGAAAATATCAACACAGCGGGGTGGCTAGACGTTGGAGTACCGGTACTATGTCCACCCCGTATTGTGTGACTGACCCCCTTGTGTAGTATTGGGCGACGTATTCTGACCTCAGCACTGGGCACAGCTTTTGTTGGGAATCGGGTGACCAAGAAATGAAGCCGATTTTCCTAAAGCGGATCGGTCTGAAAGTTACCATCTCTCTCTCTCTCTCTCTCTCTCTCTCTCTCTCTCTCTACTTGCACAGCCGTGGCAACACCAAGAAAACGCTGTTTTTGTACCCTTGAAATGCACTTTCAAAAATTCATTCATTCATTCATTCATTCATTCATTCATTTTTTCATTCATTCATTTTCCCTCTCTCCTCTTCCTCCGCTCTCCTTCTCTCATCCAAACACACTTGATTCTAAACTTTGTCGATGTCATCTTACGTACGCGTGTGTGTGTGTGTGTGTGTGTGTGTGTGTGTGTGTGTGTGTGTGTGTGTGTGTGTGTGTGTGTGTGTGTGTGTGTGTGTTTGCGGGTGGATGGTTCGGTGGGTGGATGGGTTGTCATTTCCTCACAGTCATACCCGAAGCCATGGGCAACACAAAAGTAATTCTTAAGGTAAAGACGGGATAACAAACCCCGTGACACAAAATATCAACAATAACATGACCTCACCGACAAAAAAGCCACACCCCCGACAAAGCAACAAAGGTGGTTTTTGGCTACAGGAAAAGCTTTGTCACCAGATAGTCGCTTAATCACACCTTACCGCGGATATATTTTTTGCCAAACTTCCTCACCTTTGGGTGCGTGGGCAGGGTCCCTGCTAACAATGTCACCAACTGGTTTGCTAGGAGACAGTCGGTTAGGGGCATAGCGTAAAGATCTTCCTTGGCTTCATCTTCGTAGAGAGTTACACAAAGCCAAAAATGTGGGTTTTCAAAAAAGGGGAAAAGGGAACCCACGTCTACCGTGTGCACGGAAGATATCGCGAGGGGGGTTTATGGGAGGAGGACAAAAACACAGCGTCTCGATACTTGCATAGTTCTGTTAAAGTGCTTGCTCGCCACCTGCGTACAGCCTACGTTTTTATTTTTATTTTTTATTTTTTTTTATTATTCTAATAGATAGGGGAGATTGTTGTCTCCAACGAACAACCCTTTCCCCGATGGTGTGTGTGTGTGTGTGTGTGTGTGTGTGTGTGTGTGTGTGTGTGTGTGTGTGTGTGTGTGTGACACTAGTACCTTGCCACGAGGGCAGCCACGCCATGGCTTTCTGTGAACAGAGACTGGAAGTTGTTATACTGAGTTTAACCATGCCTGATGTTAATACCCCCCTCCCCCTTTTCAAAAACAAAAAAACAACAACAACAAAAACAGTACCCTATGTAACAACAACGTATTGCTTCATCCTCACAGTTCTGTCCATATCTCACATCACCAAAACCTTTTTGTGTGTGTGTTGTG
>JACVVK020000210.1:202500-222500 GCA_018292915.2 Batillaria attramentaria | reverse complement strand
GTTTGGCTCAGTTTGCACTGGGCCGAGTAGACTTGTCAACCTGTCATCTCGGCCCAGTGCAAACTCGGCCAACTCCAATTCCAATTGTCATCTCTGCCGAATTTGCACTGGGCCGAGATGACATGTTTTGAAAGTCTACTCGGCCCATTACTCCTACCCTACTATACATTGCTATCATTACCCTTCCTACTTGATGACGTCAGAGAGATTTTGGGGGCTATTTTTCACACGACTATACTACTTGCGAGACTTTCTTCACTATCACTGGTTGCCAGTCAACCTCCCTCGAAACCTTCAAAACAAATCTAAAAGCCTACCAGTTTTCATCTCAAAGCACCGTCTAACCTGCCTCCGTCTTTCTCCATCTCCTGATTAAGTACCATACATGCAGTTGCCCTGGCCCTGAACCTTCACTTTTATCTGTACCTTTACCTGTACTCTTAGCGCGTAGAACTGCCTTATAATTAGATTACAGCGCTATATAAATAAATTATAAATATTATAAATAAATTATTATTATTATTATTATCAGAGACTTTCTTCAATGTCAACAACAGAGACCACAATAGCGTTGAAGCTTCTAAGCTGGACTTTCTTCTAACTTTCACGTCGCAGCTATGGTTTCAAGCCTTGAAGGGGTGAGCGGTGGTCTAATAGTTTAGCGCGTCGGATTTAGCCCCTGCGCTACTGAACGGCCGTCAGCCCGAATTTCCCGAAAGGGACAATAAAGAAGTAAAAAAATAAAAAATTGAAGAGTGGAAGTGGATGACCTTGACCACTTAAGAGGACTGGTTTGAACTCTTACATGTATATATTTGAACTGAGGCAAAGACGCACCACTCGTAGTGATAATTTATAGTGCGAGATAGATTTAGGCCTCGTTATTCTTATGTTATCTCTGACAGCCGTAGCCGGCATGCAAGGATCGGCACAGAGAGCTTGAGATCCATTAAATGAACGAGGAAGCAACGAGGGCAGGAAATAGTCCGACGGCGCCATTCCATTGATCTTTCGTGCCTCGACTTAGGTCATTTGATTGTGGTGCGTGCTGTCTGCACGAGGAGGTTTTCCCCAAGCGGGGCCATGGATATCCTCCCCATTTTTCACTACACCCCCCCCCCCCTCCACGCTGTCAGAGATGAGTTATGGTTGTGTCGAAGGGGGAAAGTGCTTTTGTCATTGAACGTCATTGTTGTCCGATGGCCTGTCTGTCTGTCTGTCAGTTTGTCTTTGACAGTCATTGTCGTCCAGATGTCTATCTGTCTGTTTCCGGTATTGAGCCACTGCCGCTCACTAGTCTGTCTGCATTTTGCCTTTAAAGTTACTGCTGTTTAATAGACGACTCCACCCGGCAAGACTCGTGGCCAGAGCCCCGCCCTTTTACTGTCCCAGTACGTCTATGACGTCACTGTGTGGGAAAGGGATTATTTCAAGATAAGAGACATTGACCTAACAGTATTTTTCCTCAAATGACTTAAATGGACTTACTGCACAATTTCGTGTTCCATGCAGTCATATCAAACTACACGTTCTTCCCTCGTTGTAGTGTGCAAGACCATGCCACGTATTGTGCTCATTATGCCGCGGGACGCGATTGGTTGAATTCTGAGGGTTCGACCCTTTCGATTGACAGGAGTGGAGTTGTCAATTGTCTGTCTGCTTTTGTTGTTTAAATCATTGGTCTCTGACTGTCTGCTTTTTTTCCATCGAAAGCCACTGTCATCCAGTTGTTTGTCTGTCTGTACGGAAGTCAGTCATTGCCATCTTCTTGTCTGTCTGTTTGTAAGAATATGTATAATTTTCTTTGTCTTCGCTGTGTCTGTTCAGTAACCACTCAACATTATCTTAGTTGTGCATTGTACTTCTAACCTGTACGTGGATGTGTGCGAAAATCTGACCGTTGAAGTTTGGCGGACGTGACCTGGAGAAGGCCTAAAACGAAAAATCTAAATCTCGTCAGTAACAAATTTGAGCAAATGTAAGATTTATTTAATCTATATACAAATGAACAGTGTCTGGCTGTCTTAGAGTTCTCACATCGCGATCAGAATTGGTGGGCGTACTGTGGGGAGACCAGTAAACACAATTTAAAGTTCTCACATCGCGATCGTAATTGGTGGGTGTACTCTGCTGCCACCAATGTCACACGCCGTCACTAGGTTGGCGGCGTGGAGGAGCGATGGCCAAGGGAGTCTTCGACGACCACAACACGACAATAAACAGATAAAATAAGAACACAGGACAATAGAAAGGAGGGTGGGTGTTTGGGGGTTTAACGTCCTTTTCCACCACATAGGGTGATATCAAAGACGGGGCAACGATGAAAAAGCCAGCACAAATATTTGGCCTCAGCCGGGATCGAACTCACGACCCGAGCATTAGAAGTCCAACGCTCTACCATTCGACCACCCCGGCTCTCCCAATAGATAAGGAACAAGGAATTTAATAAAGAAATACAGACTAGAAACAATCCAACAACAGCACACACTACTGACAAGGACAAAACCCTAACCTTATATTAGATAGAAGAGAGAAAGAGAAGAAAAGGAACAGAAATACATGTGGTTACTTAGAAAGAAAAGGTATACCCGATAGGTCCTGCCCGCCAGTCGCCGCCGAGTCCCAAGTTCCAAACCCGCACTGACGAAATCTACTCACCCTTCAACTACGTTAACGCCTGCTACTCACCAACTGGCAGTGGCCACACGTGAAATTTATGAACTTTACTAACACCCGACCTAGAATGCCAAGCGAATAACAGAATACATATGACACACGAGCCACACGCACACCTACACGCACCTTACACACGGAGTTTAACGTCCTTTTCAGCACGTATCGCCAAACCGGGAGACCAGAAAGCACTTACTTCACATATCACATCATCAGCACCGGCGGGCGAAGCCGGGTACATCAGCTAGTTTCTAAATAAATGTATTGAGGTCAGATTTATGGTGGTAAGAAAAATTTAGAAAGAAAAGAGTGCCTTTCTTCCCAGTCTTTTCTTCTTCTTTTTTAATCAAAGTATAATTATGTGCTTTGGCCACACTTTCGAACTGACCGCTTCACCATTTTCTTCACCCAGAGCGCAGGAGACCGAACGTCACGTGCACCAGTCATGGCCAAGGAAGACAAAGACTTGACATGACCATCGGTGACTACATAACACACTAGAGGCAAGATGGACAGGTTCTTGAGACGATGGAAGTGGACAGTGGTCAGTCCTGTCTCCACCAGCAGTGCAGTGTAGGGATAATACAGAGCGCATCTCCAAAAGGCGTGAGTAGAGACAGCTATATCCCGAGGATCCGACATGTGCAGAATCAATGAAATCAATAAATCAATATCTTCCATTTTCTCCCTTCCTTTCTTGCTTTCTCTCTTTGTATGTGTTGGGTGAGGGGTGGGGGAGGGGGTTGGATGGGGGCTGAGGGGTTGGAAGGTGCATTCAGCGTCTATGTGCGTGTAAATTGTTAGAACCGCTTCCGGCTATTCCAAAACACAATTTTTGTCATTTCCTGTGCGAGCTGAGTCAATAGTTGGCAATATCACAAAGAAAACACGTTTTTGTGCACCTTGATTACGTCTCTTGTGCGCGCTAAAGATTACGAGAGAGAGAGAGAGAGAGAGAGAGAGCCAGGAATTAAGAGCACAACTTGAAGGGAGTTTCTTCTTCCGTCTCTCCGGCTTCTTGTATCGCAATTTTTTAAATTTTTTTTAAAACAGTCGTTGCATTTTCTTTATTTGACTGTCAAACCTGGTATGGTTCCGAAAAATACCGCTTGTGTGCTGTTGGTTTTATACAGGGAGGGGGTGAAAGTTCCAAAACTTGCTTTTCTCACCAGACGTTTACCGTTGGTTACTGTGCTCCTCCCAAAGAGCACCATCTAACATAAAAACCAAAGATCCTTTTGTAGTTGTTTTTTTTTTCCTTCATAGTGATACCGTGCAGCGACACTGACAAGACAAATCAACATTGCGTCTAACGATCATGTAGTTGTGTTCAGAGCTATGCAGTCGGCGACAAAAGACAAATCAACATTGCTAATTCATTTGCAACAATCAAGTATCCATTTGGTTTTACTGTACACAGAAGAAAACAGTCGGGCTGAAGAGTGGGACAAACAATTCAGAGACAAATTAACATTGCTAACGTTTTGCTCCAGTGAAGTATCACAATATAGCTAACGCATTTGCAGTGTTCACAATATTTCATATGTTCATTGAAGGACCGATTTAGTTTCACTCTGCACAACACAATCAGTCGGACAGAAAAGCACGATAAACAAGGTAAAGACAAATTAACATCGCTAACCTCCATGCTGGAATGAACTCTAAAGTATCCAGATGTATTTTTACTCTGCACTGTAAAAGTACATCTAATTCGGTCATCTGTCGCAAGTGGCACGCTACAGCAGTAATCAACATGTTTACTGGCTGTCGTATTGAAACCGAAACTGGCTTGATCATTGGTTACAGAACCAGTTGCGTTGGCGGTGCAGAAATGGAGGATGCAAAATGAAGCTGTCACGCCGTAATGAAGCCTAAAGTTTGACAGCTGAGTCAATAAGACGAATTGTCTTTCTGTTCTTATTTCGTGAAAAACATAAAATAAAGAGCAAGACACCATCATTGCATTTTGTTGTTGTATGGTTTCTGCCGCGGGCAAAAAAAAAAAGCAGAAAGAAAAAGATCGTGACAGATACATTATAGACGATTAAAAAAAAAGAGTAGCGTTGTTAAAAAGGCAACACGACACCCGCTGATGTCAATATTTTGGCTTTGTTTTAGCCTTCTTCCCGACCATTGCTAAAATGTAAGCTCGATGCCACATTCATTTCTCCGGTCCGATAAGAACAGTGTGAACAGTGTAGGGAGGTTCTGTATCACACACACACACACACACACACACACACACACACACACACACACACACACACACACACACACACACACACACAAACGTGCGCTCGCGCGCGCAAAAGAGTATTTATCTTTGTATATATGGGTTCCATCTACATGGAGGGGGGAGTTGGGGGAGGGGGGGTGGGAAGAGCCATAGGGTCAACTGAGTGGAATACCTCACAAAATTAAGATCAAGTTTTTTTTGTTTTTTTGTTTTTTCATGTTTGAACCACATTTAAATGCACGGCTGTCAATGTTTTTGGTTGTTTTCTTTTGCAGGCGGAGTTACAAGCTTGTGTTTCTTCTTCTTCTTCTTCTTTACCATCTCCTTCTTGTTCTTTGGAGCTTCCTGGTTCTGTAATCAACCGAGAGAGACAGAGGATCGAAGGAGGACAGTTCCAGACTGCCGGCTGTCGACATGTGTAATTCTCAACACTGATTAAATTGAGCGCAGGACCAGTTTGGGGAATAGTAAAAACGAGGTCATCGCAATTACATGTAGTTTCGTAGGAAATGGAAAGGGCCGCCAAACCCCAGTCGACAACACTTTGCCTATGTCATGATAACCTCTAATATTGTTCGGTCCCCCGTCCCGACGTTATGGGCGGTAACTGTAATGTGACCAGTGACAGTGAAACCTGTTTTAACGCCGTTCACGCCGTAAAAGCCGAGCTGTACAGATTCAGCACAGGCGGTGCCAAGCTCATAGTGCTTGACTGTGGACGTCAGTTTGGTCTCGGCTAAAATCAGAGATCTTTGAACTGAAGCACAAGTCCAGAACTGAAAAGAATCGACTCTGACAGAGCTTTGCAACTGGTGTATGTACCACAAAGTGTAACTGAAATTACACCCTTAATCTGATTCCGTGTGCGACCACACTGACAAGTGACCATCACCGCTGCGTCCGCTACCACATCCACCACCACCACCACCACCAACACCACCACCACCAAGAACCATCACCACCACCACAAACAACAACTACAACACAACAGTGAAGACAAGACATTCCATACTGCATGTTTACTAGGGTAAAGTTTGATGTGTTCTTTTCTCCTTTCCTTTCTTCTTCCTGCTCCTTTTTTTATGTCTTTACATTGCAATCCATTTTCTCACGCAAATTTCTACGCCATGCTTTTGTGTAAACTGGTTCACTGAGATGAGCACGTACATAAGCTTTTACTTGTGCTCTCTCTCTCTCTCTCTTACAATGCAATGCTATTTACTGTTTGACGGCGATCCTTCAATGAATAAAAAATGTTTAGATCAACAAAACATTGCCAACCAAGAAGGTGTGGCGGGTCAGAAACGGATCATAGGACTTTCACAGAAATGCCATTCGAGCTTGTCCCGAAAGTTACGTGTAGTGCCCTGGGGCTGGTTTGACATGATAGCGGCACACGGTACCCGGTGCTGAACTATTCTGGTGCAAAACCGGATGTCGTTGGGGATTTCTAAGACAATGAATTGCGTCACCACTGACCGAGTAGTAAACCGAGAGAGAAGGATGGGAGCTTTTCCGCCGTCTGCCGGCTCTAATTCTGGTCTGACCTTTCACCCCTATCGCTTGAGGCACCGGATGCTCGCTCGCTGGATCGTTCACTAGCCGCAGCGTCTGATTGCGTCACTCATTAGCGAAGCCGTCCTATAAAAACCAGAGCAGGGAGGGACCAGTGCCAAAAAGCTTTCAACGATTACAGTTTTGATCGTGTGAATATCGTGTGCAGAATTTCGACGAGTTTGTGAATCAGTGAAATCGGCGACACTCACTACGCTTTGTCAGCAGTCACAGTTTTCTTCCGTGGAGGTCTGTCGATTTTTAACGAAAACGCGTGTATGTGCATGCAGTCTGCAGCCGAGTTTTATTTTGCGGAGGAAACGTCAGTAATAACTGGCTTGCCTTCCAGTAGCATATCATAGTCACTGCGAGAATATATAGAATATAAGGGTGGTCAGTTTGTGTCCGAACGATTGGCATTCAATGATTCATACTTTGTCAAGGCAGAGACATGTTATGTATGTCTCTGGTCAAGGCCGTACTGTGGAACTGGAGGTCAGTGCAGCTTTGAAGCTAGCAAAACCACTCGTTAGTGAACTTCCGAGATTGCGTACAACACTTATCATCTTCCACACTGGACAAAGGCTTTGGGGTCAGTCGGTTTGGACACTATCGCTGCCGGTTCGGCCGGTTCTGACCGTGCTGAAGTGTTGCTTGGACAACTGAACTAGCCACCGCAGTCGCTTGCTATCATACCGTATACCGGCGTATTTCAGTTATAAGTTATAAGGTTTATATATTTGAAACTGAGGGGAAAAAATCAAAATTCTTTTTATTTTTTCAGGAAATCGCCAGAATTTTTCCAGTCAACTCAACACCAAGGAAATCCGGGAAACCATTTGCCTGTCGAGAAAGAAGGAAACTTCTTTGATTTTAGAAAGAAAAAAGTTTCTACCGCTTCAACAGAAAACAGGACAAAAGGGTCCCGAACTCTCCAAGAGGAGTAAGGAAAACTTCTATCGACATTCTGGAGTATCACAGAGGCACGCGCCGGTCTGAAGTAGCAGACGACCGGACCCAGCTTGTTGAAGAGAGTTAGGAAGTGGTGCGGCTTGTTGTAGTGGTTGTAATTCCGCCAAGTGGTTCCTGCCAAACGTGGGAGTAGCTTCAAGCCAGAGAGAGAGGGCAGAAAAGAGAGAGGGAGGGGTGGCTGAAGATTTGCGGGCGAACTTTCCGCTGCCAGACACAACAGATCGGGCCCACCAGCTACCACACAGGCAAAACTGTACCACGCTACGTCAGGAAACTGTGCCGCGCGCGTGAGGGCGTGCATGCGTGCGTGTGTGTGTCAGCGTGTGTCGGTCGGCGCGTGCTAAACCAGAACCTACGACAAAAGATAGTGATCGTCTATATATCAGCTGCCGCGTCGGAAGTTGGGGCAATCCGCTCTTTGCGCTAAATGACATTAGATTCTCGAAAAATCACTACTACATCTGAGTTCTCTACGAACCAAGCGACCCGAACTTGAAGTTTCCGCGTCGGTGCTGAGGAAAAAGCAGTGACTGACGACGACGACGACAGCGACGACTCTGGCGATGGCGAGTTGTGGTGGGTGTTCTTGGAGGAGGTCGGCGAGGAGACGACCGATATCAGTATTCACAGTGACGGCCTTGATGATGGCGCTTTCATTTGTTGGGTAAGTACAAATTTGTTATCATTCCGGTAGTGTGTAACAGGATTTGTACGTCTTTCATTTTCATTCAGTTGCTGGCAAGTACAAATTAGCTATCATTCCGGTAGTGTGTAACAGTATTTGCACGTCTTTTCTATTCGTACATCTTTCAATTACCGTATGACTGACTAGTTGTGGGACACTTGGACTGCCCCCCCCCCCCCCTCCTCGAGGGAAGCGCGTCGTTATTTCTAAAGCGCCATCCATTGATAGTATGTCTTAGTTCATCAGTCGTACTCGTAACCTTTTCACACTAGGTCGAACTTGGAACCTTGTAATAAAACTTTTCTGACATTTGTTGAAACTCTCAGTCTCTTCAGTGTCGTGTTTGGTATTATGTTTCTTTAAAACCAGAACTGATAAGATCAAACAGAATCACAAAAGCCAATTGACTTCAGGACTACATCACTACCGCCATTTAGCAAAAGGCCCTAAGTGCTTAAATAATTTACACGACGCTTGGGCTTTTTCGTCAAATGACGGTAGCGACGTGGTTCTGAAGTCTGGTGTTGCGATTCCCGGCTTTTAAACAAAAAAGATATTTTGATGGAAGCCGACATAAAATACGGTAAAAGACTACAGAATTCCAGATGTCTTCGGACAGTGCACGGTTTCTGGCTAAAGGAATTTCGGATCTTCACTCCCACCAAGTCATTTTTTTTTTCTTTCTCTCCTTGTGCTGTCCTGATATGCCGGCCTATTGTTTCAGCGTAAGCTGTGACACATACGCCATACGCTATACGTAAGCTAATCGGATGGCAGACCCATTGTCCTACAGGCGGGGAACTTTTTCCCGACGCAATTTCGGCTTTCGCGGTACACTGTATCTATTTTTCGGATAGAGAGAATGCATTTTCACACGGTGGAAGTGTCCTTTTTTTTTTTTTTTTTTTTAGGAAAGAAGAGTTTTTGTTAATGTCTTTACAAAACAAAGCAGTTTCTCCGTCTTGATCTTGACATCGGAGGAGTCATACAGGAAGAAAGGTGTAAACTGTGCATCCGGGTTTTCATTTTTGATGAATAATTGTCCGTTTCCCTCAGATCACTTCCTCTCTCTCTCTCTCTCTCTCTGCGCTCGGCCGGGTCGTGAGTTCGAATCCTGGCTGAGGCCAAATATTTGTGCAGGCCTTTTTCTCGTTGCCCCGTCTTTGATATCACCTATACATGATGGAAAAAGACGTTCAACTCACAAATACCCCCCCCCCCTCTCTCTCTCTCTCTCTCTCTCTCTCTCTCTCTCTGCGCTCGGCCGGGTCGTGAGTTCGAATCCTGGCTGAGGCCAAATATTTGGCAGTGCAGACCTTTTTCTCGTTGCCCCGTCTTTGATATCACCTATACATGATGGAAAAAGACGTTCAACTCACAAATACCCTCTCTCTCTCTCTCTCTCTCTCTCTCTCTCTCTCTCTCTCTCTCTCTCTCTCTCTCTCTCTGACTGAACTGCTGACAGTCCTTTAAAACAAACAATTCTCATTGTGTCTCTGTTTCGGCCTCCCTCTCTCGGTTCATGTGTGTACGTATTAGGCCACTTTGGAGTTGTCTGTGTGATCCAGCTGATTTTCTGATAGAGCGTTTATGGGAGTTTGTGTGTGTGTGTGTGTGTGTGTGTGTGTGTGTGTGTGTGTGTGTGTGTGTGTGTGTGTGTGTGTGTGTTGTCAGAGCTCGCCGAGCGATGTTTGTGTATTTTCGACGGCTATTAAATTCAAGGTCTACAATTTCAAGAAAAGGCCACGAGTTTTTTTTTTTTTTATCATTTGTGTGTGTGTGTGTGTGTGTGTGTGTGTGTGTGTGTGTGTGTGTGTGTGTGTGTGTGTGTGGGTGGGTGGGTGGGTGGGGGGGGCTAGTGTTCGTTGCTGTTTTGTCACTTTAACCCTTTTTTTTTTTTGCTGAACTGAGTGCGGACCATTAAGTCTGTAATCTATCCTAATACAACAGTCACGCACCTCGAGTACGCGTGTTGTCAGAGTTAACACTAATCAACTGTTGTCGGCCTTTCTCGTCTGCTGCCGTGCCAAACTGTTCTGGACCCATCAGCTAAGTGAAGTGTAGCGTAAAATATGATCCGTGGCATGCAGTGTAACATGAATTGGGCGCACTCCCTGCGAGTGCACTCCTGTAACAGTTGCTTACCTGCTCAGTACAAACACAAACGTGTTAATCCAATTTGGCTTGCCCGGGCTGTATAACATGTTGGTAAATCAAAAGACCCTATGGTCCGGTAATTCAGTCAAGCGATAAGCTAGGTAATAAATTATGTCGAGTAAGCCATGAATAATAGACCGCTAACACAAACAGTTATTGGCAGAATACGGTTAGCGGCAGGCCGCTAAGCTCGCGTCATTTGATGACGTAACATTCACATTGTTATGCGTCATTTTTGCATCACACTGTTTTCTGCACGTGCCCGTCTTCTCATGCAGTGATGTTTGTCAGTGATTCAGTTTGCCAAGTCAGTCAGGTTTTCACAATGCATCCTTATGTTTCATAACAAAACACAGCACAGCCGCGCAGTGTTTTCTTTGTATTATTTACGAATAAGATTGACAGGTGTCAGCAGATGGCGAAAACAAAGAAATTCATAGCGCCGAAGTGAGTGGAGAAATTGACGACAACTGTGGCAGATAGCCTGAACATGCGGAATTGCTAGTTCAGTTTCCTTTCCATCCGGGGAATAACAAGTCTTCGAGAGTCTGCAGACATGGCAGGTGGTGGTTTTTAGCATGGGATATGAGAATCTTTTTCATTGCGAACACGTCGCTGAATCATTCTTTACTATTCTAGAGTCCACCGAGACAGGCTGTTGGTGAAGCGTGAGACTTTGTAATCATCATCATCATCATCGTCGTCGTCGTCGTCCTCATCGTCCCAGAAAAGAACCTGGAGTGGAGTATTTTAGTCACGACATGGGTCGACAGGAGCTGGTAGTCAGCGTCTTAGTCTCGCGATCCGATATGACGTTGTCTGGCTTACGTCAGATACAAATACCCATATATGTGTATGTTTGCGTGTGTGAATGACGTCATTACGCACATGACTTCATGCAGAATTATACGTAGCGTAGCGGATCTAGAGTCTTTGATAATACAACTAAACAGAAGCCGAATATCGATAATATATCAATAACTTTTTAATTTTTTTTTTTTCACGTCGAACATGACACATCAAATGTCTAGCAGATGCAGGTCTAGACTAGATAATTACCACTTCGTACCGCCACCACCGCCACATCAGTCCCTCCTACCTGAATCCCCCCGCCATCAACAAAAACAAGGTCTGAGAACTGCCTTTGGCGGCGGTCGCATGCTTCCAATTTGCATGTTTACTCTGCGCATTCCAGCACGTGCGTCGCGTGCTAACCACTAACGGCACGCATGTGTGTAAATCACATCAGCCTCCACCTGCGTAATGCCCGGAAGTCGAAAAGGGAGGGAAGGGGGGCGCAAAGAGGAGATAATAAGTGGTGGGGGGAAGATATGACAATTTTATTCCACCATGACTTCCGAACGGAATGATTTTTCCACCCATTTACCCGCATGGCGCATGGTGGTTCGGTGCACTTTGTACCAGACGCCGTATGAGATGGGTATTTTTTACCCCTTGCTTTTTCAGTCGGCAGGTTGAACGTATGGAAAAGTAAAAGTATACAGCAAAACTGTGTTCTGTTTTGGGCGAGGAAGGTACATATTATATGATCGGATTTAGTTTACACGGATAGCAGCGAACTGTCGCCTTTGTCGGTTTGATGGTCGGTTTCATCAGTGTATGTCTGTCCATCGTTTGTAAAATGTGGGTGAGTGTTGGTGAGTGATTGGCGCATCGAGTTTTTTTTTCTAGAGAAATGCGCCCTACAAATACCGTTGTTCATTATTATTATTATTATTCGCCACGACTTGATGCAGTAACTGAGATGCGACAGCGAACTTGACATGGGAGATCGTTTGGCGTTGGAGGTCAAGTCTCAAGCAACATTTAGTTTTTTAGTTCTCTGGCCATATTTCATTCGTGGACAACCCGCTGAAGCCGAGTATGAAGTAAACTGTTTTGATAACGTTCACTATAGAGCATTACCACGAGTGACCTATGGCTGTAACGTAGGAGCGTTGCCACGGAAGGATGGAATTCAGTCCTTATTCAAATAGCAATACCATCGGCTGCAAACTGAACATCTCCTTCGAAAGTCAACGAATAGAACAAAAGCAAGAAAAAAGGCTTCTGGCGCAGTATCACTCCAACCGTGACCTAGATACGTATGCTATACGCGGCTAGACTTCAAATGTTTTGGATTGGCACGACTGACTGGTTTAGGTGCATAGAATACACGCATTCGCACTTTCCTCAGCTAAACATTCACATCCGCAGTTACGGCATTTACTGGTATGCCTGTACAAAGTTCTCATGAAGCAACATGACGCCTTTGCACAGATAATGAATGGCAAAGGCAGAAGCGTATACCGCTGTTCTTTAGGAATTTGACAAACAGGAATCCACAAGTGTCTACGAGGCAAAATAAATGACGCTGAACGCGCTCCAAGATGCGGATGGGTGCACCTATTACCCTCTCGACTCCGGCTACAACACGCGGTTAGGTCGTTAGGCAAAAAAAGAAGAAGAAATGCATGTGGTTTCGGTCACGGTTAAGACTTCCGAACAATTAGACCCGATGGTAGGCATCGCATGTGTGTGTGTGTGTGTGTGTGTGTGTGTGTGTGTGTGTGTGTGTGTGTGTGGCGATAATGCAGACAGTGGAGAAGACTGAAGGAAGGTAATGTTTTCCGTTGTGTTTCTGTGCATCTGCCTGTCTGAGTGGTCCGCTGTACGTCAGGCTGTGTGTGTGTGTGTGTGTGTGTGTGTGTGTGTGTGTGTGTGTGTGTGTGTGTGTGTGTGTGATGTAGACAGGGGAAAAGAAGGAGGGTATTGTTTTCCGTTGTGTCATTGTGAATCTGTTTGTCTGGTCTGCACACACGCCAGGCTCTGCGTGTGTGGAGGTTGGACTGACGACAAGGGATGCCGCAGTTTACCGTTTCTGTTTTCCTTCTGTCTTTTCTTTTTCTTTTCTTTTCTTATGTGCTTGTTTTTCTTTGTTTTGTTTTGTTATCGTTTGATTTGGTTTGGTTTTTGGTTTGTATTTGTTGATTGAGGAAAATAACTACGATCGATAGTGAAGTTGTAGGTGGGGTTCACGGTTAACCAGAACCAGGAGGTAATTTTTGTTTTGGCCTTAGCTGCAGACATGACCTCTTCAGGCGTGACTGACGTAAAGACTCAGGTAGGAGAAGAGCAAAACAGAATTAACGGAGGGTGGAAACCCCATTGACTCCGCATACCAGTTAATTTTCTCTCGGGAGGAGGTGGCATGTTACGAACTGGAAAGAAGGGGGAGTGGAGCGAGGGGGGGGGGGGGGTGGCTAGGTGTCAGTGCGGTCATGCGCTCCGAAATTGGCATGACCAGTAATACTGCCGGAATGTCATGCGGATGTTTGTGCTGAGGTATGTGACTATTATTTTTTTTAAAGTATATTAAATATGGTAATTTGATACCAAATTCATGACTGAAGTAATGTCAGCTATATTTCCACCGTTAACTGAAAAAAGGGCAGAAGCTTTTATCAGCTCCATTGCGCTTAAGCCCTTTTTCTAAACAGTGGTAGAATTAATTCGTAAAAACGGGTCATGATCGATATATTTGAGGACGCGGTTAGCTTTCTAAAAGTCCCCCCCCCCCCAAACAACCCCAACCACTACGGCCATCTGTATGCCAGGTCAGTTTTGAAAAAAAAAAAAGTGTGTGAAATCCAGGATTGTTAGCTTAAATATCATTTTTGTGGTATATGCTAACGTATTTGCGTATTTAGTTTTTGGTTGTTTATTTGTTTTTGTTTTTTTGGTTGTTGTTTTGTTTTCTTGTTTTTTTGGGGGGCGTCTTTTTTTTTTCTTTTTTTTTTTTGTTTGTTTATTACACGAAAAGCCCGTTGATCCCATGTTTAGTCTTCGTAGAGAAAATTATCGCCTCAGGTTTTATCGGTCGCACGAGTAATCATTTTTGCTTCTTTTCCTCTCTTCTCTCTTTTATCTGTTATCCGTCCGCAGAGCTGCTTAAATTATCGCCAGACTTCCGTTTATGCTTCCCTAAAGAAATATACCTACATGGGCCGGGCAGGCAGCCCCGGGCGCCGGCTATCCTTGAAGCCACACATTTCTGTCTAGCAAATCCATAGCCAGGTTCTCACGAAATACCTGTCTTTTTACCTGTCTGCTGATTTTCACGAGGAATATTAAGCCACAGGTGGTCGAGCTGTGATGAGAAAAAGGGAGGTTGTTGGCTGCATGTGGCCTCAGACTGACTTTCTCTAAAGGCCTTCACATATAGTGCATATTTCCCCCAGTGCGTCTCGTACGTGGCTCATTGCTGAGTGTTTATGTGGTTAAGAATTGCTGACTGTTTATGAGTTTGACCCGCTGAGGCATTTGTGGTTAGAAGCTGATATAATTGAGTTGAAGGAGGTTTGGCCCGGTTCGGGGTGGGAGGCCGGAGGAGGGAAGGAGGGGGGGGGGGTAGGATAGGCGGGTACGTTCATCTGGTTCGCCCCATTTGAGGGGATTTTTCTTTATCCCGCGTTGCAAACTCTGCGAAAATTACTGACTTAATTGTACATCTTCAGCACCATCTTGGTTGTCATCACCATCTTGGTTATCATCGGGGAGCCAGGATAGCCGAGTGGTAGAGCGTTGGACTTTCAATGGCTCGGGCCGTGAGTTCGAATCCCGGCTGGGGCCAAATATTTGTGCTGGCCTTTTCTCGTTGCCCTGTCTTTGATGTCACCCATACGTGGTGGAAAAGGGCGTTAAACTCCTAAACACCTTCCCTCCCTCCCTTGGTCATCATCATCATCATCTGCAACAACAATAACAAACGCTGAAACCGTCAGACAACACTGACGCTGTTGCATCACACCCAAGAGCCGCGTGCCGGTGGCAAAAATGAACGTTTCATCCTGGACAAACAAACAAACAAACTACAAACAGTGGCACCTTTCAAGTCAACAAAAGGAAGCACTTGAAACGTATTGGCACTCGTTTTTTCCAGCTGCCATCTTGTGTAGCCCCCTTGGTCAGATTCAAAGCGTTTGAAACAGTTTGTGACCGCCGTTTTTACACCTGCCGTCTTACACAAATTCTCACTGACTGACAAGGCCTGACTGCTGCGTGTTGACCTAGTTTGCAAGCACAAGCACAGGAACATTTCCGCGTCATGGGCCGTTTCCACTGACCACGCGGGAGTCAGGTCCCTACGACTTTGTTACAAGAATTCATTCACCCATGTAGAACCTCGCATACGTCAAAAAGTTAGTGACGTCAACCAGCTAGGCGAGCTAACACGACCTCATGTGTTTGGGGTTTTGCGAGCGCAAAGCGGAGGCACGGAAAGGGTTTCCAGTACTTTCTTTATGTCAGCATGCTTGATGTCAGAGAGCTTGCGTACGTGTGCGCGCGGGCTGCATACATGACACAACGACCACGACTGTGACGACAGCAGGTCACTGAATGGACACAACATATTGGGCTGGTGGCCATCTTGTTACACCAGCCGTCTTAAACAAATTCTCACGGACAATGCCTGACTGCTGCGTGCTGAGTTTGCAAGCACAAGCCGAAGCACAGTGACATTTCCGCGTCATGGGCCGTTTCCACCAGGCTGGAGTCAGGCCCCTTAAGCTGACCCCAGTGGGTGGAGCCGCCAACCGATCACTCACAGTTTTATCACCGTGCGATTAAAATGTTGTAAAGTCTTACAGGATCGTTACCCGGGACGTTCTGCACGAGGTGTAGCCGAGGGGTGTTGGTATCAAGCCTTGGTGCAGATTACGCGGTATTCAGTCCTCGGGGAACTTTTAACTCCCCCCTTCTCCAGCAAGCACGCGCAGGAGAGTGCTGTGCAGTGGTGGTGTTGCTAATGAAGGTTTCTTTCTCCCCCCCCCCCCCTCTTCTTCATTAGTCTGGCTTTAACGCCCCTGTGTGTGTGACTGATTAGGAGCAAAAGTAAGAATATCAATTAACATATTCCTATCGCGCAGGAGTATCCCACGTTTTTGACCCTTTTGCTGTTTTGGCCCTGTTTGCGAAAATCAGGCAAGTTAGCGGTTTCTTGACGGCTCTTAATGAAGCAAACACGAGTATGATCAAAGTGCAACCCCCAACCCCCCTCCCCACTAGGCAAGATATAAATCCATAAAATTAATTATGACTGTTTTCGTGAGGCCACTCAGTGGCACACAACCCCAGACGTACTTGGTAAGGGGAGCCGGGGTGACCGAAGGGTACAGCGTTGGACTTCTAATGCTCGGGTCGTGAGTTCGTATCGCGGCTGGGGCCAAATATTTGTGCTGGCATTTTCATCGTTGCCCCGTCTTTGATATCACCCATATGTGGTGGAAAAGGACGTTAAACCCCCCAAACACCCACCCCCTTAATTGAGTTAAGTCTCTTTTGGAGTTTAGTGTTCTCTTTTGGCTGTGAGTTGTGAAATGTTGTTGCGAACGTAGACCTTTCTTCTTCGTCTTTTTTTCTCCGTCTTCTTCTTCTTCTTCTTGGTAAACCCAGTCTTTGTGTCTGCGTTTGTGATTACAGGCCCAAGAATACAAATATTAATTCAGGTTAATATTCACTCTTGGGAGACGTCGCTGTCATGTGAGATATTGCCCAAACCGAAATCCCCAAAACTGTGTCACTTGAGGAAATGGAGGACAGAGGTACTTTTCCCTAAAACAACATTTTTGTGGGCGCCAGGGGTTGTGTATTCACACATGCAAGTACCAGCTAGTGAAATGCTGAATGACGTTAACACTCTTTATTCAATTTTGTGTGTGTCTTTTTCTTTTGCCTGCCTAAAATTTATTTTCACAGATCGTTCTCAGCTGTTTTCGTGGTATCTATCACTAACAAAGTTGACTGCAATGCTTGTCTGGGGGGGGGGGTGTTAGAACTGAAACACCTCTCCGTTCTTCCGTACTGACATGTTCCGTGAGCGATGATTTTTCTCCCAACACAACCAGTGATTAGCCGCTGACACTGAATCTTGGCGAAGCGCGTACGTGCGAGCTGATGCACTGTAGTTGGCCTGTGCTTCTGATAGGGTGTCCAAAATTATGGGCAGCACAAGACGCCCCGGTTTCTGTTCCTGACTTGTAATTCTGGCTCGGAAGGTCGTTCTACCTTCCGGTTATCACCAGTAATCTCCGTTCTGATTGGCTGACAGGTGGTTGTGCCTTCCGGTTATCATCAGTTATCTCCGCTCTGATTGGCTGACGGAATCTGAGGTGTGTTACTTATCGCTTCAGGAAAGATATTTCTAGCAACCTGGAGAGGCATGGGGGCCTGTTCGGAAACTGTCCGTGCAGGCATAAATATTGTTAAATCGGCAGAAACTGCTGTTTTCATACTTTTTGCTCTTTCTGTCCGTCAGCGTGTTTGTGTTGCCAGCTTGCCTTCTCGCCAAGCTCCCGCTAGCCCGTTCTTTTTGCAGCTGCGTTTTTCCATCAACTGAACTAAGTCAGTTACTGAACTGAATAATCAGTGCCTCTTTTGAAGGCGGTTAGATTGGCCTTTATAACTGTGTTCGCTTATGGGTGATTGCAGCCTTTGTCAAATTAAAACCCATCAGACATCGCCTTCACTGAATCGCATTTCTTTCGATTTCTGTGCATGAGCAGCCTCTTAATGTCAGCCGGAAGTAAAGAGGAAAACATGCGAATTCCTGAACGGCATTTTATCTGAAAGGGTTTAACTGAAGTTTGAGAGCTCCTGACGAATTGACTTTAGATATAGTTACAGCACATCTCAGATCGTGAGTAGTTAGCTGTCTGAACAGGTCTCCGGAAAATAACTGATCTGCACATACCTGAACATCTATGGGGCAAATGCCGGGTTGGCGGCGGTAAACGTGTGCTCCCCAATTTGTCAAAAAGAAAACGCACCAGAGACTGCACTCTGGCATTGCTTTCAACCGTTGTTGTTGTTGTTGTTGTTGTAGTTGTTGTTGTTGTAGTTGTTGTTGTTGTAGTTGTTGTTGTTGTTATTGTTGTTGGGGTTTTTTGTTGTTTTTTGTTTGTTTGTTTGTTTTCTTTTGTTTGTTTGTTTGTTTTTTGTCTTTTTTTGGTCTTTTTTTTTGGGGGGGGGGGGGTGTCCATGCCTGAGCATACAGCCTTCCAATGACAACTAGAAGAAAAGAGGAGGACATACACTGATACAGATTCTTCAACAGCTTTGTAAATGAAAGTTTTCGGCACGGCATGCGGCTTTTAAGAGCTGCTGACGAATCGACGATTAATCTATATAGAATACATCTCTGAGCGTAAGTAGCACGGGACCTGGGACTCTGCTTAGACGGACATGGGGAAGACAGCGACGGCGTAGTCATTCGAGAGGGAAAATCCAGGGTACGCATAAAACAAAGAATAACTAGCGGGATGTTTGAACAGGTCTGCGGAAGATAAGGTCATACCTGAGCTGCTACTATTGTATAATGGGACTCGGTAGTCATAGTACAGGCGATAAACGTGCGCTTCTCAATCTGACAATAACTCCTACTATGCAGCGCCTTACTGCCACGGCTGATTAGCAATTAATTACGAGGTCGGAGCCGAATATGTGCCGAGTGTAACGTGCCATGGTTTGGCGCCCTGCCACGGTACCGACTTTTCTCGTTGTATAATCATGTTCTTCCCGCTGTCTGTCTCCGTTCTGTATATAGGTGCTGTCCTAATCTCAGTGTCAACAGACTTATGTTCGATATATTGAGGCGGATGCTGATTGTTAGGGAGGAATGTGCACGTGCGTCTGTGAACGCTACAACTGAACACACACACGCACGCACACATGCACAGCGCACACTGAGCGCGCGCGCGCGCACACACACACACACACACACACACACACACACACACACACACACACACACACACACACACACACACACACTGTACTCCAGCTGCCTCTGCCACTGACCTTCTTTGAGTGATACCACCCGTACGAGGTGGAAATTAAAAGGACGACCCAGCCAGCTGACCCTGCCAACCCGCAAGTTATGCAAATAGTGGCAAGCGTGGGATATCCCCTTGCTATATATGACCGTCACTACCGTGACGTTTCCACTCACAACACGTTAGAACATCCCAATAGTCTTTGTTCTCAAAGGGTAAAGACACAAACACTCACGATGCCAGACTCTCAAGACTTGGGTGTCCTTTCGTCGTCAGTATACGCACAGCAGACATATATCCAAGTTACCCACTCTTCTTCCAGTCAAAATATAGAGCCGAACTTTTGACCAAGGGAAATGGATTTCTTGACAAATTCTGACGCTAGCCAGATTTGCACACCAGTGTAGACGGACAAGGAATCCGTCACACAGCCTTGGATGCTAATCGTATTGTTGACCCGTCGGCTGTATGGGCCTGTTTTTCATCACAAACACTCCCAACACGAGTGGTTTGTATCGGGGTTCCTTGTTGCACGGATTCCCTTATCTTTCCTTCCTAGGCGGGAGTTTCTTGTTCCATTTCCCGCGGAATTTTGTTTATCTTCAGGCCGAAAAGCTGAGATTTGTGAAGGTCACGAGGAAGGATTTTCAAGCTTTCGCGAATCATTACTCGTGAACATCAATCAGTGTTTTTGTATACGTCTCCAGCGGTTTTTTCCAATTATTTCAAGTTAAGACAAATCTAGTATCGATCAGGTATGCGCTTGTCTTTGCGATTTCTCGAGAGGTTAAGTGAAGATTGATAAATTCAAGCTTTAGAAGCATGCATTAGCTGCAGCATTGAATATCGTGTTAGTCACGAAAGTAAATGGACAGATAATCCTTCTGCT